>JACEFZ010001992.1:0-455000 GCA_014155875.1 Cepaea nemoralis
ACTGCACTCGTCCACTCAAATAACAATATCTTCGCTCACACAACGAGAGCACACACAGTCCGATCTCAAATACATCGCAGCGCAAGCAAATACTCAGATTGGTTCTACAAGTCACTCTCTCAAGCAAACATCCAGACACGTCCTTCCTCATCAAAGGCCCAGTCTCCTCTCTCCAAAGCTTTCGCTCTGGGTTCCCCATCACGTGGTATTCAATCTCGTGTCGTCTGAGGCCACTTGTGTTCAATACTGCGTTGCAGTATTAGGGCCTTGCCCTGTCCGTGAACTAAGGGTCAGTCCGTCTGTTGACGACTGCTGTCTCACGTAGTCCAGTCCAAGGGTATACTGTCCTATCTGTTCAAGGGCACACTGTCCTGTCTGCTGTTCCCCTGTCCTGTCTTCTAGTCCATATCCTGTCTCTTGGATCTGTCCTCCGTATTAGGTCGCTAGGACTTTGACACGCTCCGGTTTCTCTCCCCTGTGTCACTAATAAGTGACACGTTGTCGTATGTCTATCTAATTAGTTTGAACTAATTCGTCAGAGGCCTATAGGGAGTCACTAAATGGTCATGGCAATTGTTGGTTGGCGTGGCAAGTTTTTCCAATAATACCTCCTCGCTCAGTTGACATACAGAATCTCATTCTTTAGCTCATTTCACTACTGGGAACTGTACCGGATCAACGTTACGTTGACTTATGTTATCAAGGGTCAAACCTCTAACTGCAACCCTCTCAAGACACATCCGTGCCACGGCAAATGATTTCCTCTTCAGAAACTCATCAAGGGAAATATTATTTCCCGAGGACCCGTAAAATGGCATTATTCAACATATATGGTCGAAGAAGTCTGTACAAATTGATATAACCTTTTAGCTCCCGCTTGTTGGTAGGGTTTATAAGTATTGTTGTCCATTTTGAGCTACTTATGTCCATTGTATAAGTGTTGGTGTCGGATTGTTTCCTCTTTTCCTTGTTTATGTATTGTATTAGGATAGTTCCCCGTTTACCCTATAATAGTGGATGTTTACTTTACTTGTGTGTATGTTGTGTATGTATACTATTGTAGTAATGTGTATGCTAATTACACACGTATGTCTGTTTATAATTTGTGTAGTAATATTATCTAAGTGTCATTTGCATGGTTTTCAGATATTCATGAATGACGGAATATTCATAATTCATGAGATCGACTATCGAACAATGATCCTTAGATACATGTCTATAGGTGTAGTGTAATGGTAACATTCATACACAAAAATTGCATAAATCACATGTGTTGCAGATGACGAATACAGTATATAACATTGAGCCCCGTGTACAAAGTATTATGCACATCTTCTTTCATACCCAATTTTAATACATATATACTGTCTTTCGTTCATCTTTCACTCTCGCGTTCAATCTATGGTCTCTTGTTAAAAATATAATTTAAAATTAAGGTAATAATTATTATGTTTCAACCAAGGTTGTTCACCTTTTACCTTTAGTATTAGAATAACAAGGGTGTGTCCATTTAACACAAAATTAAATGGAAAAAGGTTTAGCGTTTGGTTTTGGTTTCCCTCTATTTAACTAATTAAGTGTTCTAACTATATACACTGTTCACAAATGGTACTTCAGTTCGGAAAATGTTGGACGAGTTAATAAATCATCGTACAATTAACACTTATAGTTTACTTAACACGTATAGTTAAATTAACACGTATAGTTCACTTAACACGTAAGTTCGATTAAGACGTATAGTTCCCTTAACACAATGTTGTTAAATTCAACTTTCTTTCTGCTGGCGTCACCTCCCTACTGATATAAATAACTGGGTGATCTATCCCGTCGTGGTGATGAAGCAGGACAGAGGCAACGGAGGTGCCGCTGGCGTCTGTTCTAGGAAATGTGTCAGGCAATTTGAGGATTGGTGGATTAGAAAAATGATCTTCATCCTTTTGAGTGCTTTCTCTAAAAAGGCACATTTGACAATTGCATTTGGCTGTGATTTCAACAACATAAAAAAAAAAACATTTGTCAATTCGGCCACATTGGGAATAAATTTACCATAAAAGTTAACAAGTCCTAATAGACTCCTGCCTTGCTTTATGGTCGTTAGTATAGTCAGGTTCCAAATTTTAGAGACAATTTTCTCATCAGTGCTAAGGATGCCATTAGAAATGTTGTGGCCCAAGAATTCTATTTAACTAAAGGCAATCTCTACTTCACTAGGCCTTATAGTGAGTCCGAACTGTTTAATCTTGTCGAATATTTGTCTTAGTGTCGTTACGTGGGTTGTCATGTCGTTAGTATGTATGCAAATATCGTCGATCTAAGTTTGTTCGTTGGGTAGACCGCGTAAAGGGAGTCTGGTCAGTCTAACAAAATGAGGCGGGAGAGTTAACAAGTCCAAACGGAAGAAATCGCCACTCATAGAGGCCTAATGGAGTTGAGAAGACTGTTAGATGGGTTGGGTTTTCGTACAGTGAGATTTGCCAATAGCCTTTCGTCAGATCTAATTTAGAAAAAAAGTCGACTTTGCCATGTTAATAATTATGTCGTCACAGTTTGGAATAGGTTCAGCGTCTAATTTTGTGACAGCGTTAAGTTTCCCGTAGTCGATACAGAGGCGGATTGTAGAATCCTTCTTTTTGACAAGAACAATAGGTGAAGAATATTCTGATTGAGACTTTCTAATTATCCAATGTTTTTTTAAGTCAATAATTTCTTTGTCCAGTCCGTCTCGATAGTGCGAAGGGATAGAGTAAGGTTTGCACTTGATCGGTGTTCCGTCTGTCAGAGTAATTCGATGTTGAATTCTGCCAGTTTTTCCAGGTGTGTTGGAAAAGATCGTACTGTACTCTTTCAGTAGGTCTCTGATTTCATGTTTCTGTGTGTCAGTTAGTTTGGAGCAGATCTTAATGTCGTCTGTCGTTCCTCCGTTGTCGACTTTTGGGACCGGTAATTCAATTTGGTCTGTGTCTAATTGGTTAATAATAGATGTCGCAGCTGTCTCGTCGATTGTATAGTCTTCGTCTCTGCAGTGATAAGGTTTTAACATGTTGACGTGGAAAATCTAATGTTTTCCGTTCAATTAAATTTCATAATTGTCACGGCACTCTTTGGGGTTAGGGGAACCTGCTATCACACTTTAACAAAGGCATGTCTTTAGCCCCGGGACATAGGTGCCTTCAGTCCACACAATCCCTTCAGCCCTTGGATCACTATCTCCCTCGCTATCAACCAAGCGACGTTACTCCTTTCAAACCTCGTCCTGAATTCATGTCTCAACTCTGGTATCTAACCATGATAAAAAGATGTTGTATTATACAAAATGAATGAGGAGGATAATGATGATTCCGAGATAGGCCTCGCGGTATCTATGCGAGACAAGACATGGCAATGTTCGAGTAGCCTCAAGGAGGAACTGTCGTCATAGTAACAGGTCCAAGTATCACGATATGCGGTAAGTCCGTTAACCTCACCGAGTATATCCTGCCTCCGGCCAGGTATAGGCTTTTACACTTGGACAGGATGGTAGGCGTGTCGAATCACTGGTTCTTGGGACCTCAGGTTAATGACGTCAATGAAGTCTGGCCCACACTCTGGGTAGTTGTAGTATTAACTACTGTCTCTTGTGTGGCCGTGGAACTAGGGCACTTCTCTGAAGAGTCCGGAAGTATCGAGTGCACTGCTGGTCTAGCGAGATGTGTATATCTCACTTACTGATATTAACAGTCACAACTGTCCGTGCGACCATCGTAGATCAGCAGACTCATACCGCTGGTATCACTGAGCAGATAAATCCACTGCTGAATCGTGGCAATGTAGAGTAAATTCAAAGACGAAAACGGTTCTTCAACAATATCATAAACCACATGGGGCCAGGCCCTTGATAGTGAAGACATCATGGCTATCTGGCGGTAAGGCAGTCAGTCAGGTTCACATCTGGGACAATAACAACACCAAGATACTTGCCCAGGTGGAATCCAGAATAAGGCAATGTGTCGATGTCATAGTGAACAAACTGGTATAGTAGACGTGAAGTGGGCTATGGGTTAAGTTGGTCCCATACTGAGAAGTAGCTCTCGGTTATAGGTACCTCTCGCTGTGGTAGTGGTGCTCATGGGTGGCTGACCCGGTCACTCGCAATAGGCCTTATCACTGGATTCGTCACCAGATCTTCATTCTGCTCTTATCAAGGTAGAACCTCTGGAACACAACACTCATTGAGAGAAACATGAATCAGACTTACCAAAGCGGATACACTTAGATCCCGCTTACTCAGACGGGTGGACCCTTCCCATAAGGGACCTGACTCATTCATTTGCTGCTCGAAGACGTCGAGGATGAACTAGGCCTAGGACCAAACCGGCAGCTATCCACCTGCATCATCTTTCCCAGACGAACGTAGGGCTGGGCCGAGTTTGTCGGTCACTGGTGTCTGAGAGATTGTCGTATGCTGAAAAACAGCTATATAACATATAGGGTTAGTGAGTTAGTTGCACTCATAGACAGAATGGCACTGACGGAGGGCCGATGGCAGTACTTCCAAAACCTTCTCCCCGATATCCGCCAGAGATTATGTCGTACCGTGCCGCAGGTACAATCCCATAGATCCAATAGAATATAAAGGGTGATCCCCCTGTAGCAGAAATGCACACCCCGTTCCCCCTCCCTGGTCCCAGGTCGGGGAATTTAGAACGGTGTCCTGCTCCATATGAACAAGTATGTCGCACCGGTCACTTCCCCCCGTTGTCACCCTCTCAAGAAGCCACTATATATTAAGCTGGTCTTCCGTCGAGAGATATTGCTTAAAAGACCGATGTGAGGAAAGCCAAGAAGAAAGCCAGTGGTCGCCCCACCACGTGACACGAAGTTCGACTCCCGATACGACCTTGAAACAACCTCGGAGGTTTCGTCTGACCGGTACACTCGATTTGTCTTACACGTCCGAGTTCATCGATATATCACATGCTATACTCGATGCGACTCCGTTATCTACTTCCGGTAGCATTTCGGATAAAGGTTCGGCCATCGCCGAACCGGCCGACACTCGAGGTTATGAAGTTGGCAATGTGTGAACTAAAATTACAGGTCTTGTTTCCCTGAACCCGATTTGCCCGATCAACAGTGGCTGTAAATAAGCCGCGCGCTGCTAACCTAATAAATATCGTTGCAGCACAAAGCTGGTAAACATGCGTTTACAACAGGCTGAAATTACAGGCGTACAACACAAACCTACAAATGTTCACACCTGACCTACTTCCTCGCGACGGTCAGCACACGCGTCCTCGCAGTCTCGCATTACGAATCACCGACACCGCATTACTTAAGAAAATGTCTGTACACATACCTTCAAACAAACAGAACGACTGTGAATATGGGAGCCGTTGTCAATTCAACAGGACATGATATCGAAGTTCTTCAAAACCCACCAAGACACGTGTCGTCCCGCTCTCCATAATACTTAGCACTAGGCCAAAATATCGTCTGCCTGCCAGCTACCTTCGTTCACAACTGAACTCTTTGTGTGCTGGACATGCGCCTTCCGTACTGGCAGAACTCAGTTTCCGACAACCGGTTTTTCTGGAGTTTTCTTCAAGGGCGAGCAATCGCTATGGTCGGGGTTGAGTCATTTTACTGGTTCTTTCCCCTCGACCAGTAAAATTTCACCAGGCAAGAAATTGTCACAAATCGAACTGTCTGAGTTTCGTGACAATAATCAACATGTGATATATGTCTAATAATTTTGAATGGCTCTTGCCAAGATGTAGACAAAAGATCTCTTTTGTCTGGTAACAAAAGTAGGCCATCTTGCCCGAGTTGCATTAGCAAAGTTTTTGGTACCTTTATTTGCATACTGTCGATATGTGCGACCACTTTCTTGTAACGTTAATTTAGCAATGGTACACGCTTTCATGATTTTGTCACAGGTGTTTGTGACCATGGTTTATGTTGACGTTGGTACTTGTTCATTGACAGACATTGTCAATAGTTCGTTATAAACCGACAGTGGTCCTCGTGGATTAGCACCGTAAACTAACTCAAATGGAGAGAAGCCTGTGCTAGCTATTGGTACTTCTCTATAAGCGAATAATACAGCAGGGAGTAATGTGTCCAAGGCTGCTAGATTTTCTGTTGTTATTTTAGCGAGCATATGTTTCAAGTCGCTATTAATTGTTTTTCACAAACCCAATTCTAAGGGGCTCTATACGGAGTGGTGAAACATTGTTTAATCCCTAATAATTTTGTCACTGCCTGAGTAGAGGCCGCTTATAACATAATGTCAGGAAAACAAATACGCGCAAAAATATGAAAAATTCATTAGTTACATCTTTGGAAGTTATGGTTTTTAATGGTACGCCTTTCCGCCCATCTAGTACAGAAATCTACCATAGTAAGAACAAACCTATTGCCCCTGCTTGACATATGGCTTAGAGGTCCTACGATATCAACAGCAAACTTTTGGGATAGTTTTGAGGCTAGTTGAGTAGGTTAGACCTGTTCCATTGGGTGCATTCCCTTTTTAACAAATTTTTGGCAGGTCGTACATGACTGGCAATAGTTTTTTTTTTATTTCACTCCAGAATTTCGGCCATTAAAATTGTGTCAAAATTCTGGCTCTGGTTTTGACATAACCCATGTGCCCAGCGAATGGTGAGTCATGGGCGATGTGTAGTACTTTCTAGTGATACTGCTTTGGTAGAACAGTTTGTTGTGCTACAGTATTGTTTCTGTTATATAACCTTGTTAAGATTCAATTCTTAAGTGTAAAATACCACGAGGTATTCTTTGTTTGCTTCGGTTTAGAATTTATCAGCTTAAAATAGTTTGACAAAGCTGGATCTGCGCGTTGCGCGTGAGTAAACTCTTCTGTGGTTTTGCTAGTAATAGCGCCACTAGGGGAAACTATTTGCAGTGACTCTGTTTGGTAGTCCTCCTGCTGCCTTGCTGCAGTTGATCTTGTGACTGCATTAGCCTTTGGATAATTTTGTTCCCAGGCTCTAATTTCTTCTTCAGAGCAATTTCTTACTTCTGGCAGATCACCTATAATTAAATCACAACACGGTTGATTTAATACTGCACAGATGACCTTGCCTGTGATGAATGGTGTATCAATATGTGCTATAGCCAACGGGTATTTCTCAATGTTGCCTGAAAACGTGCGGCTTGTTACAAATGTGCCTGTATAATCATTTTTATTTATGAATGCTTCACTTGCACCTGTCAATGTCGAACCCGAATCGTGAAGGGTCCTACAGGATTTGTTGTTTATAAACCCATTGTGAAACTGAAGTTTCCCTTTAGAGAAAATTACAGCATTAACTTCTTCGTGTGTACATGGTACAGTATGGCCACACTGTAACATGCTATATGTATGAAACGTATCACATGTCGCACATTTGTCAAAATTTAATACATCAATAACTTCTAACGCATTTGTATCTTGTTGTTCTGGCTCACTTTCAACCTCGCTGTCTGAACTAAACGTGTCCATCAGTACAGCGTTAGCTTTCTTCAACATCTTTCGTCCTTCGAACTCGTTCAAAAAATGCCCATAACTTCGGCAAAAGAAGCATTTTCTTTCTCTTTTGTATTGACTACGTTTAGCTTGTTGTTTGCTATTCATAGATTCTTAGTGTGGTTTATAGTTAGGATTCTTGTCACGCATTTCATATTGTCCGTGTAATAGCTTACAATAATTGCATGGAGTTACTTTTTCTCTAAATTCACTTTTGTAAGTGAGTGGTTTTGATCTATTAAAAATTGCGGTCGCTGCTATGTTAATTTCGTTAGAATTTACAGTACAAATGTCTCGATTTGCTGTAAAGAAACTGATCCTTTTCGTTCGATCTGTTCAAGATTCTGGCAGTCACTTTCTTGAAGGAATTTAGCGAATGCGGTAGGTAAAGATATTATGATCTTATTTTTATCATTAGGTGTTTAAGTAGATCAAAACTTTTATCAACTTTGGCTGTGTTTAACCACTTGGAAAATGTATATTGGACTTCTGAAATGTAGTCCAGGAACGTTTGATTTGACTTAGGGCTTAGTTTAGCAAATTGTAGTTGGTACCCTGAAGCGCCAAGAATAAAGTGTAGCATTATGCGTTCTCTAATGTAAACGTATATCTTTCCTTAGTTCTTGAGGAATCGTTTCAATTACTTTTCCCCTCGGGTTCTCCGACGCGGGGAGGGGGGGGGGCAGAATGAAGAATCCACTGGAGACCAGACGAAGACGACCCTATCCGTCCAACTCACCATGATTTCAGCCCACAGACCGGGCTGGCCATGCGTCTGTGGTAAAAGCTTCGAAAACCTTCCTGGGAATGAGAATTCACGCTGGACGTAAGAAGTGTGAGAGTGCGCCACAGGAGGCACGGTAGTGCCCCTGGGAACAGGATAAGACACAAGAGGACACCAGCCAGGGAGAACCCCACAGAGAATCCCAAAGTTCTGTAGCTGAGTAGACTTAAGTGGAGGTTACCTGTGACGTACCCGAGCAACTGTCCGAGAGTCTCAGTGTGAAGACCAACTTCCTTAATGCCACCAGGAAGGCAGAGTGGGTACTATTAGATGACACGTTGTCCCATGTTTTAGAAGAATAACTAACACACAAATCCCTTGATGAGAAGTTGCTAAAGTTCGGTGAGATTGTCTGCCTCCACTCGCTGATTCAGTTTGGTAGCAGCGAAAAGAAGGAAGCAGCTACTCTGCAGAAGACCAGGCGGCAGAAACTGCTAGAGGAAGTAAGGAAACAGAGAGTATACAGCTCGAAAACTGTTTTAAAAAGCATCAGAGCATGCGAAAGAGGGCTTGCGCCAGGTGTGGCAACATCTGAAAGCCAGGCACAATGCCCTATCCCGAGCGGAACGGTTCTGCATGAACAGGCGGATAACCCGAAAGGAACGTGAAAGATTGTTCCGGGAACCATACAAGTTTGCACGGGACTTGTTCGAGCAGCCGCGATCCGGCATCCTCAATGTCAGCAAAGCGGAGCTGGAGAACCACCTCGTGACGATGTACTGCGATGTCCAAACGGGACGTCCCATTGGGAGAAATTGAAGGCTCAAATGCCCGGAAGAACCAACTGTACAGTGCAATGCCAAGCCTCCAATGTAAAGCGAGATGGTTGCGGTAGTTAAGAAAGCAAGAGGTAAGTCGGCACCAGGGCCCAGCGGTGTACCTTACTCAGTCTATAAAAGATGCCCGAATGTCCTTAAGAAGCTACACCGGATACTGAATTCCGCGTGGAAACACAAGCATGTCAGCACGGAGTGGGAGACAGCCAACGGAATCTACATTCTCAAAGAGCAAAACTCAGCCAGGTATTGCCCAATTCAGACCGATCTCTCTCCTGAACGTTCAGGGGAAAATATTCTCGATCATGGCCAGCCGAATCACGAAGTACTTGATGTGAAACAAGTACGTAGAGACAGCGGTCTCTCCCTCCCCCCCCCCCCCCCAAGGGTGGAGGACCCCTGGTGTCCCCGGTTGTCTCGAACACGGCACCATGATCTGGGAAGCTACCCAAGAACGAAGACGAAGAAGGAGGAACTCTAAGTGATATGGTTGGATCTGGCCAACACCTACGAGTCAGTGTCCTAACAATTGTTGTGGCATGCACTCAAGGCTTATCACGTGCCAGAGAACATCACGGAAATGATTGTGCAGCACTTCTCGGGCTTCTCTCGTCGTTTCTCGAACAAAACGTTCACGACCAGATGGATCGGCCTGCAGGTGGGTGTTGCCATGGGATGAACGATTTCGCCGACATTATGTGTCATGGCCATGCAGGTCATCCTGGATGCGGCATCCGGCTACGCACACGGTCCGAAACTCAGCGAGCGTACGAACATTCCGCCGCTGAAGGCCTTCATGGACGATACGACAATCCTGACAGTTTGGGTAGTGATGCTCGCAGCATCCTCCTCAGACTGGACGATTTGGCTCGCTGGTGCAGGATATATATATATATATATATATATATATATATATATATATATATATATATATATATATATATATATATATATATATATATATATATATATATATATCAAACATGTAGACACGTCGACATATTGATACAAATATACGTATTATCAGACAGACAGCAGAGAGCTAATTAGAGAGACAGACGGACGGACGGACAACACTATATAAAGACATAGACTAACAGGAAGTCATCCTTATGTCTCTGCTCTCGAAATAGATTGATTGATTGCAAGGCCGACAAAAGGGCAATCAAGCAATCAGATGGACAGGCAAAACACTGGCAGGTGGACACAGAGACAGATACACTGACATAATGATGGTTGTTGCAATTGTAAAATACCAACGTCCTATTACTTTTTATAAATGCTAAAGGAGTGGTGACAATCTTGCCTACATGAAGCTGCGATACTTACACCCAGACTGTGAAAAGTGAAGATTGATAATTACATTCAAATTGAGAGATGTTAAATGGGATACTTACATCCAAATTGAGAGATGTTAAATGGGATACTTACATCCAAATTGAGAGATGTGACGTGTCATACTTACACCGAAACTGTTAAATGCAAAATATGTTACTTACATCCAAATTGAGAGATGTATAATTTGATTGTTGTGTCGCAAGTGAGGGCGGAAGTGAAATGAACTGTTTATAACCGCAATAAATGTTGACGTCGTAGCAGTCACATTCCTGCAAACACGAATATAACAGTCACATTCCTGCAAACACGAATATAACAGTCACACTTCTTTAAAAACATACATAACAGTCACATTTCTATAAAGACATATTTGACAGTGAAATTCCTATAAACAAATATGTAAGTGTCACATGCCTGCAAATACAAATTAACCGTCGCATTACTACAAACACATTCATGTCAGTCACATTCCTGCATATACACACATAGATGCCGCGGTCGTGTAAACACATACACATAAACATATTCTTCCCAACCGATTCAGTGCCAAACAGCATGTAGGTTTGGACAAACCTGGTACACAATCAAATCATCAAGTATTATAATGTTAAGTTCCATTCACTGAGCATTGACATTGCGGAAGATGCCACGAAACAAAACAAATAACACGGTGACCCTAGTATGGCGATATATTGTCCTTTCGTCCACAAGGGAGGGCACAATTGTCGATATATTATCCTGCGGCACTGAATCAGTAAATATCTTTGTTTCAGGAACGGAAAACATAGCACCACGGTCATCCTGGTATATGCCAGGTATAATCTCTCTCTCAGTTGTATATCCCACATCTTACCTAGCACCATGCATAATGACTCAGTCAGTTGTATATCCCAAATCTTACCTAGCACCAGGCATAATGACTCTCTCAGTTGTATATCCCAAATCTTACCTAGCACCAGGCATAATGACTCTCTCAGTTGTATATCCCAAATCTTACCTAGCACCATGCATAATGACTCAGTCAGTTGTATATCCCAAATCTTACCTAGCACCATGCATAATGACTCTCTCAGTTGTATATCCCAAATCTTACCTAGCACCAGGCATAATGACTCTCCAGGTGTATATCCCAAATCTTACCTAGCACCAGGCATAATATCCCAAATCTTACCAAGCACCAGATATAATGACTCTCTCAGTTGTATATCCCACATCTTACTTAGCAACAGGCCCCTAACAAGTTGTCTCACTGTTAATTACTTGCATATCCTTTACAGGACGTAGCAGTCAATTCCATCATTTTTGGATGTTTTTGATTCCTGGGCAAATTTATGTTTAATAGTTAGCCATTGCTTTATGAGCGACTTGCACTCATACCATTGTAGTGACACCAACGCAAGGCAGTCTGCTTTCAAATCGCCCAAATCTGTGCACCAAACACTGGTACACTGACTTACGATTTGCATTCGTTACCCCTTCAACTCAACGAAATCAGTTCATAATACCGCATACCGCGTTCTAAGCACAGCTGCGGACAATTGAGAAGCAACTTGCGTTAGTTCCAATACTAAGGTATGAGTTCCTAATCGTTCAGAAAGCAATGGCAAACTACTGAACGTAAAATTGTCAAGAAATCACAAACAGCCTAACAACGCTAGGGTTGACATCCTGTGCAGGATATGCAACTATCTCTTATCAATTCGAATGTCAGAAACTTTGAATATCTTAGCTCGACAATCAGAAACACTGGCAGTTGGTATAATGAGATCAAATGTAGGCTGGCCATAGTATTGGAGAGATTAATCAGTAATCAGAACCTCATCTGCAACCACGTTACAGTGACATCTTTGAGATCTTGTATCTTTCCTGTAGCAACATGTGGATGTGAGTCATTGACAGAAAACGGAGGCTTGTGAGTTCAAATGTCACAGAACAGTTCTTAGTTCTTACAATGGTATTTCCCCTCAAAACTCTATGACGTGGCCATCGGCGGGTAAGAGGCGCCATATATAACTTCTTCCCCCTGCTGCCTTGCAGGGTCTGTCTCTTTAGACAAAGGCTAGTGGAAGCAACAATACACAAACCGACAGAAGACAAGGGGAAACACCGCCGTATTTTCATAAGATAATCATGCTTGGAAATAAAATTGACCATGACGTCGTAGATCGTAATTTGCGGAGAGACATGATCGCTCACGCTAGCCTGCAAGGCACTGGATGATGACGATTTCCCCTCATCTCTGTCACAGACCTAGATGGACGTGAGAACCTCTCAAATACAATGGCATTTCCTCTCATCTCTTTCACAGAACTAGATAGACGTGAGAACCTGTTAAATACAATGGCATTTCCCCTCATCTCTGTCACAGACCTAGATAGACGTGAGAATCTCATAAATACAGTGGCATTTCCCCTCGTCTATGTCACATAACTATATGAATTGAGAACCTGGTAAATACAGTGATCTTGCCCTAGGGAAGACAAGAAGAATCCAGCGACCAGGAGCAGTGTCGGTTGGCCTGCTTGACCCATGTTAGAGACAGCAGCAAATCTGTCGATGAGAAATTGTATTCACCGTGTTAATAACCTCAGCAACTTCTACTGCAGTAATTATGTTGCTGATATATACCTATACTATGCTAGTAAAGACAAAATACATTACCCTGACATTACCAGATTACACGACACACGAAACTGTCCTGTATTCAAACCCAGAGTTTGTAGTCTTCACAAACTTGCAGCCAGGTATCACAACATAAAGTCTGTAATGACACCGATATTTGCTTTAGTCCGGCTGTAGTGCATAGATGCAATCAACTGAACATAATTTTGTTTAAAAAATGTCGGCAACTTATATTGCGATATATGTCATCCCTTATCAGCTCGTGAAGCAGACATGTGTTATACATTAATTACACAGTACAGATTAAACCATGTTTTAAGTCGTTTGTGCCGTTGAAGGACTGTGAAAAGCCCATGTACACAGTTCTGAGATATGTAGGTCGGCATTTTTGTTGTCAGTACTTCTTCTCTTGCCAAGCGATGCTTCGGGGTAAACATAAACTCTGCAAGTAACTTTATAATACAACAGCTCGTCAATATAAAAGCATCCACTGGTAGGCTCTGGAAGCTGAACTCGAACTGAAGAAATAAGTTAGACGTTGGCAATTATGACACTGTTTATTTCTGCAGCGCACAGGCTTGTAGCAAACAATTCGGCAATAACAAAGTATGCAATACTGTGCCTGTTCTGTCCAGGCTGGCCAGTATTATAATTAAGATTAAAACCAAGATCATGCCCTAAGCCAACTCTGCTAATAATTCTAAACAATGTCCTTGCCCGTCCATCCGGCGTTCTTCTCTCTATCTTCTCAATGTCCTTTCTGCCAATTTTCAGACATCAAGATTCAGCGTTTGTCTGCCAGTTTCTTTGTGGTTTCGATGCACGTTGTATCCATAGATTGTATCGTCCATTCCAATTACTAATTCAACCACTAATGCGATATAAAAGCTTTTCTTAGCCAACCGATATTTCCCAAATTAACATGAGCTGCCGCTCCGAAGAAAGGTAAAATATGGATTAGCAGTGGACTATATTACTGCGATGGTTGGCGAGGTAGGGGTATTCCCTATCAAAGGAGAGGTAAGGTGCCTCCTTCCCTCCGCTAGCCTACGGATACCCTTGGCCAAGGTGGATTACCCGTTTAGCTCCCCAATCAGGGTCACGTGAAGCCATGGGTGCAAGTGGTGGATGGAGTTGAAGAGCAGCTAACAGATTGTTGTAGGTTATGGTCTCCAGCTTCACGAAGGTAGGCAGAGGATCTCTTTCTTTGGGAGAAAATGGCTACGGTCATCGACCAGTATGGCCACTGCTAGGAAGAAAAGTAATGGTAAACTACCTTCTTTACAGATGCCAAGAATATCATGTATTGCGAACTCATCGATAATCAGAGAAACGGCGTAAATGTGTGCTCCATGGGAGCAGCCTCGCCCGGTAGGGGTAGTCATGTGCACCACGTGACTCCAGACCGTCAGCAGGCGACTGAGTGCAAAAGAGTATCAACATTGAAAGTAGGAACTTGGAATATAAGAACTATGAGTGGGGTTGGAAAATTTGATAACATTAAGAATTACATGAGAAGACTAAATAGTAACCTTTTAGGTATATGTGAGACAAGATGGACAGGAATGGGCATTATAACATCTGAGGCATATTTTTTTTTCTGCGTTTCACTCCTGTTTCAGGATATTGCGGTCAACTTTATCATCTTTCAGCTGTATGTTGATTCCTAGGCTAGATTACGCTCATAAGCACGCCACGACTTTCTGAGCGACCAGCTCCATACTCTCATAAGTCACTGGCGCGACTCGAACCGCTTCCAATTCTCGTGCGCTCACGTCAACCACGAGAGTATTCGGGGTTACGGAGAAAGCTGCTAACCCTTAGGCCAGGGAGCCGGCATCTGAGGAATATAGAATAATCTATTCTGGTGGAGAGAAACAACAGCGAGGAGTAGCATTTAAAATGGACACAGAGAAATCAAATTCGATCAAAGGATATTGGACTGTATCAGACAGAGTGTTACTGATGTCAAAGTCATACAAATTTATGCACCAACAGCAGATAGTAGTGAAGACAGCATTAGGGAATTGTATATTGATTTAGAGAATGCCTTCAAGAAATGCAAGAATTCTGAAGTAAATATAATAATGGGTGACTTGAATGCCAAAGTTGCAAATCAACAGGATTGATGCATAGTTGGCAAGTATGGACTAGGGGAACAGAATGAAAGAGGTTGCAGACTTGTACAGTGGACGAAATAGCATGATGTGATTATTGGAAAATCTGGTATAAACAGCACCCAAAGAGATTATCGACACGGAGGAGTCCTGATCATAAGATCAACAATCAGATTGATTACATTCTCATCAATAGAAGATTTCGAAATGCCTTGAAAGTCGTAAAAACTATACCAAGCGCAGAAGGCTACAGTGTCCATAGATTCATCTTAAGCAATTTACATATAAAATTAAAGAAAGTCAAATAAATATACACCAAGAAACGCATAATTTGATCTACTGGCACTGAAGAGTGAGGAGATAAAAGATAAATTCAACGTAGAGGTAAAGAACATATTTGATGCATTGTCCGTTATGGAAATATTATTTCCAGATGTAAAAGTCTCATGGGAAATATTAAAGAAATCAGTCAACAAAGCTGCAGAAACAACAATCCCAAAAAGAACGATAATAGGTCGCAAGAAATGGATGACGGAAGACATCTTAAAACTCACGGAAGTAAGAAGAAATAACAAAAATAACAAGGACAAATATGAAGAGATTCACAGGAAACTTAGGAAGCTATGCAAAGAGATAAAGGAAACATGGCTTGAAGAAAATTACAAGGAAATTGAAAACCAACACAACACCCGAAATACTAAATTAATGCACAAATTAATAAATGACACCACTAACAAAGAACACACACATCAACGGGTTGCCTAAAAACCAAAGATGGCAAAATCGTAATAGAAAAAGATCATATTTTACATGCGTGGTCAGATTATGTGAAAGACTTTTATGATGATACAAGATAATAACATTATGATCATGGGAATAATAATGAAGAACCATCAATTTTGAAGATGGAAGTTGAGAATGCTCTTAACCATATGAAAACTGGCAAGATCCCGGGTACAAATAACATCACAACAGAAATGATCAATACCGTAGAAGAATATGGAATAGACCAAGACTGCTGAACGCAATACACGATATTGTAGATATACCTCCTGAATTATGTAATTCGATATTTATTGCAATCCCGAAGACATCAGGAGCCTTGGAATGTGATGAACATCGAACAATTAGTATAATGAGCCACATCACGAAGATATTGCTGAGAATTATCAAGCAAAGAGTTAGGAAGAAAATACAACCCAAAATAGGAGAAGAACAATGTGGGTTTGTAGAAGGCAAGGGTACAGTAAATGATGTGTATATATATACTGAGAACAGTAATTGATAGTTCTATATAAGTAAACAAAGATCTTTGCTTTATTGACTACACAAAGGCTTTCGATAAAGTGAGACATGTCGATATGATAAGGATGCTTGAAGATCTACAAATTGATGGAATGGACCTTAGACTTGTAAAAAAAAGTGTAGTGGAAACAAAAAGCTGCCATCAGTATTGATAGCGATAAAGGTCAATATCAGCCTATTAAAAGAGGTGTGAGATAGGGATGTGTAATGCCTCCAGATCATTTTCCCTGTACAGTGAAATTATTTTAAGAAATATTTAGGATATGGAAGAATCAACATTGGGGGGAGATACATCAATGAAATTAGATATGCAGATGATACAGTCTTGATTGACAATGAACAGGACCGGCAACATTTAGTAGATGCAGTCCTTGCACACAGTGAGCAACTAGGCTTAGAAATGAATAGTAAGAAGACACAGACTATGGTCGTCACTGGGAAGAAGAAAATACCACAATGTAATATACGAGTAAATTGGCATATTCTTAAGCAAGTGAATCGGTACAGTTATAACATCTGATGGGAGATGCCTTGAAGAGATTAGAACACGAATTGCCTTTGCGAAGGTAGCCTTTTGCAAGATGAAAAACATACTGACCAATAAAAGGATATCAATTGAAACGAGAAAAAGAGTGTTGAAGTGCTACATAGAACATGTACTTTTGTATGGATGTGAAGCGTAGATAATAAGCAGTCAAGCTGAAAAACATGATGGCTGTGAAAATGTGGTTTCTGAGGAAAATGCAAAGAATACCATGGACAGACAGAAAAACCAATGAACAAGTCCTTCAAGAAACAAATGAAAATCGTAAACTGATTAGAGTCATTAGACGTAGACACTCAAAATGTGTTTGGCATGTTATGAGAAGAAATGACTTGGAGAACTTGGCGACAACTGGCAAGATCGAAAGGAAGAGACCAAGGGAAGACCAAGAGTAAATACCTGTATGGCTTGGCCACGTGGCATGGTCAAGAGAGGAACACGGAGCTGATCAACGACTCTGGTAATCGAGAGAGATGGAAAAACATGACCGCCTAAGCTTATCGGCATGGCTCATGATGGACGGAATGAAATCAGAGCTGACTTCAGACAATTTCCACATCAAACGGTGTTCATACTGTTGCTATGATACGACGCGTATACGACCGTTTATTGTGTATGGTGCTGGTCTCACAATGTGTCCACCAATCTGATGACGTTGTCCACAACACGTCGGCCATCTTTACTTCCCATAACATGTTTCTATTAACCATTTCAAGCTCGGTGGTCCTGGGAGCTAGAGTTATTTTCTTTTAAATTCAAGTTTTGAGGAATCGAACCAGCGACCAACGACAACAACCATTGAGCCACCGTGTCTCTCCAGTGAGTTCTGAGCAACGTGCAGTGAGATTTTTATTGTGCATTATTTGCATACGGGACCTCCTAGTTTACACCATCATCTGTTAAAGCTAGCTGTCCGTTCTCGCTACCCATTAATCTCAAAACAGAGGGGAAACTAGGAGAACATTCAATTAGATGGTAGTCGGAACCATTAGCAGTATGACTCTTCGCTGGCTGTTGAACGAGGGAACGAAGAGCGTTTGTGAATGTCCTGAGAGCAGCGATGCAGCTCAAATCAACTCAACACAACTGAACACTCACTACCCAAGAGATCATGATTTGAGTGGGCAAGGGGGAAGAGGGGAGGGGGGAGGAAGCGTGTGATATCATTAAATACAAATCCTGAGTCCTGCGTACACTTCCTCTGTGATATCATTAAATACAAATACTGAGTCATGCGTACACTTCCTCTGTGATATCATTAAACACAAATACTGAGTCATGCGTACACTTCCTCTGTGATATCATTAAATACAAATACTGAGTCATGCGTACACTTCCTCTGTGATATCATTAAATACAAACCCTGAGTCAAGCGTATACTTCCTCTTGTGGCGGTGATATCATTAAATACAAACCCTGATCATGCATATACTTCCTCTAGTGGCGGTGGTATCATTAAATACAAATCCTGAGTCATGCGTATACTTCCCCTGGTAGCGGCGCCAGTCTGTTCGTTTCATATCTAGTCACTTAGACTTAAAGTTGACTTCTCGTTCAGAAAGCAATGACAAACTACAGAACTTATACTTGTCCTGTATATTACAATTGTCAAATAACTACTCCGCGGGACTGCATGTTAGCGGCCAAGTAAATGGGAATATTCTTCAACAAGTGAATCCGTACAACCCAAACACAGGATAGAGCGGCATTGAGGGACTTGGTTGAGGACCTTTACAAATAAAGCGGACCCTATCGGGGACAAAGGCCCACAACCATGTCGCTATATGCCGCTCTATCATTAGCTACCTATTGTAGTTCGGTCCATGTCCATATTCGGTAGTCACCGTGGTACTTGCTTGCTTGCTTGCATGTGTTCGCTGGCTGTGAACTCCAGCGTGAAGTCCTATATGTCGGATGTTGACATCATTGTGATGTCATAACGGACTGAGGTTTGCGTGAGTATCCGTTATCCCATGTCTGGCTTATTGGTGTACAGACTGGTGGTTCCTGGCCGTGCAGACTGGTGGTTCCTGGCCGTGCAGACTGGTGGTTCCTCGCCGTGCAGGCAGATACTCTCCGACTTGTGGTCTAGTCGTCTGCCTAGAGCTCCGAAGGTTGTTTGTTCGATTCCGGGCTACGTCTTTCGATTCACGAGTGCAAATTTCTCGGAGACTACTGGTGATCGTCGCTGGAGCTACGGAGATGGTGATTTGTGCGACACTTTCGGTAAGCCGCCCTGCTGAAAGAGACCGAGCCATATGGGATAAAACCTGGTGCAATGAAGTCGATCCTCTCTACAATTAAGCGACTTTTTAAAACTACTGTGCGGAACTACATTGTAGTACCCAGGTAAATGGGAATGTTCTTAAACAATTTAATTGGAACAACTATCTTAGAACAGTCATAACTTCTGATGTGGTAGGGAGTGTGCCTTGTAGAGATTTGGACAAGAATGGCTATGGCAAAGGTAAACTTTTACACGATGGAAAACATACTGACTAAACTAGGACAGAGACAACAATGTCCTTGCCACGTTTATGATGACGTATATAAGCTGACGTATTCCCGCACCACCAAGGACCCTACCGCACTAGGACAAGGACATCTGTGTCCTAGACTTGTTTATGATGATGCCTATAAGCTGACGTATTCCCGCACCACCAAGGACCCTACCGCACTAGACTAGCACAGAGAGATAAGTGTCCTTGACACGAATATGATGACCCCTAAACGCTGACATATTCCCTCAGCACCAAGGACCCTACCGCACTAGGACAGAGATAACAGAGGCCTTGACACGTTTATGATGACTACAAGCTGACGTATTCCCGCAACAACAATCATTTTCTGTCAGGTGGGGTTTATCTGTTTAGATGATCAGTAATTATGCATACAATATGATGTAATGTGAGGACATTGTATTGTGATCGTTAGGTACAAAACAACAGTAAAGTGTATGTCTACTTTTGTGTGAGTGAGTTTATTCTCTTACAACTATTGGAGAACAGTGTAATGACAGATACAGAAAATAACGAAAGACAGACAGACAGGCAGAATAACAGAGAAAGTAAGGATTAGCGACATCAAGAAGGTTTTCATACAAAAATGCACACCATGTCACATGACTGTTTTCTTGTTTATCTTCCCGTTCCAAAGTAAGCAGGTCAGTAAATCAGTTATTACACTCAAACAGAAAGGCAATGTATAGCGGACATCATCATCATACACCATGCTGATAAGCATAGGTCATTGTTCGCCATCTGACTTGATAACCAGAGTCGTGGATCAGCTCTGTGTTCTTGTCTGGCTTATCCCATGTGGCCACGCCAACCAACTGTTTTTCTATCTGCTTTCCATTTACTCTTTTCCCAATAATTCTCCAAATGTCACCAAGTTTTCCAATTTATTTATCCTCAGAATGTGTCTAATAAATCGTGACTGTCTGCGTCTAACTTCTCAGATCAATTTAGAGTTGTTATTAGTTTCTTGAAGGACATTCTCTTTGGCGTTTCTATCTGTTTTCCTATGAAACCACTATTCCAGTACCATTCGATGTTTCACATTTTGACTGTTTATTGCCCATGCTTTATATCCATATAACAATATTTGTTCTATATAACATTTCAACACATTTTCTCGCTACAATTAACATCTTTTTATTGGTCATTGTGTTTTGTTTTTTCCATCTTACAATAGGCTGCCATTGCCATAGGGAGTCTTGCTCTAATCTCTACACATCACATTTGTTCACATGTTACGTCCCGCCACTCTTACCTTCACACTCGACATGGACCCTCAATGTACTTTACATTCACACAGGTCAGCGCTGGCTTCGGTTCTAATATGTACGTTACCTTAGATGGGTCGCGAATCCCCCATTTACTGATTACTTGTGGGAAACAACTATCATCAGACGAAACTCCAATCCGAACCTTGCATCGATCACTAATTCCCGCCATGAAATATACAGTCACAACACCCTGAAATATACAGTCACAACACCCTAAAATATACAGTCACAACACAATGAAATATACAATTACAACACACTGAACTATACAGTCACAACACCCTGAAATATACAGTCACAACACCCTGAAATATACAGTCTCAAAACCCTGAAATATATAGTCACAACACACTGAAATATACAGTCACAACACGCTAAAATATACAGTCACAACACCCTGAAATATACAGTCACAACACCCTGAAATGTACAGTCTCAAAACCCTGAAATATACAGTCACAACACACTGAAATATACAGTCACAACACCCTGAAATATACAGTCACAACACACTGAAATATGCAGGGAGTTTCAATGCACTTGTTACAATATTATTGCTGTTATAGTATATTCCATGGGATACACCCATGAACACAATGTTTTTATAGGCTACAAAGGGACACAATAATAATAACTTCTTGTTTTGAAAAAAAATACGAAGTCTGATGAATTAAGTACATTATAAGTAAATAATCAGCTTGGTATCTATTAGTGAAACGTAAATATTTGCTACTAGAAAACAACAGATATTTGGAAATTGTTTAAATGTGTGAAATAAACGACATGCGATTCTCTTTGACACATAATATCCTACACCAACGTCTGTGTACAAGGGCACACAAAGTGTCAAATTTTATTTCAAGTTTTATGTCTTCGTTGTTATCTTTTAGGATTATTATTTGACAGGTGCATGAAATGTACCTCTATCAATGTACCTTGTAACAGAATACGGTAACAGTTGAGTTCCCATCTTCTAATATTGCCGTTACAAGATAAGGCAATTTGAAAGTCAGATACACGTCAGAACAATCAATTGTTACCTGGCATTATCAAGGCAGCAGGAACACATCACCGAATACTAAATAGCCACATAGACACATTATTCTTATAGTCCATGGCGTATGGCGTTAGTCATCACATATGTTTACAACCATCTGTCTCTTGTGTTGCCAATCATTTCTGGTAATGATGCTCCTCCATGCCATGACGTGACATTGTCCAGCATCTTCTCTTTAGTCGTGTATTTGTCCCCCATGCCATGACGTGACATTGTCCAGCATCTTCTCTTTAGTCGTTCATTTGTCCTCCATGCCATGACGTGACAATGTCCAGCATCTTCTTCTTGTCGTGTGTTTGTCCTCCATGCCATAACGTGACATTTGCCAGCATCTTCTCTCTTGTCGTGTGTTTGTCCTCCATGCCATGACGTGACATTGTCCAGCATCTTCTCTCTTGTCGTGTGTTTGTCCTCCATGCCATGACGTGACATTGTCCAGCATCTTCTCTCTTGTCGTGTGTTTGTCCTCCATGCCATGACGTGACATTGTCCACCATCTTCTCTTTAGTCGTGTATTTGTCCTCCATGCCATGACGTGACATTGTCCAGCATCTTCTCTTTAGTCGTTCATTTGTCCTCCATGCCATGACGTGACAATGTCCAGCATCTTCTCTCTTGTCGTGTGTTTGTCCTGCATGCCATAACGTGACATTGTCCAGCTTCTTCTCTCTTGTCGTGTGTTTGTCCCCCATGCCATAACGTGACATTGTCCAGAATCTTCCCTCTTGTCGTGTATTTGTCCTCCATACCATGACGTGACATTGTCCAGCATCTTCTCTCTTGTCGTGTATTTGTCTTCCATGCCATGACGTGACATTGTCCAGCATCTTCTCTCTTGTCGTGTGTTTGTCCTCCATGCCATAACGTGACATTGTCCAGCATCTTCTATCTTGTCGTGTATTTATTCTCCATGCCATGACGTGAAATTGTTCAGCATCTTCTCTCTTGTCGTGTATTTGTTCTCCATGCCATGACGTGACATTGTCCAGCATCGTCTCTCTTGTCATGTGTTTGTCCTCCATGAGATAACGTGACATTGTCCAGCATCTTCTCTCTTGTCGTGTATTTGTCCTCCATGCCATGACGTGACATTGTCCAGCATCTTATCTCTTGTCGTGTGTTTGTCCTCCATGCCATGACGTGACATTGCCCAGCATCTCCTCTCTTGTCGTGTTTTTGTCCTCCATGCCATGACGTGACATTGTCCAGCATCTTCTCTTTAGTCGTGTATTTGTCCCCTATGCCATGACGTGACATTGTCCAGCATCTTCTCTTTAGTCGTTAATTTGTCCTCCATGCCATGACGTGACAATGTCCAGTATCTTCTCCTTAGTCGTTCATTTGTCCTCCATGCCATGACGTGGCATTGTCTAGCATCTTCTATCTTGTCGTGTGTTTGTCCTCCATGCCATGACGTGACATTGTCCAGCATCTTCTCTCTTGTCGTGTGTTTGTCCTCAATGCCATAACGTGACATTGTCCAGCATCTTCTCTCTTGTCGTGTATTTGTCCTCCATGCCATGACGTGACATTGTCCAGCATCTTCTCTCTTGTCGTGTATTTGTCCTCCATGCCATGACGTGACATTGTCCAGCATCTTCTCTCTTGTCATGTGTTTGTCTTCCATGCCATATCGTGACATTGTCCAGCATCTTCTCTCTTGTCGTGTGTTTGTCCTCCATGCCATAACGTGACATTTTCCCGCATCGTCTCTCTTGTCGTGTGTTTGTCCTCCATGACATGACGTGACATTGTCCAGCATCTTCTCTCTTGTCGTGTGTTTGTCCTCCATGCCATAACGTGACATTGTCCAGCATCTTCTCTCTTATCGTGTGTTTGTTCTCTATGCCATGACGTGACATTGTCCAGCATCTTCTCTCTTGTCGTGTGTTTGTCCTCCATGCCATAACGTGACATTGTCCAGCATCTTCTCTCTTGTCGTGTGTTTGTCCTCCATGCCATGACGTGACATTGTCCAGAATCTTCTCTCTTGTCGTGTGTTTGTCCTCCATGCCATGACGTGACATTGTCCAGTAATCTTCTCTCTTGTCGTGTAGTTTGTCCTCCATGCCATGACGTGACATTGTCCAGTATCCTTCTCTCTTGTCGTGTATTTGTCCTCCATGCCATGACGTGACATTGTCCAGTATCTTCTCTCTTGTCGTGTATTTGTCCTCCATGCCATGACGTGACATTGTCCAGTATCTTCTCTCTTGTCGTGTATTTGTCCTCCATGCTATGACGTGACATTGTCCAGAACCTTCTCTCTTGTCTTGTGTTTGTCCTCCATGCCATGACGTGACATTGTCCAGCATCTTCTCTCTTGTCGTGTGTTTGTCCTCCATGCCATGACGTGACATTTTTCAGAATCTTCTCTCTTGTCGTGTGTTTGTCCTCCATGCCATGACGTGACATTGTCCAGTATCATATCTCTTGTCGTGTATTTGTCCTCTATGCCATGACGTGATATTGTCCATTATCTTCTCTCTTGTCGTGTATTTGTCCTCTATGCCATGACGTGATATTTTCCATTATCTTCTCTCTTGTCGTGTATTTGCGAATGTGTACATTTTAACTGATTCAGTGCCGATGAGGTGAGTTCGTCTTATCAGGACTGCACTGTATATGGACAGAACTGTGAGCCACATGAAGTGAAGTGCCATTTCCTGTGTGTGAGGTGAATCACGAAAAAACATCACAGCACACAGGGCAGTCCCATACTTGCTTCATCTTCATCTTCAACAGCCAGTGAATAGTTCCAGTTCTGATGGCTCGTTATTTGCATATCCTTTACAGGACGTCGCATTCAACCCTATCATTTTTGGCTGTTTGTGAAATGGTTTCATGTTTTACGCGCAGTAGTTTGTCATTGTTTTCTGAACGCTCCCACTATATCTGGCCAAACTAACACAAGTCGGTTTGCTGCCAAATCGCCCGCAGCTGTGGTTCAAAAACTGTATGTGGGGCTTCGAATTGTGTCCGTAACCCCTTCACCGGAGCTCCGGCTAAGACTAATGCTACCGGTTGTAATCTGATCACATGACCGTTGTAATCTGATCACACGGCCGTTGTAATCTGATCACATGGCCGTTGTAATCTGGTCACGTGGTTGTTGTAATCTGATCATGTGACAGTTGTAATCTGATCACGTGGTTGTTGTAATCTGATCACGTGACCGTTGTAATCTAATGACGTGAAAGTTGTAGTCTGATCACGTGACCGTTGTAATCTGATCACATGGACGTGGTAATCTGATGACGTGATCGTTGTAATCTGATCACGTGATCGTTTTAATCTGATCACGTGACTGTTGTAATCTGATCACGTTACCGGTGTAATCTGATGACGTGACCGTTGTAATCTGATCACATGGCCGTTGTAATCTGATGACGTGATCATATTCCAGGCTCTCCTGCCCCAAACGTCGACCATTAGCTTTGGCTAGGAACCCCCAGCCACTTCTCTCACCTCTTGACACCGAACCATCTGCGTAGATAATCACATCACTCGAATGAGCATTGTCCTGAATTAGTTGCTGGATTTCCACTTCCGTGGCCCCTGTTGGCCACTCCCTGCACTCCCGGCTTAATGTGATTATAACTCTGCACAAGTCTGACTGCTCCGCTGGCACTCTGACCCACTCCTCTCCTCGCCTAATGTTCTCCAAGATGCACACCTGTCTGATCGTATCCTTCGCCTGATCCATCCATGATTCCCCTCTTATCAGTCGCTGACCCTTAACTGCGTCCAGCGCCTCATGCAGTGGGTGGTCTGTGTCTGCAGCTACTCTGAGGTATGCCTTCGCTTGCATCACTTTGGGCCTACCAGCAACAGTCGGCAGACCAAGAATGTAACGCATACACACTACTAGGGTGTCTCTGGTGCATCCCAGAATGACCCGCATAGCTTCGTTCTGTATGCGCTCTAACTTCACCAGCTGACTCTCTGAGACAGTGAGCAGACCTAATCCATAATCAATTACTGAGAGGATCAAGTGCTGGTATAGTGTGAAAAGCATTCTCTGCTCTGTGTCCATTGCAGCCATAGTTTTATGTGCACTGAGTCCCTTTTGAGATCTTGTCATAACCGTCTCCGCATGGTCCCTGAAGGATAGGATCAAATGTGATCCCCAGATACTTCAGTTTGTTCTCTCTGCTGACAATGCTACCATCATTCGCGTGGCTTGGGACATCAGCTCTCACAATCCTGTTGTCCAGAGAGCACCACAAAACAGCCGCCTTTTCCGGGTAGATGACAGCACTAATTTCTGTGCACCTGTCAATTACTGTCGCCTGTTACTCATGGGCTGTTTGATCTCTATCTTTCCCCTGCCTGTATGCAAGAATATCATCTGCAAATGTTAGTATTCTTCCAACCCCTGGTGCTTCTAGGTTTGCAATCTTGCTCGAATACACGTTAAAGAGCACCGGCGAGACTGAAGATCCCTGTGGCAGTCCGGGGGTTAAAATATGTGGCTCTGAGGTCCATGCACCCAGACGGAGAGCAACCCGACGAGAATGCAGGACGGCTGCTATCCAGTTCACCAACCAGGGATTGACCCCCTTCTCCATCAGTGCGGTTATCAAAATATCATATCGAACTCTATTGTACGCATCCTCGAGATCTAGCACTGCCGCCATCGTTTCCTGTCTACTATGGAACCCCTCATAAACGTCAAAGGCAAAAGTACCTGCATTTGACTAGGTATCTTTTCCTGGCCTATAGCGCCCCAGGCCTCTTGGAAGAAGCTTCCCGCTTTCCAAAAACTCTTGCAGCTTGACAGCGATTATCTTCTCTAGAACCTTCCCATATGTATTTTGAAGGGTGATGATTCTAAAGCCGTTAAGCTTTGAATGATCCTTGAATAGTTTTGGGAGAGGTATGAGATAGCTGTGCACCCAATCCTGCGGTACTGATGCTGTCCTAATGCTCTGGTTAAAGCAGTCGGTCATCTCCTCCAGGTCTGCATCGCTCAAACCCTTCATGTGGCCATACCTGACCCCATCAGGCCCTGGTGCCGTGTCTTTTGCCTTTTTCAAAATGTGTTTAACATCTTCAACCCGTATGATGTCTTCATACTGCATATTCTTCGTGGAGCCAGATAACTCCTCTCTAACTGCATTCCTGGTGTCCGCTTCATTATTATTGGCCTGCTCTAAAAATCTCTGGAGAAACGCCTCCCCTTTCTCTTTGTCTGTTGTCACGCGCATACCATCATCTCTATAAATTGTTCCCACTGTCATAGGCCGATCTTTTCTTTGCATTTGCCTGTGCAGTTTCCAGAATTTTCGCAGTGTTTTATCACCCCCAATTTCTTTCATGAAACATTCCCATTTTACGTTTTTGGCCTCTGCAGCACAGCGCTTGAAAATCTCCACCTTGTCTTTCTTGACATTTTCCGCTGTGTTCACTTCCTCTCGTGAGCTTCGGGGTGTCTGTCGCACTTTCCTTAACTGCTTCACTGCAGCTCTCTTTGCTTTTCAAGCCTGGTCTACTTCTGTGGTCACCATGGGGGTTGCAAGAAAGGAGTTTTAACAACCCTGTTTCAAGCCACCTGTCTGAGGCATCAAAGAAGGCAATCGGTCCACTCATATCGGAAGGTCTTGCTCGCTCTCCCAGCCTTAACTTTCCTGGATTTAGAGATCAGGACTGAGCATGGTATGGGATCACTCCAATGGTCATTCAAAACAGTCCACTTTACAGCAAGGACTGATGACTGGGAGACAAGTGTCAAGTCAATAGCTGTGTCTCCATCGCCAGGTCTCATTGTCATTCTAGTCGGCCTACCATCATTTATGCAGACCACATCGGAGCCCACCATGGCATCCGCAAGGGCAATTCCCTGTCGGTTTTCTAAACTACTGTCCCAATCTCTGTTCATCGCATTGAAGTCTCCACATATGAGTAGCCTATCACCTGTTAATTTCTCCAGTTCCTTAAGCAAGTCCCAGTGTTCCTTTCTGACAAAACAGTCCACTGTGGCATATACATTTTTGATATTCCAACTTAAGCCACCAATCTCAATGTGTATACCCTAGACCTCTCTTGCACTGTGATACCACTGGCCCAAGTCAAGTACAACATGCTTCACTCCTTCCTTCACCAGCAGACCATGCCCATGTCCCCTCTGCCAGCAGGGTTTATATAACTGGCGTACCCAGGGCAATAGTATTTGTCTGTATTTAGCTCCTGGAGCATGATGACGTCAAAATCATATATTAGTCTCTCCAATGCAGGACCTCTGTGTCTGGCACTACGACAATTCCAGTATCTCACTCTTACATAGCTGAAACATAGTCTCTCCACTTTTCGTCTTGTTCTCCTGGCGCCTGCCCTCCTATTTCTATGCCTTCTTCTCACACAATTTCCTCGTCTTCTGCTCCTCACTCTCTCTTCTTTAGCCTCTGAGGGATGTGTCAAGCGCAGAGCACGTGCTCCGTAGCTCCGGTGACGATTCCCGTGTTTAAATAAATCCATAGGCAAAGTTTGGATATTGCAGGAAATAACCGGTCACCATAGCATTGCCTGCTTCCTAGGGAAGAGGCAGGGGATGTCCCGCAGGAGTCTATTCGCCTGGTGCCGCCCCGCACGCCTGCCAGACGTCCAATGTTCACGACCAGTTTACCCATGGCTATCCACTTCCTCAGCACGCTGGTCCACCTTGAACTTGGGGGTTTATATTTGGAGTTTTCCGTCTCCTAGATGGACTGCTGTCCAATGCTAACGGGTTCCACCTACCCGGGGGAGGAGTTAGAGCTCCCCGACTCGCTTGGCAGGCACGTCTCCGAGCATATGAGGTAATTTCTAAGGAACTCAGATCCCACCCTGAGATCCCGCCTAGCTCTCTGTGCCCACCGCCATTTGGTCCGCGGCTGCTTATTCGATATTCGCAGCTAACCTCTATATCTAGAGGCCGTTCCAGTGGACGCGCTGGGTCGGGGATGGTTGCCCCAGCTTTACCCAGCATAAAGACCTTTGTCATCGTCATCATCATCATCATCATCATCATCATCATCATCATCATCATCATCATCATCATCATCATCATCATCATCATCATCATCATCATCATGTTTGTGTGGATGCGTTTGTGTGTGCATATGTGTGTGTGTGCTTTTGTGTAGTAACCAGTGTGCGTGTGTGTGATTGTTGTGAACGTATGTGCGTGTGTATGTATGTGTACATGACAATAACCAGAGGAATGCTGCAATATTTAAAAACTAAACCATTAAACTTGTCCATGCTGCAGACAGATGCACACACAGCAGACTAGGGTCATAGGGTCAAGGAGGAATACTTCAAATGCATGTCGAATCTCTGAAAGATGTGACACATTCTAAATGTGACGACGTTTGAAAATTAACGTCATCAGGAGGGAAATTACAGGAAAATGATCGGGAATTTTGCATAAGAGACCAAAAATGGAAACAAAGAAACATGACTGATTCCTATCTGCGAAGAAAATAGACCTGGCACACATTTGTAAAACAGTTGTAAACACACTCTTAACAAACTATATACTTAGATATGTAGATATCTGGAGATATCAGAAAAAAGCAAAATGATTTTATAATGATCAGATCACATGTTTGTACATGCACAAAAATAGTGTCATGTGTCTTCTTATAGTGCCGTGTGGCGTTGATGATCATGTCTGTTCACAACCTTCTGTCTCGTGTACTGCCAAACATTTCTGATACGGATGTTCCTCTATGCCATAATATCAAACAGTCCAGACTCTTCTCTTTTGGTCTCCTCCTGCCTCTCTTTCCCTCCAGCCGTCCTTTAATGACGATAAACTCCAGTTTTCTCTTTCTTGTGACATGCCGAAAGAATGTGGACTGTCTTATTATGATATGAGTAATCAGTAACCTTTGGGAGTTATCTTTTTCAAGAGATCTTCATTGGTCTTTCTATCCGCCCAAAGTGTTCCCACTATTCATCTATAAAACCACACTACCGCAGATTCCAAATAATTCCTCTGCTAATTGTCCATGATTCACGTCCGTACATACACGGCACTCCGTACAGCAATAATTTCCCATTTCCATTGACACAGATACTCGGCACTTCACACAGCAATCATTTCCCATATCCATTCACGCAGATACTTTGCACTCCATACAGCAATCATTTCCCATTTCTATTGATAAAGATACTCGGCACTTCACACAGCGATATCCAGTGACAACGCCGATATGTGTGATATTTTGCTTCGGTTGGATGCTCGAGTGGATGAAATCACAGACGAGAACGCCACGCCCCTACAGTTAGTCTGTGCTACACCAGGTCTGAAAAACCGCCTGAGGATCATCCAGCTTCTCCTCAAACACGGTGCTAATCCCAACGCTAACTCCCCATTCGTCAGCTACAGCAGTCCGTTTTTGGCACCTCTCACCGAGTATTTACGCTGCGTTACCGACGAAGTCGAGTACGATGTTGTCAACGCGTTGATCGTCTTTTGAGCTGAAGTCCATTTTCGAGCTGTTCCACTTCCAAGCCGAGCCAGAGATCCGCACGGAATCCTCCATTGCGTCCAGTATCTGAAACCTAAGCCTAAGGTTTCGAACCTGTTGATCGAAGCTGCAACAGGCTTTGATATGGACTCAATCAGTGCCTACAACAGCTTGTCCCCGGAACAGAAAGACATTCTCTTATCAGTGGCCACATGTCCTCGTAGTTTGAGAACCATCACCCATCTTTTCCTGAGAGACTTTCTCAAACCAAAGTTTCAGGAAAAAGTGATGGGACTGCCTGTGCCAGACATTGTTAAACATGACCTCATGTTTCATCCATCCAAGGACAGTTCCGCTATGTGATGTTGTAGTTTGCCACACCCGGGAAGCCCAAACAGCGTGACATTGATCGTGCAACTTACTGAGATCCAGTCACCACGCCATACGTTGAACGGTTACTCTGTATATAATAAACTACGTTGTTTTAACTCTTTCATTCCCCGATAGTTGTTATTGTTGATCACTGTGTCATAATTACTGCATTTGTCACATTTTGATGTAGTTCGTAGTGTGAATCACACTGTCATAATTATTGTATTTGTCAATTTTTGATGTAGTTGTTACTGCCGATCACTGTAGTCATACTTACTGCATTTGTCACTATTTTAATTAGTGCTTACTGTCGATCACCGTGTCATAATTACTGAATTTGTCACTTTTTGATGTAGTTCTTACTGTCAGTCACGTGTGTCATAATTACTGCATTTGTCACTTTTTGTGTAGATCGTAGTGTGTATCACAAGGTCACAATTACTGTATTTGCCACTTTTTGATGTAGGTCTTACTGTCATCACTCTGTCATTCATCAGTTTTCCTTTTATGTAGTTCTTACTGTTGGTCACTGTGTCCTAAGTTACTGCCATTACTGTCCTTTTGATGTTTCTACTGTCATTCCACTGTGTCAAATCACTGCTTTGTCACTGTTATGCCTTTTACTGTCAGTCACGTGTCAATACTGTTGGTCACTGTTTGAGTAGTTTTCATACTGTCACACTCTGTTGTCACTGTTGGTAGTTATTCATTACTGTCAATCACTCGTTGTTGTCACGTTTCATTACTGTCATCATCTGTTTGTCACTGTTGGTCACGTTATTCATTACTGTCAATCACTCTGTTGGTCACTGTTGGTCACTGTTAATCCATTACTGTCGATCACTCTGTTGGTCACTGTAGGTCACAGTTATTCCATTATTGTCAATCACTCTGTTGGTCACTGTAGGTCACAGTTATTCCATTATTGTCAATCACTCTGTTGGTCACTGTTGGTCACAGTTATTCCATTACTGTCAATCACTCTGTTGGTCACTGTAGGTCACAGTTATTCCATTATTGTCAATCACTCTGTTGGTCACTGTAGGTCACAGTTATTCCATTATTGTCAATCACTCTGTTGGTCACTGTTGGTCACAGTTATTCCATTATTGTCAATCACTCTGTTGGTCATAGTTATTCCATTACTGTCGATCACTCTGTTGGTCACTGTAGGTCAGAGTTATTCCATTACTGTCAATCACTCTGTTGGTCAATGTTGGTCACAGTTATTCCATTACTGTCAATCACTCTGTCACAGCTAAAACATTAGAATGTTGTGTGGTAATTTCTACTTTAACTAAATATAATGTCACATCATTATTAATATACTTTCTTATGACCCAGATAGCCATCATTTTAAACTAATAGTGTCTGGGAGTTTAACTAAATATAATGTCACATAATTATTAATATACTTTCTTATGACCCAGATAGAAATCATTTTAAACTAATAGTGCCCGGGATTGAAAGATTCAAATTAATAATGTAATTAATCATGATTACATGAAATATTATTGCGTATACATTTTACACATTCATATACGTTTAAAGTGCTGGGTTGGCCTGTGAGTGATAACCATTTATCAAAGCAATGTATACGTGGGGAGGGAGGAGGAGACGTAACACAACCACTAGTGAAATAGACTGCATCAGCGTACTACTTACATGTCGAATGAGATGGCAAAACATGACCGGGCACGCTTACCGGCATGACACATGATGATGATGATGTACTTGGAAGTGTTAGTTCAGTTGTTTGTCGTTGCTTTCTGAACAGCTGACGCCTCATACCCACGAAATCAACGCAACACGGTCTGAATTGAAATCTCCCATAGCTTATGTCGAACTCTCCACGCGGTATGGTCAATCAATCAATCAGGTGTCGTCTCCACAATAAAGGTTGTCTGCAATGGATCTCCAACGCTGAGTGTCGCTCGCCCTTGATTGTACATTCTGTCAGGCTGCTTAGTGTTCGTCCATCTCTGGTTGTTATCTTCCCACGTGTGTCGTTGTCTGCCTTTCGCTCGCTTGCCTTCAACCTTACCCTCCAGCATGGTTTTTATAAGAGAGTTATGTCTTTCAACGTGGCCAAAATATTTCACTTGCCTTCGTTTTATTTCTTTCATCAACTCTCTTTTAATTCCCAGTTTTTCTAGAACCTTTGTGTTTGATTGCTATTGTTCCCATGAAACATGACATATTCGTCTGTATATCCACATCTCCAGGGCCTCTATTCGACTTTCTAGTTGCTTGTTCAATGTCCAGGCTTCCGCGCCATACAATAGCATTGAATATTTAATGCATTATTAATCTTTCTAGATGTTAATACTGTTTTCATGCCGTTGAAAGCATTTTTGGCCATTCCCACATTTGACAATTCTCATTTTAATGCGTTCTTCTCTCTCTCTCTCTTAGTCATTAGTCATTAGTCGCGGTTCCCACTTCACAGCAACGTGTCATCCCCATAATGCTCCGTTCCTGTGCCAGCGAATATCACAAAAAATTCTAATCACTGCCCGATTCGAAAAGTGGAACAAACAGGAGTCTCGACAAACTAACAGCCTGCACAGGTACATATACTCTCTCTTTCTAGATGTTAATACTGATTGCATCATGTTGAAAGCATGTTTGGCCACTCTTATTCTCTGTTTGATCTCTGTGTCACTTCTGCATTTATGTGTTATCTCATGTCCAAGATAAGAAACACTTGTTACGTATTCTAATATCTCCCAATTTTCTCTTAAAGGACAGACAATTAGTTTCCTTAAATTATATAACTTGCTATTCATTAGTATATATTATACTTATGAACAATGCGTTTTGCATTATAGAAATGTATGTTTCGTTAGCTCAATGCTCAAGTTACATATTATAGCATTAAAGTAATTACCATGGGAGACAATCATGGACGCCGTGTCTATATAAACAACAAAGGGATACAATAATAATAACATCTCCTTTTGAAAAATTCGAAATCTTTTTTCTTTAATTACATGATAAGTATATAATCATCTGGGAATCTGCAAGTGATAGGTAACTAGTCGTTACCAGAAGACAACAGATATTTGAAAATTTGTTTAATATCTAAAATGAACGACATGTGATTTTCTTTGACACATAATATCCTACTCCAATGTCTGTGAACACGGCCAACAATCTATCATGTTTATTTCGCGTTATATTGTAGGATGATGTGGCAGGTTGTTTCTTGTAAAGTTTTTGACAGGTGCACGAAGTGTGCCTTATAATAGAGTACAATCAATCTAGTGCCGTCTTCGCAACGAAGGTTGGCAGCAATGGATCTCCAACGCTGCCTGTCTCTCGCCTTGACTGTACATTCTGTTAGGCTGATGTTCGTCCATCTCTTGATGTTATCCTCCCACTTGTATCGTTGTCTACCTCTTGCTCGCTTGCCCTCAACCTTGCCTTCAAGTATGGTTTTTATAAGAGTATCATGTCTTTTAACGTGGCCAAAATATTTCACTTGTCTCCTCTTTATTTCTTTCATCAACTCTCTCTTCATTCCCAGTTTTTCTAAGATCTCTGCATTTGAATTGTTTTTGTTTCCAGTGAAATACGACCTATTCGTCTGTATATCCACATCTCCAGGGCTTCTATGCGACTTTCTAGTTGCTTGTTCAATGTCCAGGTTCCGAGCCATACAGTAGCGTTGAATATACGTAGCATTTGACGATTCTCATCTTTAATGCATTATTAATCTCTCTAGATGTTAATACTGTTTTCATGCCGTTGAAAGCATTTTTGGACCATTCCTATTCTCTTTTTGATTTCCATTTCACATCTGCCATCATCTGTTATTATATGTCCAAGATAAGAGAAACTTGTTACTTGTTCTAGTATGATTGATTGATTGATTGATTGATTGATTTAGGGAACCGACATCACAGCATTCGGGGCAATCCCATAAGCGCTCCGTCCCATTCCCAACAGCCAGCGAAGAGTTCCAACACTAATAGTACCAGTAGCAATCTGATTATATGTCTGTCTTGCCTTTCCTCTGAGCGTCGAGCGTCGGCCAGATCCCCTCGTCACACCTCGGCTGTCCTCATTCTTACCAGACTATGGTGATCCATTTGCTCCTCCGAGGTGTACACGTGCTCCCACAAGGCCGCAACCACGTCTGCCTTGTCATGTATCAATACTCCACCAAGTTTTGCAGAGCCAGCCAATCCTGTCCGCCTGTTCATTCCCCAGCACACTTGTTCTAGTATCTGCCGTTTACTGTGATGTTCATTGATGACCTTTCCTTTTCACTGCTAATTATCATAGTTTTTGTTTTTGGATGTTAATATCTAAGCCACATTCTGCACTGTGCCTGTTTGCTTCTTCCACTAGGTCTTGCAACTCTTGCTCACTTTCTGCTAGTAACACGGTATCAGTCAGCATATCTAAGATTGTTTATGATTCTTCCATTGATGCTGAGTCCAGGCATTTCAACTTGTTTAAAAATTCTTTCTGTGAATAGAATACAATTACCGTTAAAATCTCACGTGCTCATATTTCAGTTACAAAAAAAGGTCATTTAGAGAACACACGCTGGTCACAACAGTTGTTATATTAGATAATCAAAGGTCATTTAGAGAACACACGCTGGTCATAACAGTTGTTATATTAGATAATCAAAGGTCATTTAGAGAACACACGCTGGTCATAACAGTTGTTATATTAGATAATCAAAGGTCATTTAGAGAACACACGCTGGTCATAACAGTTGTTATATTAGATAATCAAAGGTCATTTAGAGAACACACGCTGGTCATAACAGTTGTTATATTAGATAATCAAAGGTCATTTAGAGAACACACGCTGGTCATAACAGTTGTTATATTAGATAATCAAAGGTCATTTAGAGAACACACGCTGGTCATAACAGTTGTTATATTAGATAATCAAAGGTCATTTAGAGAACACACGCTGGTCATAACAGTTGTTATATTAGATAATCAAAGGTCATTTAGAGAACACACGCTGGTCATAACAGTTGTTATATTAGATAATCAAAGGTCATTTAGAGAACACACGCTGGTCATAACAGTTGTTATATTAGATAATCAAAGGTCATTTAGAGAACACACGCTGGTCATAACAGTTGTTATATTAGATAATCAAAGGTCATTTAGAGAACACACGCTGGTCATAACAGTTGTTATATTAGATAATCAAGGCAGCAGGAATACATCACCAAACACTTAATGGCCTCCTTGAGTATCTTCTTCTTATAGTCCATGTCGTGTGGCGTTAGTGATCAAATCTGTTTACAACCTTCTCCCTCCTGTGTGGCCAATCATTGTTGGTACTGATGAACCTCCTTGCCATGACGTGACATTGTCCAAAATCTTCTCTCTTGTCATGTATTTGCTCTCCATACCATGAAGTGACATTGTCCAGCATCTTCTCTCTTGTCCTGTAGTTGTCCTCCATGCCATGACGTGACATTGTCCAGCATCTTCTATCTTGTCCTGTAGTTGTCCTACATGCCATGACGTGACATTGTCCAGCACCTTCTCTCTTGTCATGTAGTTTCTCTCCATGCCGTGACGTGACGTTGTCCAGCGTCTTCTCTCTTGTCCTGTAGATGTCATACATGCCATGACGTGAGGTTATCCAGCATCTTCTCTCTTGTCGTGTAATTGGTCACCCATGCCATGACGTGACGTTATCCAGCATCTTCTCTCTTGTCGTGTATTTGTCCTCCCTGCCATGACGTGATATTGTCCTTCATCTTCTCTCTTGTCGTGTATTTGTCCTTCATGAAATGACGTGACATTGTCCAGCATCTTCTCTCTTGTCGCGTATTTGTCCTCCATGAAATGACGTAACATTGTCCATCGTCTTCTCTCTTGTCGTGTGTTTGTCCTCCGTGCCATGACGTAACATTGTCCAGCATCTTCTCTTTTGTCGTGCATTTGCGAATTTGGATATTTTAACTGATTCAGTGCAGAAGGATAATATATCGCCACATGTGACTTCCCATTTTAACAGAAGGACGATCTATCGCCACATGTGACATCCCATTTTAACAGAAGGATAATATATCGCCACATGTGACTTCCCATTTTAACAGAAGGACGATATATCGCCACATGTGTCTTCCCATTTTAACAGAAGGACGATCTATCGCCACATGTGACATCCCATTTTAACAGAAGGATAATATATCGCCACATGTGTCTTCCCATTTTAACAGTAGGACGATCTATCGCCACATGTGACATCCCATTTTAACAGAAGGATAATATATCGCCACATGTGACATCCCATTTTAACAGAAGGATAATATATCGCCACATGTGACTTCCCATTTTAACAGAAGGATAATATATCGCCACATGTGACTTCCCATTTTAACAGAAGGATAATATATCGCCACATGTGACTTCCCATTTTAACAGAAGGATAATATATCGCCACATGTGACTTGCCATTTTAACAGAAGGACTCAGTTGTTACACACATAGAGAAACGTAATCCATTGCAAAAGTCATTATCATGTGCCATGCCGATAAGCGTGGACAGTCATTGCTCGCCATCTCACACTATCACTACAGTCGGTGAACAGCTCTATGTTGTGTTTCGATAATGCCATGTGGCCAGAACAACCAAATAATGTTTTTTTTTTTTTTATATGCCTTTCATTTCCTATTTCTCCATTAGTCCTGTCAGTTGTCACTAGGTTGTCCAGTTTACTTATCCTCAAAATGTGCCATAAACTCCGTGGGTTGAATTGTACCTCATGGCATAGTGACGAAAAGTCACACAGAAGGACGGGGCGATCTGGGATCGTGACCCATTGGGTGAGCGAGATTGTCACAGGAGCGGACCCACGTGATCGCGAAGGTGATAAGAGTAGTCTATTCGTGGGTTTCGTCCAGGGCGGACCACGTTCAGTTAGAGTAATGGCCAAGATTGTGCCACTCTTGTTATGTTAACTATTATTTAGCAATGTGATGTGATTACAATGTTGAATAGTTGATGACGCATATGATATGTCCTTGCTATAGTGTTGAGGTGAATATAGTGACAGAAACCTAACTTCGAGTCCGAGTTATGTTCTTACAGGAGTGCACAGTTGTATTTAATAGTAAGTTGATGTACTGTGTATAGAAGTACAGAGTCCAATAATCAGTTAAGTATAGTGTGGAGAAGTAACCATGGTGGCGACTGGAAGAGGAGGAAAGAATAACGCTATCCCCAGATACTCACCAGACGCCACTTGGCAATTAGACCTGTCAGTTGTCACTAGGTTTTCGAGTTTACTTATCCTCAAAATGTGCCATAAACTCCGTGACTGTCTGCGTCTAATTGCTTGTATCAATTTGCGGTTTTCATTTATTTCTTGTAGGACTTGCTCATTAGTATTTCTGTATTTCAGTCTATTGTCTGTATACATTAGATATTAATTAGAAATCATATGTCCATTGCCATTACATGGTTTTCTCAGATTGTCAGCTTATTGCCCATGCTTTACATTCATATAACAGCATATGTTGTATGTACCATTTGAACACCATTTCCCTCATTGCAAATGGCACCTTTCTATTGATCACTATGTTTTGTTTTTTTCATATTAGAAAAGGCTATCAATGCCACGGCAATTATTGTTACAATATCTACAAGACAACTTCCATCAGATGTTATGACAGAACCCAGACAGCTGCACCCATTAACATTTTTAAGAATCTTCCCATTTACTTGGATGTTACAACGCTGTCATCTTCAATAACAAATGGCTGTTTGTGATTAATTACACAATTGAAACAGATGCTGGACAATGTTACGTCATGGCACGGAGGACACGAGAGTTTTCTCAGCCTGACACTCACACACCGTGTCTAAAGCTGTACTCCCCGTTCACACACGAGAGTTCTCTCAGCCTGACACTCACACACCGTGTCTAAAGCTGTACTCCCCGTTCAAAACACAAGAGTTCTCTCAGCCTGACACTCACACACCGTGTCTAAAGCTGCACTCCCCGTTTAAACACGAGAGTTCTCTCAGCCTGACACTCACACACAGTGTCTAAAGCTGTACTCCCCGTTCAAACAGGAGAGTTCTCTTGGAGTGTGACAAGATCGCCTTGGGTAGTGAGAGTTAACCACACCCTAGGTGTCTCTGGCACTCTCGTGTATTCTAACCCCAGGGGTTGGACAGGTAGATACACTTTTTTACTCTGTGGTTGACCTCGTATTAGTTAATTATGTCTACAAGCCCCTCCAGATTCTAGACCCCCACTAACTACCTACTCCCGTGGAACAATGAACACTGAGGCATCGTCCGAGACCACACACAATAATTATACAAAGAGTAAGTCAACATACACAAAGTTTATTCTACCCTTGAGAGTAAAGAACTGAAATGAACATCCTGATAGAATAATCTATTTACACAAATAGAGGATAGAGTAGAGACAAAATCAGAGATATGGCTTCATCATCAGGCTGAGAAGTAGATTGGATGCAGAGGTCCCGTCCAGTCGGTCCGCCACTCACCCGGCTTCCTTCCAGTGAGATGACTAGAACCTTGGAGACCACTCCGTCCCCAGAGCTTGGATCGACAACAAGAGAGTTACCCCTGGACCTCACTCAACTGGACCAACTGCAACTTCATCACTTCCTAATGAGTCACTGCTAAGTTAATACACAGTTCTCTGGAAACAGCCTAGCTGGGAGACAATCCTCCTGACTTGACCCCAGTTACTCTTGAGTTCAATGAATGTCTGTAGCCACTGACCAATCTAATGGTCCCTAAATCACAGTACATTACCCCTGGTCGGGTAATGAGCCATTGACCAATCTAATGGTCCCTAAATCATAGTACATTACCCCTGGTCGGGTAATCAGATAGTTCTGCTGATACTAGAGTCTTACAAGAAAACACAGTTCAGTTTCTAAATCAAGTTCACCATTTGAATAACACGTCTATTTCATCCGGAGATAACACAGTTCAGTCAGGACAAGAATTAGTTGTCCGTTACCTAATACCACCGGTAATAATTCTATATACGTAAGCTGGTGTAGGTCTCATCATGACCTGCCACTAAAGCTGTCGTAGGAACAGTCCCAGTTTATAAATCTTTCTTTCCGGCGTTTAGGCGGAATTTCACTAGACGGCGTACCGTCTGGTGTCTCGTATCATTGAGCATGATTTCTCAGGTAGCTGAACTTCTCCTTACTGAAATAAAGTCTTTTCTAAGTCAGAAAAGCAACACAAACCATCACATCGTGCACTTTCAGGGCACCGGAATCTCTGGATGCTAACACTCACTCATGTTGATTCACCCTCGGCACATGGTGTGGTTTAATCAGGCGAGGAAGTAAAGGATTCCACCCTTCGCTGTGGTACACGAAGTGGTTTCAGGCAGACAAAAAGTGTAGTGGGACTGGTTCCTACACAGGCAAACTCCTGAAAGGAAGAGCGACCAGTGAGAGTATTCTGGCCCAAACATTGGTCCACATGCATCCTACCACTGACTACTCAACACTCAGTCATGCTACTTAGTTATGCAAATAACTAAAGCATTATCTCTATATTGAGAGTAGTAAAGCATGGGTTTCTGTCAATGTCACCTGGCCTCATAGAACAGCCCGTCAATCAGAGTAAGAAATCAGAATGATGAGTCTGATCGTAGGTCTCACCTATCCCCAATCATCTACCAGTTGTCACTAACGTCACTAGCTATAGTAATCGGTTATCATAGTTCTAAAATTAACAGAACTAAATATTAAGGTAAAGAGTCCCTGGACTAGTTCCTTACATTGGACATGTTCAATAATAAACATAATACTGATCACTATACCATCCCTCGGGATATAGGGATAATACATGATCACATCCAGTATGTAAACGTTGGACTGAGGGAATAACAGAATCCATGGGAATGTCGATATACGAAGCCCATAACCGGGCACTCTCACGAAGTTTATACTTCACCTCGACACCGCAAGGTACAAGAGGAACATGATGAGATGATGATGAGATCCAGTATGTACACTCTACGTTCTGCTGGTGGGACCTCCTGCCCACCCTCTAGCAAAACTCTTCTTAAAAGACTCTTCCCTAGAGTCAAGGAGCCTTCTTGGTAAAACATGTTCCCCAAATGTTCCAAAGGTTATGTCCCAGCTCCTGCCCTTCCAAGTGGATTAGCCCTTGGCCTGGACCGAACTTCATAGATGGCCTGGTCTGCCAGGACCATACTTTCATAATTTGCTTTCAAATCCCCCATATTCCCATATGTCCCCGGGTCTCATGCAACCTCCTTTTGTCCCTCTATACCACTAGCACCTCAGCACTCACTCGCACTTTGGCAAGTATGAAAGAACAAGAAAGCGAAGACAAGAATCAAGAACGCATATGTACATCACGACGGTACGCATTGTTATCACGCGTCGAACCACTCGGCGTTCGGTATCGCCCCACGAAGTATCACATAACATGACTTAATATATATATATATATATACACAGCTTCTCGGGCAACATTCATTCACCGCCTAGAATTGCTAGACCTCTCTGCACGGGAACTTGGTGAAGCACCCGGCAACTACGGTACAGTCAAATACCGGTAATTCGAGATGATTCTAGATGAAAAAATTCCTATCGGCTACCCTCAGTCTATTTATAACTGGAAAGTCCCCGATGACGCGCCAAAATAGTGCGGAATTCCGACGACAACAGACAGATGATCGCGGTTTCGTCACACTGCCTGACACTCACACACCATGTCTAAAGCTGTACTCCCCGTTCAAACAGGAGAGTTCCTCTCAGCCTGACACTCACACACCGTGTCTAAAGCTGTACTCCCCGTTCAAACACGAGAGTTCTCTCTGCCTGACACTCACAAACCGTGTCTAAACAGTACTTCCCGTTCAACCCACGAGAGTTTCTCTCAGCCTGACACTCACAAACCGTGTCTAAAGCTGTACTCCCCGTTCAAACACGAGAGTTCTCTCTGCTGACACTCACACACCGTGTCTAAAGCTGTACTCCCCGTTCAAATAGGAGAGTTTCTCTCTGCCTGACACTCACACACCGTGTCTAAAGCTGTACTCCCCGTTCAAACAGGAGAGTTCTCTCTGCCTGACACTCACCACAACGGTTTAAAACAGTGCTTCCCGTTCAAAACGAGAGTTCTCTCTGTCTGACACTCACACACCGTGTCTAAAGCTGTACTCCCCGTTCAAACACGAGAGTTCTCTCTGCCTGACCACTCCAACACCGTGTCTAAAGCTGTACTCCTCGTTCAAACACGAGATTTCTCTCAGCCTGACACTCAAACACCGTGTCTAAAGCTGTACTCCCCGTTCAAACAGGAGAGTTCTCTCTGCCTGACACTCACACACTGTATCTAAAGCTGTTCTCCCCGTTCAAACACGAGAGTTCTCTCAGCCTGACACCCACACACCGTGTCTAAAGCTGTACTCCCCGTTCAAACACGAGAGTTCTCTCTGCCTGACACTCACACACCGTGTCTAAAGCTGTACTCCCCGTTCAAACACGAGAGTTCTCTCTGCCTGACACTCACACACCGTGTCTAAAGCTGTACTCCCCGTTCAAACACGAGAGTTCTCTCTGCCTGACACTCACACACCGTGTTTCAGATAATCTCCATACCCTCGTGCAAGTGTAACTGTACTCATACCAAACCCACACCTGGACATTTGTTCAGAATGTCTTTATCACAGACAAACAATGCATCTCAGCTTTTTCTTCTTAAGCCCATTCGTGTGTGCATATTAATGCGGGCTCTGCGGCGTCGGGGTTCACGTAGTTAGATATCCCGTATTCAGGCGTTCGAAACACAGCTGCGGGATATTTTACAACACTGGGTATGAATGCCGGTCGTTCAGAAGGCAATGACCAAACTACTGAACGTAAACTTGCCAAAGACATCACAAACAGCCAACAATTGCTGGTGTTGACTACGACGTCCTGTAAGGATATGCGACTACATTTGGTTAGTGTGCTAATGTTTTCTGATCGGCCGACGGTCATATCATAGTGACAATCAACGCAAAGCCGTCTGTCCCCAACTATCCTGGTTGTGACACCCCCCCCCCCCCAGTGTGACATAGATCTAGTATTAAGTTTGTGGACCAGGTGATGTTGTTCTAGAGCAGCACGTTCGTCTTGTGCCCGTGTGGCTGGTGTAGGGAGTTACTCAAACAGCTATTAGTGTCTTGTCTTAGTTCCATAGTTGTCTCTGGTGTACGGAGTTACTCAACAGCTATTAGAATCTTGTCTTAGGTTCCATATTGTCTCTGGTGTAGGGAGTTACTCAAACAGCTAGTAGTTCATGTCTTAGTTCCATAGTTGTCGCTGGTGTAGGGAGTTACTCAAACAGCTATTAGTTCTTTTCTTGCTTCCATTGTTGTCGCTGGTGTAGGGAGTTACTCAAACAGCTATTAGTGTCAGCACTTGCTTGCGACAGGTCTTTCAGGACTCCCCTAGTTTTTGCACCACACGAAATAATAACTCGTGTCATTGCAAAAGGAATGCAATTTATTTAGAGCTGATCATAAACAAGCTCTGCGAGCGGAATACTTCATGACATAAACAACATGGTACGTTCACATAGATGCAATGAAGTGGTGATAATGATACTATTAAATCACTGAATGAAATCTAAAAGCCTAACAATCACTATTGTCTAGAAACTTATAGCATTCGTAAGAACCGTCTACTCTCTAGTCGTCTCAGTCCAGGTCTGGTCCTCACGCTTCTAATTGCGTGTTCAAACACGGACGCTGTATCCTCCGTGCGCTGGCGAGTCTTGCGTGCATAGTGTCCCCGCACGCTGGCCAGTTTCACTCGAGTAACCTGGTACTCCACGGTTACTCGTAAAGGCGAGTTTCCCAATGTCTTAGGGAAACCCTCGCTCAGTTGTACTCGATGCTCCCTTGGTTGACACAAGTGTGTCCCGTTGTGAAGCTATTTATAGCGCTGGTGTCTCTCCTGTCTGGTGTCCTTCTACTAAACTCTGTCTTAGCTCTATTACTTATATTCTTAACTCTCTAAACACTTATTGGAATTTTGACAATTAGTTCGCGTCTTAGTTCTATAGTTGTCTCTGGTCTAGGGAGTTACTCAAACAGCTATTAGTTCTTGTCTTTGTTCCATAGTTGTATCTTGTGTAGGGAGTTACTCAAACAGCTATTAGTTCTTGTCTTAGTTCCATAGTTGTCTCTTGTGTAGGGAGTTACTCAAACAGCTATTAGTTCTTGTCTTAGTTCCATAGTTGTCTCTGGTGTAGGAAGTTACTCAAACAGCTATTAGTTCTTGTCTTAGTTCCATAGTTGTCTCCGGTGTAGGGAGTTACTCAAACAGCTATTAGTTCTTGTCTTATTTCCATTGTTGTCTCTTGTGTAGGGAGTTACTCAAACAGCTATTAGTTCTTGTCTTAGTTCCATAGTTGTCCTCTGGTGTAGGGAGTTACTCAAACAGCTATTAGTTTCTTGTCTTAGTTCCATAGTTTCTCTCTGGTGAGGGAGTTACTCAAACAGCTATTAGTTCTTGTCTTAGTTTCCATAGTTGTCTCTGGTGTAGGGAGTTACTCAAACAGCTATTAGTTCGTGTCTTAGTTCCATAGTTGTCTCTGGTCTAGGGAGTTACTCAAACAGTTATTAGTTCTTGTCTTAGTTCAATAGTTGTCTCTGGTGTAGGGAGTTACTCAAACAAGCTATTAGTTCTTTTCTTAGTTCCATAGTTGTCTCCGGTCTAGGGAGTTACTCCAATCAGATATTAGTTCTTTCCTTAGTTCCATAGTTGTCTCTGGTGTAGGGAGTCGCTCAAACAGCTATTAGTTCTTTTCTTAGTTCCATAGTTGTCTCTGGTGTAGGGAGTTACTCAAACAGCAATTAGTTCTTTTCTTAGTTCCATAGTTGTCTCCGGTCTAGGGAGTTACTCAAACAGCTATTAGTTCTTGTCTTAGTTCCATAGTTGTCTCTGGTGTAGGGAGTTACTCAAACAGCTATTAGTTCTTTTCTTAGTTCCATAGTTGCCTCCGGAACTAGGTCTTCTTCTTTCAGAACTACGGCAAACAGATACAAGGAAATCACCAGGGCATCAATACAGTATGTGTTTTAGGAGCTGAGGTAGTGGACTGACAGAACATTTGCCTGCCGAGCGGTGGTCACGCCGTCGAATCATCATCGAGATGCATTTAACAAGTTTACTTGGATCCTGGATCAACACAGTCCCACATAAGCTCCAGTACAAGATCCATGGACACGCCTCATTGCGCACTAGGCGTACAGTGCTAGACACATGTTGTACAGACCGACCAGCACGATGTAGGTCACGTGGTCAGTGTCCCAAGGTGTGTCGACCAAGGTATCCAGATCTATTTTACGAATTCGAATCCGCCAACCTAAAATGGGTACACTCACATAGACCAACATTCTATTGATCACTTCAGCCGTTGAATGCGGATTGATCATAGATATGAGGCTAGCACCATATACCTAACACGCCTCAATGCACGTCAAATCAACGCAATATTTTAGACACCGATTGATGCACTGGATAACTTGTCTAGTGTTTTCATTGGTTCAAAATAATTGTCAACGCCAGCTGTGGATGTATTTGCATTTGGTCACATTTTGTCATGACAGTCACCGAAGTCTGGTCACCAAGAGCCACGCTGACGGCAAATTAACATTAGAATGTTATTTAACCGTCTGAAAATTAAACTTGTGTTTACAACAAGTGACCCTGGGTTTAATTTCACTAGGTCTGGCAAAGGAATATAAGCCAGGCAGCACAAGACGACGAGATAGTCCATCTGCCGGGTGATCAACAACAGACTAGCACTAGCATTCTGATAGAGGGAATCTGATTGCCAACAACAGACAGCACTAGCATTCTGATAGAGGGAATCTGATTGCCAACAACAGACAGCACTAGCATTCTGATAGAGGGAATCTGATTGCCAACAACAGACAGCACTAGCATTCTGACAGAGGGAATCTGATTGCCAACAACAGACAGCACTAGCATTCTGATAGAGGGAATCTGATTGCCAACAACAGACAGCACTAGCATTCTGATAGAGGGAATCTGATTGCCAACAACAGACAGCACTAGCATTCTGATAGAGGGAATCTGATTGCCAACAACAGACAGCACTAGCATTCTGATAGAGGGAATCTGATTGCCAACAACAGACAGCACTAGCATTCTGATAGAGGGAATCTGATTGCCAACAACAGACAGCACTAGCATTCTGATAGAGGGAATCTGATTGTCAATAAGTGCACCAAGCTGCAAACTGTGACCGTGATACCAACATGAAAGTTGTATAATGGAAATATGGCTACCAATACTAGAGAGAGAGAGAGAGAGAGAGAGAGAGAGAGAGAGAGAGAGAGAGAGTGAGAGAAAAACAGAGAGAAACAGAGAGAAACAGAGAGAGGGGGAGAGAGAAATATAGAGGGAATGAGTGAGAGGAAAAAAGTGAGAGGGAGAGGAAGAGGGGTTGAAGTGGGCACAAAAGGTGAAAAAGAGCGTGGGAGACAGAGCGAAAGAGGGAAGACGGAGAAGGAGATATTGATAGAGAGAGAAAAGAGAGAGAGAGAGAGAATAGATTGGAAGAAACATTGAAAGACGGGAGAGTGAGGGGTAGAGAAGGAAAGCGATGGAGAGAGAAAGAGCGAGAGAGAAGGAGAGTGAGGAGAAACAGTGAGATAGAGGGAAAGAGATAGGCTGATGTTGAGAGCAAATGCTTTCCAGAAAGGTAGCTAATATGCTATTCATGTCACTGTAACTGAATAGGCTATCATGCTTCTGTAAACATATTCTCCTGTACTCGCATCCCCATACACCACACAACATTCTCTCCATAGACCGCCAGACATGCATATTCTCTATATAAAAGAACAGAAACTGACAATCTGTCCAGCAAGTTTATTGCGTATGTGGACATACATGTAGCGTGGTTCTTGGTTGTCCTAGTTTCCGACAGTCAGTCGCTCTGAATGCTTTACACGTAGCTCTAAGAGCCGCAAGTAGCCTGACATTGTTCCATGGTATCAAATGAGTTCTCGTTACCATGGCATCCTTTGACATAATACACTTGACACTTCCCTATTTGTGGGATGAAAGCGTATGCAGCAAACATTTGCCGACATGCACCAATAGATTCGGGAGGTATGTTACAGATCGATGCTGAAACAGAAATGAGCTGTTTGAGTGTATGTTTTAACATACGCAGACAAATATGCATTTAACAAAGGAAATGGACAGAGGTAATGATTATAACAAAGAAGAAATAACCAAGACAGATTCAGTTTATAGAACATCCTATAAAACAAGTAAAGAGCTTCAACTACATAGGAAGTATAATATCATCAAATGGCAAATCATAAGACAAGATAAAAAATAGATGCAATAAGGCAAACCAAATTTGAGAAATGGCACCAATAATATAAGAGTAATCACGCAACAGTAGATACTAAAATAAAACACTCTACAACACAATCTTCCTACCAACTCTATGCTACCAATGCCAAACATGGACAATGACAGACAGAGACCAGCAAACAATTGCATCAACGGATGTGAAATTCATGAGAAGAATATGTATCAATATGGGATAAAATCAGAAATTATAAAAGACGTAGCAGTATACTTCAACATTGTTTGAGTGTTTGAGATTCCTGGGCTAGGTTACGTTCAGTTAGTTTGCCATGGTTTTCTGAACAACCGGCACTCATACCATTGTATGGAAACCAACGCAAGGAGTTCTGCTTGCACATGACCCGCAGCTGTGTGTCGAACGCCGGAGTGTGGGATCACAAATTGTGTCCGTCAAACCTTCGCCACAGAGCCGGGCAAGTCATGACATCACGGACGAACGAACGAACGGACTTTATTGTCCAAGGGTAACAAACTGGGCACGCAGGCCTGTCTTACATTCGGCTCTTCCAATCTCTCATCTTTCGTTATCAATAATGCATAATACAGTCACATACGAAATAAAAAATGGTCAAATGAATGTTGTAAACATAGACAATGCATATTACCATGTTATGAGACACATACCCCAACCCATCCCCCATCCACCCACACATCCCCCACCCAACCACACACACACACCCCAGGCACACATACATTCATACAGTTGTGAGGTGCTACATAGATCCATATGCTTTCATATGGATGTGAAGTCTAGACAGTGAGCAAACAGGCTGAGAGACTTTGATGGCTGTGGATGGGATTCTGAGTAAGCTGCCAAGAATGCTATGAGCGGACATATAAAGCAATGACTAAGTTCTACAAGAAACAAATGAAAATAATAAACTGATGGAGAAATTAGACGTAGACAGCTAAAATTGTTTGGTCACATTGTGAGAAGAAATAGATTGGGAAACTTGGTGACAGCTGGCAATATCGAGGGGAAGAGAACACGCGGAAGGCAGAGAGGTAAGTACTTGGATAGCTTGGCCACGTGGCATGGTCGTGACAGAATCAGTTAGTTGATCCACGACTCTGGTGATCGAGTGAGACGGCGAAACATGACCGCCCACGATTATCGGCATGGCACATGATAATGTTGAGATTTCGTTACAAAACAGCAAGGTAAATGGTTGCGCCATAGAACAAGTGTAACAGTATAGCTTGGGAGTAAAGAGTTGGGGAATGCTGCGCATTCATTAACTAGTGGGAAACCATAGTTGGTGAACGTGTGTGCACGAATGGATAGACGTATCCAGGGCTTGCACACACGTCACTTGGGGACTGGGAATTCAGGAGGTAAACAACAAGAATGTCGGAGTTTTCCATCATGTTTGAAGATGAATGATTTTCACCTAATAAACGCTTGAATTTATAAAAGACGAGACTTGTCCACTATATGATCACGTGCCTTCCACACTCAGCATTGTTATATCATCGTGGCTACTGTGATATAGGCTGAATTGGTGCCGTCGACCTTGCAAACATGGGATGTAGCAAAGAACAAACGAAGGAGTGTTTTGTCTACGTCTGGAAACAGATATTATGGAAGTTTTCAAGTAATTAATAAGAGACGCAACAACTGAAAGCCCGCCCAGGGGTAGTTGTTGTGATTTCTCAGTGTTTATTAAGAGGATTTCTCAGTAAAGGTCAGAAGGTTTGATAATCTTATTTTATAGAAAGACTGATAGTTTTGTATGCATAACTCAATAATATGCAGTGCCTTGATCGCTGACCTACGCTGTTTTTTTGATGAGATCAAGAATTGCCGTTTTACAGCGAAAATTGCAAATGATATAATGATGTCGCTGCTGATTGCATCTTACGACTTATACTGTAACCTTGTACCTCGGGAAATAAATTGTCTTTACATCCGAAAGATCAGCTCCAAATAAAACAGAAAACTGTCGAGAATGGAAAAATTTATGAGCATGATTTAAGCTCACTGGACTGTTTGAGGTGGAGTCAAGGTCAAATTACACTTTCTGTAATTCTCGAATCAAGCTGGTCAACAGTCACTTCAGCTAAGAGAAGGCGTTGATGAATCTGGTCAACTTGTCTCAAGTCAAATTGGTTTCAATTGATTTAAACTGACCGTTGTTGGAACGATACATAGCACGTAATGTTCCGAGTACTGAAACAGAGTGGCCATCGTCAGGCTTGAATCCATCCATTGTTGACTTGCTCGTTTTTCCTCCGAAACGTATGGATGTTCCAGATATGCTATCGTGAAAATTTGGTTTTGCTGAAACCGTTAAATGTTGTCGGTTGAAATTCAGTGAAGGTGACCTTGCTTGTCGGAAGGTAAACTCCAGAATTTTTGGCCAACGCTTAAAGTAAAGCAATCGATCAATCAATAAATCAGTCGATCAATTAATCAAGCAACCAATCGATCAGTCAATCAAGTAATCAATCGATCAACTAATCAAACAATCGATCAATCAGTCAATCAATCGATCAATCAATCAAGCGATCAATCAGTCCGTATTGTATCGAGCGTTGTAAATTTAAAAGCCAAACGAGCATAATCAACGGCATGTAAACAACTGGAAGGAATCGACTTCGATTGAGGTGAGAAGTCCAGAGGCTCTTCTTTTTATGCTCCTTTCAAGTTTTGTCGATCAGAGTCCTTTTATATCAAGATCCTCGATTGGAATTTTTTGCATTAGGATGGTCAATTAGAGTCCCTTTTATCAGAATTCGCGATTGGAACAGGAACTTGTTTTTTCATCAAGATCATCGGTTGGAGTCTTTTTCGTCTAGTTTAGGTAATGGATAGTTTTAAATTAATTGATTGAACAGAATATTTCTTGATGATTACTTTGAAATAATATTGTATGAATATATTTGTATATAATATTGCTTGATAATTTCCATTATAGTATTGTAGGATGGAGCCCAAGATTTTTCTCAGGTATTGAGTGGAGTTGGCGGAGCAATATCAAAGTTGGATGCAGTATTGAGACAGCAAAGTGTAATCAGTGATGTGGAGAGATTTAATGGACAGGCGAATCAGTTTAAGAAATGGATTATTTCTATTGAAAAACATGCTTATCTAGTGAACGCTACAGATGAGGATAAAAAGAATATAGCATATAGAACTAGTACAAGTCCAGTTTCTGACCATATAAGAAGAAAGTTAGAAGCGGGAGGAGATGAAACCTGGGAACAATTCAAAACCGACCTGGCACATAAATATGCAGAAATTACTGATCCACAACACGCATTCTCAGTGTTGCGACAAACGAGACAAAATGTTACGGAAAGTGTACAGCTATACAGTGATAGGTTAATCAATTTAGCTGAGGAGTCATTTTTGGGACAGAATGTACGAGCTGAAGAAGTGGAACGGATGTTGGTGGGGATTTTTGTTGATGGGATTAGGTCAGATGGACTGAAATTTAAATTATTGAGAGAGAATCCTGCAAGGTTGTCACAAGCGGTAGATATCGCTATACAAGAAGAAAGCTTGAGGAGAAGGTTTAGATTGAGAGTAGGACGAGAGTTAGGTAGTAGTTCGGAGGATGGAATTGAAGAACCTATGGAAATAGGACAGTATAGACATGAATGGAGAGGAAGACGAGGAGAAGTACAGATGGTACAAAGAAACACTAACGTATATAATCAAGGTAGAGAAAGACAAGTGAGAAATACTGTAAGAAACATGGAAGGTAACACAAATAACACGAATGTGGTTTGTTGGGGATGCCACCAACGTGGGCACATTTTTCGCTTCTGTGGTAACAGACGTCTCCCATTGAATACACAAAATACTAGAGGTGTTCAGACGAATACACAGAACAGAACTGCAAATAGCAGATCAGCAAATGGGAATTATGGAGAAATGCAGAGGAATGTTAGAAGATCAGGGAAATTGGCATCCCGCTTACTGAACAGGATCGGCAGTAGGGGGGAAGATAGTAAGATCCAAAAGATGCATCAATGTATTAAAAACCCAAATGATGAGTATAATAGGACATTTAGAAATAAAAGATATAAGAAGTTATCTCCCCAAGGCGAGATAAAACAGTTGTCACTAAATATGGTTGATCCTAGCTCATGTATAGTAGAAATAGGAAAATATAAAGTTAGAACATTAGTTGACTCAGGAGCACAAGTTAGCGTGATTAAAGAAACATTTTTATATCGAATGTTAAAAAAATTGTAAAATATTTAGAATTCAGGAGAATCTTCATTCGGTAACTGGACACAGATTAGAAGTGCTTGGACAAACGATGATAAATTTTAAATTAGGAGGGATAAATGTTAGGCATATGTTCCATGTGGTCAAGGATTTAAATAGAAATATGATATTGGGTAGAGATTTTTTATTGAAAAATGGGGTGAGACTTTTTTTTGATTTGCATAAATTAAAATTCCAAGATGTGTATGTAGATTTGGAAGAGGATATGCATGTGTCGACACTAGTTAGAGTCAAAACGACCATGAATTTGAAACCACAAACGGTTAATTTAATACAGGCAAAAATGAAAAAAAACCCATACTTTTCGGTTGGACAAACAGTTAAAATAACAGAATTAGAGAGAGAAATAATACAGGAACCGGGCTTAGAAGTCACCGATGGGTTAATAGTACTAGATAAACATCTCAGCTTTCCAGTGATGCTCCTAAATAATACAGGAAAAAATATTACATTATATAGAGGTTGTGTAATCGCTAAAGTAGAGTATAGTGAAAATAACATGTTAACTATAGACAAAGAAAACATATGGGGAAATAAGTATTCAGAAACTCCCATGATTAGAAATAATGTCGGAAATAAGTATAAAAGAAGCTGGAAAAGACGAAATGATGAATTGATCCATACATTTAAGAAACGTCCATCTCAGATAGATGCAGTTGATAAAAAGACAAGAGAACAAGAATTGTTATCACAATTAAAAGCTCCGCCGGAGAATAGGGAAATATTAGAAAAGTTCGTGAAAGAAAATCAAGACGTTTTTGCGGTTAGTGATTTAGAATTGGGTAAGACAAGAACAGTTACAATGGAAATAGATACAGGAGACCATCCACCAATTAGTTTAAAACCATATAGAACTCCATTAAGAAATAGAGAAATTGTGGAAAAGGCTATAGAAGAAATGTTGAAAGCAGGGATAATAACAAGATCAAAGTCAGAATGGTCATCTCCGGTCGTCATAGTAGCCAAACCTGATGGTTCGAGCAGGTTCTGTTGTGATTACAGGGCGTTGAACAAAATCACTAAGAATGTAGCGTACCCACTGCCAGTGATTGATGATATTTTGGGGTTGCTTAATGGCTCCACATTCTTCACGACGCTAGACGCAAGGTCAGGATTTTGGTGTATTCCGATGTCAAATTACGCGCAAAAGAAAAGTGCTTTCTGTACTCATATGGGTTCGTACGAATTCTTACGTATGCCGTTCGGGGTTCGAACTGCCCCCTCTCACTATATGCTCTTAATGAATGAAGTTTTAGAAGGTATGCAAAAGTTTGCTCTAGCATATATAGACGACGTTCTGATGTTTACGAAAGGAGATGTGGAGGATCATTTAAAACATATTAGACTAGTATTTGACAGGTTAAGAAGGCATGATGTTAAATTGAAGCTTAGTAAGTGCCAGTTTTTAAAAACAGAAACAAAATATTTAGGGTATATTATAAATAGAGAAGGAATTAAACCAGACCAGGAAAAGATAAAGGCTATTAAAGAGTTACCTCCTCCAACTAACATAAAGGAAGTACGTGCGTTTATAGGAACCTGTGGGTATTATAGGCGGTTTGTCCCAGCATTTTCAAAGATTGCAGAGCCAATTACAAATTTGACAGGTAAATACGCTAGATTTAAGTGGGATGATGAGTGTCAAAAAGCATTCGATTTTTTAAAAAACAGTTTAACAGTAGTACCACTATTGACGCATCCAGACTTGAACAAACAATTAATACTATATACAGATGCTTCGGACAATGCAATAGGAGCATGTTTGGTTCAACCATATGAAGGAAAAGAGTCTGGAATACCAGGGGTTAAAAATGAAAGGCCAATATACTTCTTATCTCATAAACTTAGCAAAACTCAACGCAAATGGCCGATTATTGAGAAAGAAGCTTATGCCATACACTACGCTCTACAAAAACTAAATTACTACTTACATAATGCCAATTTCATTATTAGAACTGATCACATGCCATTAAAGTCTATATTAGAAGCACCAATACAAAATAGAAAAATACAAACGTGGGCATTGAATCTACAGGGATACAATGCTACAGTGGAATATGTTTCAGGAAAACATAATACATGCGCCGATCTTTTATCTAGGATCCCGTATCCACAGTCATCAGGGAACACGGAAGATGAAGCTGAACCAGAGATAGACGATCGAAACTGGCAAGTAAATATATTAGATTCTGCCATAATAAATAGAGAAGAATTTGAGAGTTTACCGTCGGATCAAGAGTCTGAACATACAACAGAAGACCCACATTTGGAACAGTTTAATATGAAAGATGAACAAGAATTAGATCCAAAAATAGTACAAATAAAAAGAAAACTGAAAGAAACAGGGGAACATAGTTTTAAAAGAAAGTTTGTAGAGCTACAAGAAGACAATCAATTATATTATATCAGTGAAAAAGGTGAAGGAATAAGAAAATATGTTCCGAAACATTTAGAACGAGAAGTTTTAAAGGCATATCACTATAATAATGGTCATTTTGGGCGAGATAAGTTGGTTAGGGCTATTAGCAGTAAATATTACTGGCCGAATTTATTTAAAAGCGTATATGAATATGTTGAAGCATGTGAAAAGTGTAGGTTAAGAAACATGAAGATAATTAAATGTCCTTTACAAGATACAGATATTCCTCAATTTCCAATGCAGAAAGTAAGTTTGGATATTTCAGGTCCTCATCCAAAAACATTATCGGAAACGTATACCTCCTACATATCGTAGATTCATATAGTCTCTGGCCAGAAGTTTATCCAATTCCAGACAAGAGTGCTGATTCATTTATAAATATGCTTCTACAAGAATTTATACCAAGGTTTGGGTGTCCACAAATAATACTTACAGACAATGGGAAAGAATTTGTAAATAGAAAGTTTGAAAAATTGGTAAAAGATTTGAATATAAAACACATTAAGACTTCATATTACAGACCAACTTCGAATGCCAAAAATGAGCGACAACATAGGACATTATACAACATACTAGCGAAAAATGTAGAAGAACACGATATGGATTGGGATCTTTATTTGGGAATAGCATTAGCGGCGATCCGTACACACCAAAATGAAGGAACAGGTTTCTCACCATTTTACTTAGTACATGGGAGAGAACCAATATTGCCAATTGACAATTTATTAAAGCCTAGGAGAAAATATATGGGGGAGGATTTTCAGGAAACAAGGTTGCAAGAGATGCACAAAGCACATGTACGTTTAAGAAATAATATAATTAAGGCTCGAGAAAGACAGAAGAAATAAGAAAATAAAAATGCACACTTACAAGAGTTCAACATAGGTGATAGAGTTTATTACAAAAAACATAGGAAAAACTCTAAGTTTGATGCTCATTGGGTCCCGGGATATTATATTTTAGAAAAGAGGGGTCCAGTATCGTATACTATTAAGAACCAAGTTACAGGGCATGTTGCACGTTCACATGTGGAGCACTTAAGACGGGATAATGAGGAAAAAGATGCAGAGAATAATAATAATAATTATTATTCAGAAGAATTGTCAGATGGACAGATTGTCAGACAAACGGAATATACAATACCTATAGAGAATGGGAAACAAGTAACAACAGCATCTACTACGGCTGAACAAGAAGAAACAATAAAAAAAAAAGTCGTGATAGAAGAAAACAACACGTATGACGATTATAATAATGAAGAATCAATCAAGGAAAACATAGAAGCACCATTTATGAATACAAGACAGGCAGTAAAAAGAAAGTTAGATAGACAGAAAGAAAGAGAAATTAAGAGGCAAAGGAAGTTTAGACTGAATTCTTCAAGTGATGAAGATATGCCACTGTTTGAAAATTTATTAAGACGTCAAGACAGAAAAATTAGATTGGATTTAGAAAGGAAGAGATTAGCGGTTGCTAGTAATGGATATACAGATGCAGAACAAGAAATGGATGAAAAGTCAGAAACTGATGAAGATGCTGATATGAAAGAAGATAGTTCTCCTCAGGAGGATGACGATATTGATGTAGATATTGCACTTATAGAAAAAAATTTGAAGCTATTAAGAAAATGGAGAAGAGATAAATAGTGCGGTAGAATATTCTGTAGATTGCAGATAGAAGAAGAAGTTAGACAAGGTATTTATGTATTTCCAAGGAAGGAAGTTGGCAACTTAATCAAGAGTTGTTGGGATGAGTGGACACAATATGGTAGTAAGTTCAGACTTATTGATATATGCTTTGTGATCATTTTGATTTTTAAGTTGAAGTGTTGAGTTTTTCTTAGACGGAAAATAATTGATTAAGTCATAATATGTATGTATATATATGGTCTTTCATTTCATAACATATGTTTAATTTGATTAATGTGTGGGGATAAAGATGATGTCAAGGAATGAGGGGGTTGATATTGTGTAGTCTGTTGTTTGACTTCAATTGTTCTTTATAAAATGTGAGGATAATTTAACGTTGCTTTTATTGAGTTATCCTGGGTGTGTTTAAAATGATTACTGGCTTGACGTTCAGTTAGGGGAAAAATGAAAAGTTGTTTTTGGGAACTTACAGGAAAATGTGAAATAGACGTTGAGTTGTTTAACGTATATAACGTTTATAAATAGAAATTGAGGGTGAAACATGATTGAGTTAAGGAGGAAGTGGTAGTGATTAGTGAAGTGATTCAATATGTTATCAGTTATCAGTTATCAGTTGGGGTATCTTCGTTGCACTCCGGACATGTCCATAGGTGCTCAGATCCTCCCCCCAGCATATGCATCAGCGTCCGGTGGCTAATAGTGCCAGTTCTGTGTTGGTTGACGAGGCGCTTTGTTTTCCCGATGTACTTCTCGCGTCTGGCTGTGCCGATTCTTACTCCCAGGTCTTTCATCCTGGAAAGCGATGTGGAATCACTGGCGTCAAAATCCTCTGTTCTCGCCATATCTTTAAGGGCGTTAATGACATCGGCACGATCCATGGGCTGGCCATCTACAGGGGGTGCAGAGCCAGCCAATTTATCAGCTCGTTCATTTCCCTCGACTCCCGCATGTCCCGGGACGAAGATGAAGGTGACTTTGCGGACAACAGACTTCCGCAGCGACTCAGTCCACTGTCTACGTACAGATCCAGCTTCGACCTTCTGAATCATGCTCATTGAATCACTTAGTACACACACGTTGGTATAATGCTGTGATTCCAGCCATATGAAAGCCTGTGTAACTGCCATCACCTCCATCGTCATGCTGCTCGTGGTCATAGAGTGGGCACCACTGGATTCTTGAACGGTTCGGCCCGCTGAACGGGCTGTAAATGCCCACGCACTTCTCTGCTGCTTTACAACAGATCCATCTGTATAGATGAGCACTTCGGGGCTATCTGAGTGATCATAGATGAGCGCGTTAACCTCTGCATTGACAGCGGCAGGGTTCTGCTCTCTGCACCGTCTGTCGAGTGTGATAATGCAGGAGAAGGTACACTTAAAAGCTGGAGGCACCGGCACCCATTCCTTGCCGGGGTTGATACTGGTAAGACTGCAGACCTGTCCGACGACATCTTCCGCCCGACCCATCCATGATTTGCCCCTCTTTAGCCTGTCACCCTTTTCTCTGAATACAGCGTCATGCAGAGGGTGCTGCTCATCTGCACTTATTTTTAAGTATGCACGAGCTCTCCAGATCTTGATCCTGTGTTCCATTGTCGGGAAGTCAAGGAGGTATCTCATTGCTACACAGCTGGTGTCTCTCGTGCAGCCCAAAATGATGCGCATGGCTTCGTTTTGTACCTTTTCAAGTCTTCCAATCTGTGTAGGGCTGACAGTGAGGATGGCCAGGGCATACTCGATGCGTGAAAGCACAAGTCCTTGGAACAGAAGTAATAGCAGTCTTTGCTCGATATTGGCAGTCGCCATGACTCTCATTGCTGCCAAACCTTTTCGAGCCTTCGTTATGACATAGTCGACATGATCTTTGAAGGACAGGCTACGATCAAGCCTCACGCCAAGATATGTCATTGACTGGGTTCTACTCAGAATGCTCCCATCCATTCTACTGCCGGCAGGTCTGTTTTCACAATATGGTTGTTTAGTGAGAACCATGTAACCGTTGCCTTTGCAGGGTTGACAAGGGCATCGGCATCAGCACACCATGAGGAAATTCGATCTAGTTCGCCCTGCATATAGTTGGCAACCGCCTGTCTATCTCGACCCTGTCGATACACGAGGATGTCGTCAACGAATGATAGAGTCCTACCCCTCCCATCCAACTGTTGTTCAGTGATCGGCACCGTATACACGTTGAATAGTACTGGTGACAGTGGTGAACCCTGTGGCAATCCTGGACATATCGTTATCGGCTCAGAAGACCAACTCCCGCATCTTAGCACCACCTTCCTTTGGAGTAGAACTGCAGCTATCCATCGTACAAGGTGAGGGTGCACTTTCAGTCTGAGGAGGGTTTGCATCAAGTGCTCGAAAGATACTCTGTTATATGCGTCCTCTAAGTCTATGGCGGCCGCACATGTCTCTTCTCTGACCTGAAATCCTTCGTAAACATCTTGAGCAAAGACCGCCACATTCAGCCATGACTCTTTGTTGCGTCTGTATCCTCCAAGTGTGGGCGGGAAGCAGCCGAGCTGTTCCAAGTCCCAAGCAAGTCTGTGTGCTACAATTTTCTCCAGTAGCTTGCCAACAGTATTCTGCATCGTAATGATTCTGTAGCCGCTTATCTTGGAGTGGTCTTTGTTCGGTTTTGGCAGCGGCAGCAAGTAGCTGTGTAGCCATTCTTCTTTGACCTGACCCCTCTGGATACTGGTGTTGAATTCTCTGGCCAGTTCTTCCATGTCATCATCTGATATCACCATTAGGTCACCATATCGGATGCCGTCTGGGCCTGGGGCGGTGTTAGGTGATTTCTTGAGCATTGCACGCAATATGTCAACTGTGATTGTCCATTCTTCGTCTGTCCCGACCCCCTCGCACAACTGAGAGAGTGTTGTTGTGGTCCTATGTCTGGCGGGCTCGTCTTTCTGGTCAGTCTGTTCTATGTAGCGTGCAAGAAGGGCCTTACCTTTATCCGCATCCGACTTTTTCCATGCGAGGTCTGTGCCTTGAAAGTCTGGTATACCCCTACGTTGTGCAGCACCGTTCATGCTCTTGTGGAGGCGCCAGAATGTCGTAAGAGATTGCTCGGAGCACACCTTCCTGCAGAACTCGTCCCATTTGTCGGCCTTGGCCTGTTTGGCGCAGGATTTGAATAAAGTCGTCGTCCCTAACGACCTCAGTCTTCAGGTTCGCCAACTCAACCTGTGGCATGTTAGCCTTTCTGGCCTTTGCCAGTCTTTGACAGGCCTGCCTCTTTCCCAGCCACACCCTTCTCGACCTCTCCATTCCACCATGGTGGCTGCAGCCATCTTTCTTGTCTCCTACGGGAGGAAGTTAGTTTCCTTCTTCTGATCTTGCTTATGGCGTCTTGACCAGTGGTGTCGTACGGGAAGGCATTGGTCTTGTTTCTTTGACTCATGGCCCCGTCTTTCTTGATCAGGATGACACAAGGGTAGTGGTCACTATCGTGGTATCCCAGTGTGCCACACCGGCACCTTTGGTGCGATGGTGGGCGACACCAGAGCCAAGTCAATGATGCTGTCAGAGTCGCCTGGTCGAGTGGCCATTCTAGTGACCTTCCCATCATTCAGACAGATTAGGGCAGCAGATGCCAGGGCGTCCTCCAAATCTTCTCCCTGTCTATTGGTGATGCAGTTCCCCCATTGACTGCCTCTGGCGTTGAAGTCCCCGCAGTAGATGATATGCCTTTCATCCATATCGAACAAACTCTGCCATTGTCGCACGTCGACCTTCCCATTTCGCGCATAGACGTTAACGATTACAAGCTGCACTGGTGTCATTATTCTTAATGCCTGCACTTGCAGGGCATCGCTGTTCCAGGCGGACATATCGATCTCAGACACTAGTATGTTGTCGCGGACCAGAATGGCCTGTCCGAGGTGCCGCCTGTTAAAGAAACCCTGAAATCCCGCAACTTTGACTGTTCCGTCGGTGAGCTGTGTTTCTTGCAAGACTACAATATCGTTTCCGTAGAGTAGTTTTTCAAGAATGGGTCGGCGTTGACTAAATGATGCACAGTTCCAGTACAGTACTCGAACATTTCCGATACCCAATCTGTCACATTTTAAGCGCCTTCTGCGCGCGCCCGCCCTCTTACCACGTTGTGTCCTAGCTGGTCGTCTGGCCGTCATGTTAGGCTTAACTATCGCCACCGGGCGCCGATGATACGCCGAAAGAAGACCGGACGCGCGTGCACGAACTCCGTTGCACGGTCCGAACTCCATCTCACCACGAAAAAAGCACTTAATCCATACACATTTCAGAAAAAACACGTTCCATTTTACGGGACGAAGAAATGTCCCGCCATCTTGCTTCAAGGGAACTTCCCCCTCGATTCAATATGTTGTAATGGAGGAGTATATTTAAAAGTGGCTGGGGGTGTCAGCAAAAATTGATATTACAGGTGGTTTGGAAAGAGTTAAAATAGGGAATTGAAATAGAGACTACATTAGTTGGTTCGTAACGTAAATACATGGATTGGTATGACGGGCGATATTGGGTAAATGGGGAGTTGAAATAGGAGCTGTGTTGAACAGCGTTTAATGGGAGAATATGGGGGAAATGCCAGGTTGAATTTTGGCATTTAAATAAGTGGACACTGGAAGAAGAAGACTGTACGTAACAGTATACTAATAATTTGGAGGTTTTGAAGGAATGGTTGAATTTGACGAGGTGTTTAATACAAAATGGTTATAGTGTTGGATCAACTTTTTGATAACAACAATTATTATTGACGAAAATAAAGATAAATTTTAGAAACTTTATTTTTATAAAGTTTTGAGAATGCATGGGAAGAGAAATGTGGTTACTTCTTACTTTTTCCCCTTACTTTCTATATTTTTTTAAGGTGCGCACCTACCAAATCTAACCTATCCAACCTAACTGACTTAACTAAACTTTACTGTCTATCCTGGAATAGCGAGAATGTGAATAAGGGAGAAAAAGATAAGGGAAATATCTTCAATTTTTGTCAATCATAATTTAGATGGACACTTTAATAGCGGTTCGCTTATGGAGAATTTTGTAGATAGTTTTTGTGGAGAACTTTATAACGAGTTTTGTAGAGAGTTTGTATAATTGATATAGTATGAAGTATGTCTTGCTTAGCATTTGGCTATGACGAGATAGGAGGGTGAGATTTGACTTAGGAAATATGGGATGTTAGGCAGGTGTGGTATAGAACCGTAGAGCAAAGTGGTTAAGAGTGGGGTTGAGACTTTTTCAGGAAAAGTCTCCTTGAAGAAGGGGAGGTATATGTAACAGTATAGCTTAGGAGTGGAGAGTTAATGGATGCTGCGCATTCACTAAACTAGTGGGAAATCACTTAGTTAGTGAACGTGTATGCACGAATGGGTAGACGTATCCAGGGCTTGCACACACGTCACTTGGGAACTTGGGAATTCAGGAGGTAAACAACAAGAATGTCGGAGTTTTCCATCATGTTTGAAGATGAATGATTTTCACCTAATAAACGCTTGAATTTATAAAAGACGAGACTTGTCCACTATATGATCACGTGCCTTCCACACTCAGCATTGTTATATCATCGTGGCTACTGTGATACAAGGCTACCAGTTAACAGTATGTGATAACAATAAGCCATGGTGAACACACCAAATGGTTGAGCCATAGAACAAGGCTACCAGTTAACAGTATGTGATAACAATAAGCCGATGGTGTACACACCAAATGGTACCAGAAGAAGAGGCCGACTATTTAAAAGGTGTACAGAGGCAGTACAAGAATCCATGCCAATAGCGACAATATGAAGCCCATAAATGGGCAATATACGGCTATTTATGCTTCACCTCGACACGGCAAGGTACAAGAGGAACAGATGAGATGAGATAACGGACAGCTGGGCAACCAAGCTGGTGTCGTGTCAGTCATCTTCACCTCGACACGGCAAGGTACAAGAGGAACAAGATGAGATGAGATAACGGACAGCTGGGCAACCAAGCTGGTGTCGTGTCAGTCATCTTCACCTCGACACGGCAAGGTACAAGAGGAACAAGATGAGATGAGATAACGGACAGGTGGGCAACCAAGCTGGTGTCGTGTCAGTCATCTTCACCTCGACACGGCAAGGTACAAGAGGAACAAGATGAGATGAGATAACGGACAGGTGGGCAACCAAGCTGGTGTCGTGTCAGTCATCTTCACCTCGACACGGCAAGGTACAAGAGGAACAAGATGAGATGAGATAACGGACAGCTGGGCAACCAAGCTGGTGTCGTGTCAGTCATCTTCACCTCGACACGGCAAGGTACAAGAGGAACAAGATGAGATGAGATAACGGACAGCTGGGCAACCAAGCTGGTGTCGTGTCAGTCATCTTCACCTCGACACGGCAAGGTACAAGAGGAACAAGATGAGATGAGATAACGGACAGGTGGGCAACCAAGCTGGTGTCGTGTCAGTCATCTTTCACCTCGACACGGCAAGGTACAAGAGGAACAAGATGAGATGAGATAACGGACAGCTGGGCAACCAAGCTGGTGTCGTGTCAGTCATCTTCACCTCGACACGGCAAGGTACAAGAGGAACAAGATGAGATGAGATAACGGACAGCTGGGCAACCAAGCTGGTGTCGTGTCAGTCATCTTCACCTCGACACGGCAAGGTACAAGAGGAACAAGATGAGATGAGATAACGGACAGGTGGGCAACCAAGCTGGTGTCGTGTCAGTCATCTTCACCTCGACACGGCAAGGTACAAGAGGAACAAGATGAGATGAGATAACGGACAGCTGGGCAACCAAGCTGGTGTCGTGTCAGTCATCTTCATCACATACACCATCATATGACATGCCAATAAGCGTGGGCGGTCAAGGTTCGCCATCTCTACTACCAAGCCATTCAGTTATTTAAGAAGTCAGTGAAGTGACAGCTGCTGCGCGATATAACAAAACACAATAACAACAGTTAGGTGTGTGTAATACGCGGAAAAGTTAGAAAAAAATAAAAAATAAAACACTCACAGACATGTATTTATCGATATGCCTTCAACTTGATCTTGTCCCATCAATTTTGCTGGCTGTTAGAAACTGTCTAAGATTGGGTAACTGTCTAAGATTGGGTAACTGTCTAAGATTGGGTAACTGTCTAAGATTGGGTAACTGTCTAAGATTGGGTAACTGTCTAAGATTGGGTAACTGTCTAAGATTGGGTAACTGTCTAAGATTGGGTAACTGTCTAAGATTGGGTAACTGTCTAAGATTGGGTAACTGTCTAAGATTGGGTAACTGTCTAAGATTGGGTAACTGTCTAAGATTGGGTAACTGTCTAAGATTGGGTAACTGTCTAAGATTGGGTAACTGTCTAAGATTCCCGTACAATGGGACAAAATCTCTTTCATTTCTCTAATCCATGTATTGCTTCCGTGTCGTTATTGAAGTATTTCCTTACGCATTTTTCTGTAGTCAACTGCATTCTTTGCATTTTCCACATCAACCACAAATGGACTGCCATAATATGTGTTTTCATCTTGTCTGCGTATTATCTATGTTTCAAAAGCACATATCTTTTCAACACTTTCTCAAATCAAGTCGCAGCCTTGCATTGGTGAGTATGATTTCCCTGTGCCTAAACGCTACCATGACGATTATTGTTCAAATCTCTACAAGGCATCTCCCGTCACTTAATCTGACTGTTCTAAGATAGTTAAAGCCATCCACCTGTTTAAGATGCTGCACATTTACTTGGATGTTTCAATACAGTATGTCCTTCGTGCTGGAGTGGATCGTGTGTTCTCTATTGTTTCTTACAATTTGATACTATCCCCAGTTGCTCACACTCAATTATTAAATGAAGACACGACGTCTTTGCCACACATACGACGCCATTACAGAGGGACATTCCTACACACACGACGCCATTGCCTAGGGACATCCCCACACAAACGACGCCATTGCCTAGGGACATTCCCACACACACGACGCCATTGCCTAGGGACATTCCCACACACACGATGCCAATACCTGAGGTCAGTCCCACACACACGCCGTTAACTCTTCAATAGACGGTGAAGAGTCCACGCATGGCTTTTCCTCTGGGCATTGAGGATCACCAGCGGCTGTGGCGAAGGTGTTACGAGCACAACTCGCAATACCGCATACCGGGTTCTAAACACAGCTGCCCGCAATTTGGAAGTAGATTGCTTTGCGCTGGTGTTTATACAATGGCATTAGTGTCATTCGTTCAAATAACAATGACAAACTACTGAACTTAAACTGACCTAGACATTACAAACAACGAAAACATGCTGGTTTGACTGCAACGTCCTGTAATGGCCATTCAACTTATATTGGAGTTTCGTCCAGATGTGGACTCGTCTTGTTCAACTCTCACTGCCGCACGAGTACTTCTGGTCTCCATCGTAAGGACAAGATACTATGCTACGGGTGGTTCTGCAATGGAGCCTAACTAGCTAACCTGGGTTTTGCTATCTCTATAGGACTACTACCAACTATACCAAAAATGAACCGACAAAGGAACGAACTAACGATCTCAACTAAAACACTCACTTGGTACCAAAACAATCCTACCAGAATAATTCTAAGGCTGTCACTAACCTGGCACAGGCTCACCACTTGAAACAGAGGTAAAAACAGGAGCAAGGACCACTTACTTCTGTTACGGTGATGTGAGGAGAAGAGCGCAACCCTGACTGCGTAGGGCCAAAGAAGAAAATGACTAAAGAGAAAGAACTCTCACCGTCCTCGGTAACAAGAATAGAAAAGACTTAAGGTTTAAGAAGGTCCAGGGTGGGCCGACAGGGAATGGAACAATATCTCCAATTCCAGACAAAGAATTACTCCGAGAGGCTGTCTCTAACACCAATGGACTATATACTAAGAGTCTATCAACTAAACGACAAGTAAGAGTAACACAAGCATCATTTGTTTATTAAACTTCTGAACTTCACAATAATATATCAGACATTGTAGCATCAACAAGGAAGTTAGGATACAGCAAAAATCAAACAGCAAAACACTAATCCAACAAATAAAATTCCTAAGGTCCAGCAAAAACTTCTAATCCAGTCTAAAATCTCCAAATCTACCAACACACTAATCCACCAACACTAATCCACCAAAAACTAATCCATCCTAGAACTAATGTACTAAAACTATTTTACCACAACTTCTAGTCCACTAAAATCTAATTTAACAAAAACTTCTAGTCCACCAAAAACCCAGGAAAATCTAAAATCTAAAGCTAGAATTCTGGCTTTTCCACTGCAAAACTTCAGGGTCTAACTACTAAACACACAATAGAAATAGGCATTGGCGCCTCGTCACTCAGTGTGGTGGACTACGGAAAAGGCCAGTTCTACGTGCGCAGAGGCCTTTTATACTGGGGTCCCAAAGTTCCAGACCAATCAGACGCCCTCTTGCAGAATTCCACCATCATCGCGAGCCGAGTACACAAGTGATGACTGTGAACCTACAACCATGGTCAGACTGTGAGAACCAAGTGATGAATGTGAACCTACAACCATGGTCAGACTGTGAGACCCAAGTTATGACTGCGAACCTACAACCATGGTCAGACTGTGAGAACCAAGTGATGACTGTGAACCTACAACCATGGTCAGACTGTGAGAACCAAGTGATGAATGTGAACCTACAACCATGATCAGACTGTGAGAACCAAGTGATGACTGTGAACCTACAACCATGGTCAGACTGCGGGAACAGCAAGTTAAAAGAGGTGAGGCAAAACAAGAACACTGCAGAAAGCCAAAGAAGATGAATAAACCAACACAGAACTGATGTCGTTAGCTGCTACATGCTGCGGGATTTATTGAGGAGAGTATCCGATCATCTATATACTGAATGATTGGATGAGCAATGAGGACGATCTGTTGACTACTAACTAACTCAGAGACAGAAACATGACTTTGAAAAGAACAGACAGCCCTCAGAAAACAGACTAAAGCAGGGGTGGCCAACACGAGGCCCGCGGACGGCATGCGGCCCGACGGGAGTCATGTTGCGGCCCGCATAGCTACGTCAAAAGAACATAATTGTTAACTTTATTGTACATATCACCAAAAGAACATTACATTATTAGTCGTTCGTATCAAATATCTTTATATTATAGCTAAGATAAATTTGAAATATCTAGTATTTTTGGACAAATTAATTATTTTTGAGCTATTTTAAATATCCCCCATTTTCGGGAAAATTCACAGATTTTAGTTATTTCAAATATTCCGCTATTTGACACTCAGTGTTACTTAGCTTTTGGTAGGACGCTAGGTGTTGATAAAATTTTACGTGAGACTTCAGCTTCTGATATATATGTTCTGTGGTCTTCGGCGTCTTCGGGAAACTCGCAACGCTATCAGGCTCATACTCTTAACTACTTTCAGTCCATCTTGACAAAGTTCCATGTTATTATGTACTTTCGTTCTATTATCGCCACTGCGATTGGAGAGATTTTGCGATCGACGTTAACATACATTCTTCTTCTTCTTCTTCTTCTTCTTCTTCTTCTTCTTCTTCTTCTTCTTCTTCTTCTTCTTCTTCTTCTTCTTCTTCTTCTTCTTCTTTCTTCTTCTTCTTCTTCTTCTTCTTCTTCTTCTTCTTCTTCTTCTTCTTCTTCTTCTTCTTCTTCTTCTTCTTCTTCTTCTTCTTCAGCGTTCCGAGCCATTGAGGTTCTTTGCTGCAGATACAATCCGTCTCCATTCGTCTCTCTGGTGGACCTTCTCTTGCCAGACGTTGATTCCAAGTGTTTGTAGGTCTGTATGTATATTATCTCTCCACCGTCTTCTTGGTCTACCTCGGTGTCTACGATCATTTATTTCCTGAGTGTAAGCGAGTTTTGTTTCCCTATTATCTTCCATTCTTTCTATATGCCCCAGCCATTGTAGTCTATTAGCCTTCATGATACCAGTGATTAGCGGAGACTTAAACAGATCATAAATGCCTTTGTTACTTCTTCTTTTCCACTCTCCACTTTGTGTATCCCTAATGGGTCCAAAGATGCGTCTTAAAACTTTGTTCTCAAATGTTTCTAACAAGGCTTTGTCTCATTTCGTTGTACTTCACGTTTCAGAGCCATACAGCACAACTGGTCTGATCAGTGTTTTGTATATTGTGATTGAAATACATATTTATCATATTTATACTAAGAGTTCAAACTACTTTAGGTTCAAAATTTGCTGTATATAGCCGGGACGTAGTGTTGGGGTGAGCGCCCGACACTGCTTAAATACCCCAATGGCTCGTGAATACATAACCTCTGCAGCAAAAGTCCAACTCATGACCTTCACGTGGCGGAACTGTTTTAACTAACAGGAGAAGGGGCGACGGCGAGTTTCTGCCGCCGAAAAATAACAAGTATGCTCTAGATGTGTATGCACGTACATGCATGCGCAGACACGTGTGTGCGCGCGTACACATCTAAACTCGAGTGAGACCACAGTCTGCTCTAGCAAAGGAAAGGTGCTGAAGACGGAGGCAACCAGCCAGGAGGTGCACCACAGAAATCAGGATGCCACACAATTACGCAAAATGGAATATGTCGACTGCTGCTAAATGTTATGGTGCTCGCCCTGCTTTGGACCCCCAGGCAGGTGCTGTGCCGGGCACTGTGTCTCGAAATGGTCCAACCATAACTACTGGAGATCCATCTCAGATGTCATGTGGAGCCAGGGAACCGGAGAATAGAACGGCTGGCCATACTAAACAAAGACTTAAAATAATGCACTGGAATGCGGAGGGAGTCAGCAAGAAAAACAATAGAATTAGAAAACATCCTGGACTAAGCGTATGTTGCTTGCAAGAAACTCACCTCAACAAAAACATAGCCTTCAAAATCAGAGGCTACCAGTGTTTCCGATCTGGCCGAAAGGACAGGCAAAAAGGTGTGATACTGACCCTTATAAAAAAAAACAAAAAAAAACATCACTGCTTCCCAGATCGAAGTCTACATGGAAGGAGTTCAGTATCAGACACTTAAACGTAAGACAGGCAACAGACCTACATCTGATCAATTACTACTGTCCAAGTGACCGTCCACAGGCACTAGACACACTACCATTAAAAGAAAAAACGATTGTGTGTGGCGATTTCAACAGCAACTCGCAGAGCTGGGGCTACGATCACATGGACAAGAAAGGAAAGAGACTGGAAGACTGGCAAGATGGGAATAGATTAATCTTCATTAACAAGCCGTCCCACCCACATACTTTGTACTCGAGATCATGGCACACTAAAACTACACCTGACCTGGCTTTTCATTCACCAGACCTGTAGTGGAACAGTACACGAATTGTTGGGAAACAACTTGGTAGCAGTGACCATCGGCCAGTCTTTCTAACTGTAGAAAATGAGCTTGTAGGTGAAAGCAGCACCCTGTCAAGGTGGAACTACAAGAAAGCAGACTGGGCAATGTACAAGAATCGCACCAGCATACTGGTTAGAAACCTAAACACTGAGAAAGACACAAATAAAGTAGTTGAAGAGTTTGGGAAATACATACTACAGGCAGCGCGAGAAACAGTACCAAGAGAAGCCCGTAAAGAATATAAACCCTACTGGAGTAGTGAACTTGAGCTATTCCAGAGTGGACTCCATGGAAAGATGAACATGGACTATCATTGCAAATTCAGACAAAAGTGAGAGGAATATACACCGCCAGCCATTGCTTTTCAGCGTTGTGTGTACGACCATCTCATCCACTGTCTGTCCATAAAGAATAACTGGCACAACTAATCGTTAGCTGTTCCTGCTGTTGCTACACACTATAGACTATCGCTACATTTCACTACTAAACGATAGTATCAGATGTATTTACGTACTCACATCACACTGGTGGCGAACGAGTCACGGCGTGTCTCTCGCTCCGCCATTCTTGTCAGCTTGTTCACAACACGGGGTCAGCTCTTTCACCACAACTGGTCGCTATTGACTGGCCCATCGTTGGTCGTTGACTGCAGTGTACTACTTCTTAACTCACAACGTTCTTAAACAAGGACCCTCTTTCACAGTTGACTGCGACTTCAATAACTGCAACCATCACAAACGCTTTCAAACGCAGAACTTTCTCAAACTCGACCATCTTGTCTCACGTCCCAGCTCGGTCTGTTCGAGCGCATCGTTTTTCCGCCTTTGACCTGGGCGCGTCATGTGATCTCCTAACTCCGCCCCCTTTCGGGCCGCGGTGTGTCGGGTTGGGTTTTCAACTCGTGTCTTAGTGACATAAGTTTACTTGCTCCGTTTCTGTTATCCATCTCATGGCAATGGGTGGAGTTTTGTGTGGGAGGGGAAATGTGTGAGAAGTAGGGAAGGTGTGGGATGTGCAGGTGGATGATGGATGTATGTGAAGATGGGGGATGTGTGTTTGGCTGGGTGGTTGGGGTGTGTGTGGGTGGGAGGGTAGATGAGAGATGCGGGTGGGCGATTTGTGGGTGTGAGTGGTTGATGGATGAGTACGTGAGTGGGTGGATGTGTGTGAGAGATGAGTGTATGGTTGGGGATGTGTGTGTTTGTGGGAATATGTGTGTTAGCGGCTGATGTGTGTGGGTGGGGTATATGTGAGTTTTGGGGTGTGTGTGGGTGGGATGTGTGTGTATTTTGGGGTGTTTTGGGGTGGGGGATATGTGTGGGCAGGTGGGGAGATGTGTTTGTGGATGGGGATATGTGTATAGGTGAGGGATGTGTAGTTGAGAGGTGGCGGATATTGGGTTAGTGAGTGGGTGCAGGTTGGCTGATGTGTGTGTGTGGGTGGTGTGGAAAATTGTGAGGGTGCGGGATATATGTGTGGATAGGTGCGGGATGTGTTGGTTGACGGGGGTATGTGTGTGTGGTTTTGTGATGTGTGTTTTGCTGGGTGGTTGCGGGTATGTGGGTGGGTAATGGAGAATATGTGGCTGGGTGTGTGCGTGTCTGTTATGGGATGAGTTGGGGATGTATGTGTGGGTGGGGAAATGTGTGTGGGTGGAGGATCAGTGGGTGGGTGGCGGCATGTATGTTTGCCTGAGTCTGTGTGAGTGCGTGGAGGTATGTGTAGGTGGGTGGGGTGTGGTGGGTGGGGGATGTGTGGGTGGCTGAGGGATGTGTAGGTGGCTGCGGGGTATGAGGGTGGACTATTAGGGTGTTTACAACTTTCATTTGACAATGTTTTTTTTCCCCATGTGATGTACCATGCATAATATGCATTGTATATGCTTACAAACTCCATTTGACAATGTCTTTTTTCCCCTATGTAAATGTAACATGCACATTTGATGAATGAAAGATGAGTGATCGAAAGGGCCGAATGTAAAACGGGCCTGCGTGCCCAATTTGTTACCCTTTTAAAATAAAGTTTGTTCGTTCGTTCTGTCTGTCTGTCTGTCTGTCTGTCTGTCTGTCTGTCTGTCTGTCTGTCTGTCTGTCTGTCTGTCTGTCTGTCTGTCTGTCTGTCTGTCTGTCAACATCCCGTTATACTTACCTTCACATAATACATTGATCCCCACTGTGTTTTACAATCACTCATGATATGGCTGGCGTGGGATCTGAAATACCCTGAAATATATAGTAACAAAACCCTGACATATACAGTAATAACGCCCTGACATTTACAGTAACAACACCCCGAAATATAAGCCAACAACACCCTGGAATATATAGTAACAACACCCTCAAATAAACAGTGACAACTTCCTGAAATATACAGTATCAACATCATGAAATATAAAGTAACAACACTCTGAAATATACAGGCGCAATACCATAAAATATAGTCACAACACCCTTAAATATACAGTAACATTACTCTGAAATATACGGTAACAACATCCTGAAATTTACAGCCACAACTTCCTAAAATATAGAGGAACAACACCCTATAATATACAGACACAACATCCTGAAATATACAGTCACAACACCATGAAATATACAGTAACAACACCATGAAATATACAGTAACAAATGTGTCTGCTGTTCTTCTCTTCTCTTTAACTGATTCATTGCCATGGGATGATTAATCGTGTTAAGCGACTTCCCGTATCTGCCTTGGGCTTATATACACCAGTTTCCCTACTACAACCTTCTTTAATTTGATATATAATACAACATGTCTGCTACCATATTAACAACTGTTAATTATAACTGTGAAACACCCTACTTCCCATGTTCCGCCATCAACTTTTCTTTCGTCTGTTTGTTTGGCATTGAATCTGTTATATTATATAAGGTTATCATTAATTAGTAGCTATTATATGTGTGCATAATCTGTGTTACTTTCTGGAAAGTATGTTTCATTAGCTCAATTCACAAATTACAATACGGCTATAATATATTCCATGGGAGACAATCATTTACACAGTCTTATAGGCTACAAAGGGATACAACAATAATAACTTCTTGTTTTAAAATATCCGAAGTCTGTATAATTAAGTACATTAAAAGTATATAATCAGCTTGGGATCTATTAGTAAAAGTTAAATATTCGCTACTAGAAGACAACAGATATTTAAAAATTGGTTAAATGTGTGAAATAAACGACAATGATTCTCTTAGACACATAACATCCTACATCAACTTCTGTGTACAAGGGCACACATTGTGACAAATTTTATTTCAAGTATTGTGACTGTTTATTTGACGTTTTTTTTTATTATTATTTGACAGGCACCTGAAATGTACCTTTATAAATGTACCTCTATAAATGTATCTGACCTTCTAATGTTTCTGCTACCTGATAAAACATTTTGTAAGCCACACACACACACACCAGTCCAATTGTTACATGAGATTACCAAGGCAGCAGGATTACATCGCCTAACACTTAATAATGTCACGTAACACAACTTATTCTTATAGTCCATGCCGTGTGGCGTTAGTGATCACATCGGTTTATAACCATCTGTCTCTTGTGTTGCCAATCATTTCTGACACTGATGCTCCCCCATACCATGCCGTGACATTGTCCATCATCTTCTCTATTGTCGTGTATGTGTCCCCCACGCTATGATGTGACATTGTCCATTATATTCTCTCTTGTCGTGTATTTGTCCCCCATGCCATGACGTGATATTGTCTCTTGTCGTGTATTTGCGAATGTGAGCATTGCGATTGATTCAATGCCGATGAGGCGAGTTCGCCTTAACAGGTTTGCGCTGTATAGTATATGGATATAACTATGAGCCATATGAAGTAAAGCGCCATATCCAGTGATGACCTGAGTCACGAAAAAACATCACAGCAATCAGGGCATTGCCATACGTGCTTCGTCTTTATCTTCAACAGGCACTGAAGAGTCCCCGTTCTAATGGTTAGTTAGTTGCATATCCTATACAAGACGTCGCATTCAAGCTCATAATTTTTTTCTGTTTGTGAAATTTCCTCAAATGTTACGCTCAGTAGTTTGCCATTACATTCTGAACGACCAGCACACATATCATTCTATGAAAACCAACGTAAGACGGTCGGTTTTCAAATTATCTGCAGCTGTGTTTCGAACGCTGCGGGATTTAGTATTGCGTCCGTAAGCCGTTCACCAGCGTGCCGGCCAAGATTAATGTTTCCCGTTGTCATCTGATCACATGACCGCTGGCCTCTCCTGGGAGAGCTGATAGTAATCTGATCACATCACGTGACCGCCTGGCCTATCCTAGGGGGACTGATAGTAATCTGATCACATGACGTAACCGCCTGGTCTCTCCTCGGAGAACTGAGTGTCATCTGATCACGTGACCGCCTGGCCTCTCCTCGGAGAACTGAGTGTCATCTGATCATGTGACCACCTGACTTCTCGTGGGAGAACTGAGTGTAATCTGATCACGTGACCACGTGGCCTCTACTCCGAGAACTGAGTGTAATCTGATCACATCACGTAACCCTCTGGCCTCTCCTGGGAGAACTGAGTATCATCTCATCACGTGACCGCCTGGCCTCTCCTCAGAGAACTGAGTGTAATTTGATCATGTGACCACCTGACATCTCGTGGGAGAACTGAGTGTAATCTCATCACGTGACCGCCTGGCCTCTCCTGGGAGAACTGAGAATCATCTGTCACGTGTCCGTCTGGCCTCTCCTGGGAGAACTGAGTGTCATCTGATCACGTGACCGCCTGGCCTCTCCTGGGAGAACTGAGTGTCATCTGTCACGTGTCCGTCTGGCATCTCCTGGAAGAACTGAGTGTCATCTGATCACGTGACAGCCTAGCCTCTCCTCTGAGAACTGATTGTAATCTGATCATGTGACCGCCTGGCCTCTCCTGGGAGAACTGAGTGTCATCTGATCACGTGACCGCCTGGCCTCTCCTGGGAGAACTGAGTGTCATCTGATCACGTGACCGCCTGGCCTCTACTAGGAGAACTAAGTGTCATCTTTTACGTGTCCGTCTGGCCTCTCCTGGGAGAAATGAGTGTCATCTGTCACGTGTCCGTCTGGCATCTCCTGGAAGAACTGAGTGTCATCTGATCACGTGACAGCCTAGCCTCTCCTCGGAGAACTGAGTGTAAACAGATCACGTGACCGCATGGCTTCTCCTAGGAGAACTGAGTGTCATCTGTCACGTGTCCGTCTGGCCTCTCGTCGGGGAACTGATTGTAATCTGATCACGTGACCGCGTTACCTCTCCTCGGTGAACTGATTGTAATCAGATCACGTGACCGTCTGGTCTCTCCTCGGAGAACTGAGTGTAATCTGATCACGTGTCCGTCTGACCTCTCCTCGGAGAAGTGAGTGTTGGCCACATCCTCTGATGTGGCACCTTTCTCACCAGGTCATGATGGTCTATCTGTTCTCCCAGACTATACACATGATGATCTATCTGTTCTCCCAGACTATAGCCATGATTCCAAAAGGCCCAAATACCACCTTCCTTACCATGCACCAGTGTATAACTCAGAAGGACAAAACCAGCCAATTTGATCGCTTCCTCATTCCCTGGTAAATCCTGAGTTAAATACAAATGATAAGCAGCAAGACATGTGTGTGTATTCATGTATATGTATTCAGATTTGGTGGTAAAGTGCTACCACGGGTTACGAACGCTTCAGGTCACAGACAATTCAGGTTACGAACAACAACTTCGAAAATTGTATATCTCGGGTAACGAACAGTGCCTCGGGTTACGAACGATGGAGAGAGAGAGAGAGAGAGAGAGAGAGAGAGAGAGAGAGAGAGAGAGAGAGAGAGAGAGCAATGTGTAACGTTGGTGACAAACGATCGCGTACAGTACAAACAGTACTACAGATGAGCTTGTGGATCTTCAGAATGAACAGCTAAATACATTAAAGGAGGAACAGTCGTCCGATGATGAGGAGCCAGTGACTGTTTCAACTGACAGGATTAAAGATATTTTTAGCAAGTGGGCAGACTCGAAGACTTCATTGTGAACCATCATCTAAACCAGTGGTTCTCAACCGGTGGGGAATTCACCCCCAGGGGGGGGGGGATTTGAGGGTTTCCAGGGGGGGGGGGGGGAATGAAGATATTGTCAAATTGGCTTCAGGACCACACAAAACATGATCGGGATATTAAGCGTACTCGTGACGTTAAATCCCCCGATTATTTCATGATCGCGTTAATACAAGAACCGATTACTTGATATTGTTTTCCCTCCATAATGTACGGTTCTTTTCCTTCTACCTAGCCTCTATAATTTAGATTCCGTATTTTACCAGAGATTTTATTTGAGGTAACTTACGTATTTTTTGTTATTGCTTCTCCGTTTTAATGAGGTTTAGAGTACTCATCATGTTAAATTTCCCGATTATTTCAAGATCGCATTAAAACAGAAATCGATTACCGAGATCCCTCCATTGTTTACGAATCTACACACCTCAGCTTTTCAAATTATTATTCTTGCGGAGGTAAGGAGACTTGTCTTTTTAAGACGTAAGTTGACTCGTGGATATATATATATATATATATATATATATATATATATATATATATATATATATATATATATATATATATATATATATATATATATATATATATCTTTGTGTGTATGTATGTATGTATGTATGTATGTATGTATGTATGTCCGTCCTTCATGCTATCGCGAACGGTCCAACCGATTGAGATGAAACTTTCTACACGTTTTCCTTTCATTCCTGTGCAACCAACTGTGATAGTTTTATCTATCAGCTATCAGCTATTACCTTCCTAAAATTTAATTTTGTAATTACATGACTGAACATAAGAAAATATAAAAATATATGACAAAAGGGGATATAACTTTTAGTATAATTGTTATATCTTAAGTTACGTCCCCTGAGTTTAAATGAGTTGATTGATGATGAATTAAGTGAGATGCTCCACATAGATAGATAGATAGATAGATAGATAGATAGATAGATAGATAGATAGATAGATAGATAGATAGATAGATAGATAAGATAGACATACATACATAGATACATAGATACATAGATACATAGATACATAGATAGATCCCCGCCAGAGCCTGGGCGAAGCCGGGCCGGGCAGCTAATATTTGGGCAGCTATATTCAAGGGGACTTAACATAAGAAAAGTTATTTCAAGGGTCATAACTTTTAATAACATCACTATTATTTTATGTATAGATTTTTGCATTGTTTTCACAGATTTATAAACTCTTTTCTATAGTTATTTACAGGCATATGAGTTATAATATATAGTGATATAATCTTTAAGGCATTTTCATAATAATTATCATAAAAGTAATGCATCTATTTAAATAGTGAAAATTTTCTAACACATCTTTTTATGTTTTTAAAAACCAGTGTTCATTACAAATAATGGATTTATTTTAGACAGCCAGGGTCTGGGCGACGCCGGGCCGGGTCAGACAGACAGACAGACAAGCAGACAGAGAGACAGATAAATAGATCTCCTGCCAGGGGCTGAGCGAGGCCGGGTCAGACAGACAGATAGACAGATAGATAGATCCCCGCCAGGGTCTGGGCGAAGCCGGGCCGGGTCAGACAGACAGACAGACAAGCAGACAGACAGACAGACAGACAGATAGACAGATAGATAGATAGATAGATAGATAGATAGATAGATACATACATACATACATACATACATACATAGATCCCGCCAGAGCCTGGGCGAAGCCGGGCCGGGCAGCTAGTATATATATATATATATATATATATTGCATATCCTATTTACAGGACATTGCAGTCAACACCAGAATTTTACAGCTGCTGTTGATTTCTTGGCAAGTTTTATGTTCAGTGGTTTGCTATTGCTTTCTGAACGTCCTGCTCACATACTTTTCCATAAGAAACTGATGCAACGCGATCCGCTGGCGAATATCGCGCAGCTGTGTTTCGTACCTGGGTATACGGGATTACGAACAGCGTCCTTAACTACTTCATCAGGGAGACTGGCATATATATATATATATATATATATATATACTAGCTGACACGGCCCGGCTTCGCCCAGTCCCTGGTGGGGAGCATCTCATTTAATTCATATAAGTAGTCATATAAGTTCTCGTTCCCGTTACCGACTATCTGTCTGTCTGTCTGTCTGTCTGTCTGTCTGTCTGTCTGTCTGTCTGTCTGTCTGTCTGTCTGACCCGGCCCGGCATAGCCCAGCTCCTGATGTGGAGCATCTCATTTAATTCATATAAGTAGTCATATAAGCTCCCGTTCCCGTTTCCGACTATCTATCTGTCTGTCTGTCTGTCTATCTGTCTGTCTGTATGATCCGGCCCGGCTTCGTCCAGCCCCTGATGGGGAGCATCTCATTTAATTCATATAAGTAGTCATATAAGTTCCCGTTCCCGACTGTCATTCTGTCTGTCTGTCTGTCTGTCCCTCCCTATCTGTCTGTCTGTCTGCCTGTCTGTCTAATCATTTATTGGTTGCAGTTAGAACAACCTTAGATAAACGAAGACCTACTTACAAAAAGCATTAGAAAGAGCACTTGAAAGATCTTTACATCTACCCCAACAATTCGCTTGGCTAAATGGAGTGGCGGCAGCAGCAGCAGACGAAGAAGAAGAAAAAGGAAGAGTAGAAGCTGGGAGGAGGAAGAGGGAGGTGGAGGAGGGAGGAGGAGGGAGGAAGAGATAGGCGGAGAGAGGAGGAGGAGGAAGGAGGAGGAGGAGTAGGGAGGAATAGGAGGGAGGAGGAGGGATTAGGAGGAGGAGAGAGGAGGGAGGAGGAGGAGGAAGGAGGAGGAGAGAGGAGGAGGAGGAGAGGAGGAGGAGGTGGGGAGGAGGAGGGGGAGGAGTAGGGAGAAGGAGGAGGAGGAGAGGGAGGAGGAGGGAGAAGGAGGAGGGAGGAAGAGGTAGAAGGAGGAGGGGCAGGATGAGGAAGAGGGAGGAGGAGGATGGATGTGGAGGGAGGAGGAGAAGGGAGGAGGGGGAGGATGAGGGGGAGGACGTAGGAGGAGGAGGAAAAGGGAGGAGGAAGGAAGAGGAGTGATTAGGAGGAGGGAGAAGGGCGAGGAGGTAGGAGGAAGAGGGAGGAGGAAGAGGAAGAGGGAGGAGGAGGAGAAAGAGGGGGAGGGAAAGAGGGTAGGAGGAGGAGGATTATAACGCATATGCCTGTAGATAACTGCAGTGAAAAGGTGGGTCTGTCTATCTATCTGACCCGGCGTGGCTTCGCCCAGCTCCTGGAGGGTAGCGTCTCATTAAATTCATACAACAAAAAAAATTAACTTAAAAGAATGTCCTTCCACACACCATCCAATATTTCTAATGACAACTGTTTCCTGACTGCATGACTGTAGATAACTTCTTAAGCATAAAAAGATGAGTTACAATGTTATGCATTGTGCATTATTTTTATGAAACCTTTGAAAATGCCTTAAAGATTGTATCATTATTTATTATAACTCATATGCCGGTATATAACTATAGACAAAGAGTTTATGAATCTTTGAAAACGATGCAAAAATATGACTATAAGGTATACAGAAAAGTTATTAAAAGTTATGCTTTTTCTCTCTATTCCATATATTTATAGAATCTGAAGCCCATGATGAGTGTTAAGAAACGACAGTATGACCTGTCTTATTTGAATTATGGATTCACAAATATCGTCATCAACGGAGAAGAACGACCTCAGTGTGTTATTTGTAGTAAAAGTTTGTCAAATGATTCTATGGAACCGACACAGTTGAGGAATAATTTGTTGAATGTTCATCCTCAATACAAGGACAAGGACAAAACCTATTTTTAACGTCTTGGGAATGCTGTCAAAAGGATAAGACTGGATTTAACAGGGGTATTCCAAGTAACAAACCAAAAGGTTACTGAAGCTTCCTATGTCGTAGCACTGGAGATAGCGAAGCAGAAAAAAACACATATAATCGGGGAATCTTTGATCAAACCTTGTTGTCTCAAGATGGTAGAAATTGTGTTGGGAAATGAATCAGAGAAAAAACTTGCAGCGGTTTCACTATCAAACGACACTGTTCAAAGGAGGATCAGCGATATGGCCAATGACATCAAGGATCAAGTTGTGCAAGAGATCTTCTTCTTCTTCTTTTTGTTCGCTCGTTTAAACTCGAGCGTAGTCCTTACACAATGTGTAAAGTAGTAAAGGTCTAAAGTAGTTTAAAGTGCAAGAGATCAAGTATGCAGCATTTGGGCTCTATTAAATTCAAATTGATGAATCGACTGATGTAGCATCGTGTTCTCTGTTGATAATGTTTGCAAGGTATGTGCATTCAGGATCATTTAAAGTAGAACTTCTCTTTTGTTCTCCTCTTGAAACAACTACCATGGCCTCTGATATTTTGGAAAAGGTTTCATATTTCCTTGAATCAGAAAATCTTTTATGGGATAATATGTGTGGGTGCGGTACAGATGGAGCACCAGCTATGTTGGGGACCAAATCAGGATTTCAAGTTAGTGTGAAGAAACGTGCCCCAAAAGTGAAAGGCATTCATTGCATGATCCATGGTCAAGCACTGGCCTCCAAAACACTTCCAGCTCCTTTGGGGAAGGTTTTGGATCAAACCGTTCAGATAGTGAATTTTATCAAAGGAGGAGCTCTCAACTCACGGCTTTTTAAGCAGTTATGCGTTGACATGAATGCAGGCCACCATTTGCTTCTTTTCCACACACATGTTCGATCGCTGTCAAGAGGAAATGTAACTGCGCGAGTATATGAGCTGAGAGACGAGTTCAAATTATTTTTTGAAGTTCAGGGTAAGATGGACTTTTTCGCCTGCTGTGATGATGAGGAATGGATCATGCGCCTTGCCTATTTAGTTGATATTTTTTTGAGCAGTTAAACACTCAAATCTTACAGATTCAAGGAAAGGAATACAAATATCATACCAATTTGTGGATGCTTGAGACAGCCTTTTATGAGCAAGCTGGAAAACTGGAAAAGAAAGGTCAATATGACAAATGGTGCAATGTTTTAGAGAAGCTGTCATCCGTTCTCATTGTTGATGGTAAACGACCAAGTACTTCCACAATTTGCAAAAAATGAAATTGTGCAGCCATTTGACAGCGCTAGAAAAATGAATTTGAGCGATATTTTCCTGAACTTAGTGATGATGAGCTGGAATTTGTGCGAAACCCATTCAAATTATCAGTTGAAAAAGTTTCTGATGATTGTTCAAATGAATTTCTGGAGCTGAAAAATGATTCGGGGGCAAGGGATGTGTTCGAATGAGAAAAAACCAATCACGGAATTTTGGCCTTTATGTGCGTTCCTACCCAAAAGTGGCAGAAAAAGCAATCGTGCATTGCTTCCATTGCGTCATATCTTTGTGAGTCAGCTTTTCAGTCTCTGCTGGAAATTAAAACGAAACGGACGTAACTAGATTAGATGTTGAAAATGATCTCCGTTGTGCCCTTTTCAAGCACTCCTCCGCGTATTTCAGAATTGCTGCGGGAAAAACAATCACAGTGTTCTCATTGATTACAATTTTCATTTAAATTACGAATCTACAATATCCAGGTTTTGTAATGAGCGTTTTGTTTGATGAAGCACAATTTTCTGGCATCCTGGTGTCGTATATTAAGCTACGAGTCTTTGACGTTTTAACTGTTTGTTTATTGTAGTATGATTAATGTGGTGTTTTAATAAAATATTGCTAATGTAAAAATGCTTCTATTTAAGTTTTAATATCCATCAACATATTATTCATTTGCTATTAACTGTAGAAAGCTACACTATAAAATGTAGCTTTACATGTGAAGGTTATGTACAACTATGGGGAAAAAATAAATATTTTCACTATTATACGCATGTTATTTTTAATGCACCTTTTGAGGCTGACAATTTTGGAAAGTTGGAGGGGGCGGGGAATGACGTTCTGAAAATATAGTGAAGGGGGGAACGGGCCAAAAAAGGTTGAGAACCACTGATCTAAACAAACTTGTTGCTAACAGGGCAGTAAACCTGATGAATGATAACACGATGGCCTACTTCAGAAAGATTCTCCAGCGAAAGAAGCGACAAATTTCCTTTGATAGTTTCTTGGTGCAGAAAGATTCCAAGTCGGCTGCCAAGAAACAGCGACAAGAAACTCCTGAAACTAATGATTCAGAATAACAATGAACGTGACGAATTTCTATGATCGTTTTCTTGGTAATAAAGAATCTCTTTTTATTTTACATTTAATTCATTTGGTTGTTTTCTTTGTCTTTATTTAATACGTAAAGTATACGCATTCTTTGCGTTTTGTCAGGAAAACGACCGGTTGTTAATAACAATAAAAAAAGAAAGATACTTTCATCTTTTAACGGATTGTCTTGATTTCATTGATTTCAATGTTTCCGGTTACGAAAGTTTCTGGTTAGGAACCGAGTTATGGAAAGAATTAAGTGTGTAACCCGAGGTACCACTGTATGTCAAACGTTGCATAGGGCATAAATATATAAGAACAACAGAATCACAATGTGGGTTAACACAGATTATATAATTCTCACAAAGTCAATTCAAGTCAACAAAGGCAACTGGCAATCTCAGTGTTTTCTTTATAATGTCTCATACATTCCTACACGAAGCCCCTGTGTTTCCATTATCAACCTACTTCTTTCCTCCCTTCTCCAGCATGCTAGAATATTGTTATGGGCACCAGCCCGCTTTAACTCTGCATGGGTCTTCTCGCGTGTGACTATGTTGTGTGTGTGTGTGTGTGTGTGTGTGTGTGTGTGTGTGTGTGTTTTGCGTGCTTCTGTTCTATTCTTTTCCTAAATGTTGTATGTTCATGTTCTTTCCGGTTCTTTCCTGAACGATGTGTACTAGTATACTGTGCTGTTCCTGCACGATGTGTGCTATATTACTGTTCTGAATATTGCGTGTCTACGGCAAGTGTGGAGTGTCGCCGTCCCCTCTCCTGGAACTGTTACAGTCAGTATTATACATAAACAAGGACTTTACCCCCTCTCCAGGAAACTGTTGCAGTCAGTATTATACAATAAACAAGGACTAACCCCTGTCAGAGTCTTGCGTAGAGCAAGAAATGTGGCTCGTTTCTTGACAAGTGTGATACTAAATATGATTATCAAATAACGCGACGCGAATACCCGATGATCTAATTCGCACTCTTTATTCGCGCACTGCACACATCAGAAACAATACAGGCTTCGCGCAATTACAATTCAGAATATCAAATAGATCATAAATACAAGCAATCAATACATCAATATAATAATACATCAATGCACTCCACTTACAAGTCAAACACACAGGCGTTTCATCTCCAACGGTCATACAGGCTAGCTATAAATACATGCATAAACTCTCAGGCCGCATTCACGTCAGTCCAGTACGGCGCCCAAGCCCAGTCTCAATCGCCTTCTAGCACACGCCTCAGTTGTGTTCGAGTCAGCTTGCGTGACCCCCAATGTTCACGCTGTGTTCCAGCTGACCTCCGACTGCTTAGCATCGCTCAGTGTTGATTGCCTGGCGTTGTCGACGACGCCGCGTTATAACTGTAGTGTTTATCATAGTTCAGCCTTGCATTGACTGACGCTGGTACAGACAACGCGTTGTAACTCCGGGTGAGATTATGACATTCTCCCCCCCCCCTTTTTCTCATGAAAGAATTTCCTTTCATGTACTCTATATAGCTGTTCTTTATCTTGTCAGAATCGAACTTTGCACTTCATCTGACGTAAATCTTTGGTTTTTCTTAATATGTACAGGTGATTAGTAAACAATATGCATACAATCTCCATGCCTACCCATCAAGCATACTTGTCAAGTACAATCAATTCCATTGATTTTACCTCGCTGAGACACAGCCAGTCCGGTAGGTTACGGCTAACTTGCCCCTACCTCTCAACCAAAAAACAAAAATTACAAATAATCAGGTCAGCCTGTGAGAGTCTACCTATAAGATAACTCCGACATTGGACATCTACCCTTATCTCATAGAATATCCAATGAAGGTCTTCAGTTTTGGCAAGTTTCACCGTATACACATGACGTCACATTAACGTGTTACTCATTGGGCAAACATGGTAGTTTCAATACATATTTACACATCACCAACAATATTTAGTTATGTCCCTTGGCTATTGAACAAAAGTTAGGGACAGTAATTTTATCATGCTTTCAACAAGATAAATTACAAGTAACAATTCCTTTCTTAGTGTCATAATTTGATACTTATTGGCAACAGTGCACAAAAGGTCACTATTGTGAAAAAGTAAATCAAGCTACGATGCTGAGATTACATCTAGCAAAACTCGACATATACAATTTCGTATATGGAAATGTTTCATACCTAAATTTTCATGCAATTGTCATAAATTTATAAACATTTTAGTATCGTCTGCTAACTTTCAAATTAATATGCAAATATAACGGAATTGTAGAGCTGTGTTGTTGCACACATGTGTTATGTTGACATTCACATCAAGGTTTTCCATTCTAGATGGACTTTAAATATACGGAGCAACCAGTTGTTGTCATCAGCTGTTAGATAGTTTCTTCCGTCTTATTCTCGGATTAGGTTGTCATGGTCACCATTCGTACTTGTTCAAACGTCGTGGACCATCTTTGTAGATGTACTCAGGATTACTTGACGCTGTTCAAGCTCGGTAAGTCTTTGGGTCCTGTAGTACTGTCCTGTGACACTTGTGGTGCCTATTTCTTATAATATTACATATTTACAATACTAATGGTATTCTTTCACATCTCTCACAATTATACGACACATTCATTCACATAATAATAATAGTATGTACACAATTTATTTACAATGGGAGGTTAAATCTTCCATATCACACCGTTCTTCACAGCGTAACTGACATGAAGTCAATTGGCTATGGTGTTGAGCACCATTTTAATTTGCAGTTTATACACCATCTGCACTGTGCTCAGGTGTTACCTGGCTGATGGGTTGAGTCGTTTATGGTACATCTAGATAGAACTGATCTGCCATGTGAGTTATGTGAGCCTTCTTATATGTCTGATTTCGAAGCCTATAATCCCTTGCAGAGAAGGGCCATCTTGCCACTCTGTGGTTACTGGGGTTTCCAATGGTGATAATGTCAACTGGACTATTGTCGTTTCTATAATGAAGAGTTTACCTAAAAGAAATTTGAAAGTTTACGTACCGAGAACACAAGAGCACGCAGGGCTTCAAGTTCCGGCGTGCTGTATATTTTGTCTACTGTTGTTCAATTTCCGAGAGACGTAGTATACAGGTACAATATTTGGTCTGTGCTCTTAAAGCAGTACCCCTCCAATGGCTTCGGAGCTCGCATCGCCATCTAGCCTGAAAATAGTGCTAAGATCGGGTAATTTTAGAATAGGTTTACTGGAAAAATAAGATAGTACTTTCGCAAATGCAGGCCTTAAACATTCGCTATTTACAATAACATTTGGATGTTTGTTTATTAGTAAATCAGTGAAACATTTGGTCATTCAGCAAAATGAGGAATAAATTGTCTATAATAATTCAAAAGACCTAACACACTTCGCAACTCTTTCTTGGTTGTCGGAAGTGACAATTTCAAAATTCTAGACATGATGTTATCGTCAGTTGATATAAAGCCATTTGAGATCTTATAGCCCAAAAATGAAATTTCTTGAAAGGCTATACAACTTTGGATGGTTTTTATTGTCAGTCCATGTTGTCTAATCCGTTCGAATGTCTGCTGTAGTGCTGTTATTTGGTCGTGTTCATTTTCTTTGTATGTATGCAAATTTCGTCCATGTACCAAATGATATTAGAAATGCCTGTCAAAAGTCGTCTTGTCATTCTGACACATGTTTGCTGGAGCATTAACTAGCCCGAATGGCAACTTGCACCAATTCGTATAGTCCCCAGGGTGTGTTAAATGCTGTCAGATATATGCTTTTAGCATGTACAGGTATTTGCCAGTAACCTTTTGTCATGTCAGAAAGCAATGGCAAACTACTGAACGTAACATTTGCCTAGTACATCAACAACAGCTGAAAATGCTGGTGTTGACTGCAACGTCCCGTAAGGGATACGCAACACAATTTTTTTTTGTCATGTCAAGTTTAGTAAAGTAACGTGAGTCAGTCAGTTCAGTTAGTATGTCTTCGCAGTTGGCTCATTGGTTCTAAATCCAACTGTGTTAATGCTGTTGAGTTTCCCATAGTCAACACAGAGTCTTATTGTGTTGTCCTTTTTTCTCACAATGACAATCGGTGAACAAAATGTGATTGTGAACGTCGGATGATATGGTTTGCTTCTAACTCAATAATTTCCTTGGTGTAATTTGTCTTTGTAGTGTATAGGAATGGAATATGGTCCTGCATTTTATTAGGATTGTCAGACGTTCAAAATAATATGATGATGCACTAAGTCTGTCTGTCCTGGGTTGTTTAGAAAAGATTGTACTGTATTCTTGTAATACTTGTCTGCAACTGTCGGTCTGTGTCTGCGTCAGCTTGGGATTTTACCTTTATGTCCTATAGGTTGGTTGTCGTGTCCAATTACTGTGTTGGTATCTCGTCAGTATCGTTGTCGTCTGTCTGGTCCCACTATTGTTGTGCTTGCTGTAGTCTCTACTTGTTCGTCGTCCCTGTGGTAATATGTTTAAGCATGTTAATATGAAAAATCTTTGTGTTTGTCCCTAATTGCAATTCGTAATCTACTGTCGAAATTTGTCGTAACACTTTAAACGGTCATTGCCATGAGTCTGTGAGTAAGATGTCTGTCACTTGGCAATAGAAGAAGAACGTCCTGTCCTGGCGTTAGAGTAATTGTTCTATTTCCTCTGTTAGCGTATTGTCGGTAGATAGCACCAGATTTTTGTAGTGCTTTTTTCGCTAACACACATGATCTCACCGATTCTATCGCCGCCAATGATGTTACATGTTCATACGATGAAATGGGTGTAGATATAGGTTTTACTTTCAGTCAGCATAGTCTGGTACAAAGATAATGGGCCTCTTGGTTGGCACCATATATAATTTCAAATGGTAAGAATCTAGTGCTGGAATGTGGCACTTCCCTATATGCAAATAACATAGCAGGTAGATAGTTGTCCCAATCTTCGGGATGTTCTTGGGTTACTTTTGAGAGCATATGTTTAAGATCGCCGTTAATCTTATCTATGATACCCGTGGAGTGTGAGTGGTACGGGCTGTTAAAAACATTGCTTCACCCCCAACAACTTAGTAAAGGCTTGTGTAGCTGCGGCAAATAAACTGACTGCCCCGATCTGAAAGGATGGTATCAGGGAATCCTACCTTGCAAAAATATGGAATAATACTTACATGATGTCTTTGGAAGTTATATTCTTCATCGGAATGGCTTCTGGCCAGCAACCTACCTAAATCAATTATTGTTACAATATATTTGTTTTCCTCTTGATTTTATGTGGTTAAGAGGACCAAACATATCGACCGAGGATCTTTTCAAACAGTCTACTTGCCAAATCAGTGATTTGCAGTTCTGTTTGCGTGGTGTTTCCCCTTTTTAACAAGCTTTTGGCAGATGTCACACGATCTGCAATCACAGTTTTGGTATCACTGCAAAATTTAGGCCAATAGAATTGAGTAAGCAACCTTGCTCGTGTTTTAGCATACGCCATATGCCCTGCAAAGGGCATGTCATGCGCTAGCTGTAATGCTTGGTTGCGGTTTTTCATGAAGGTAACACCGTTTGTTCTGTAGTGCTAGAACTTTTGGTATAGTACCCGTGTCAGAATTCCGTTTTTCAGAGCAAAATACCATTTAGCGTTCTTGCTACTCGTGGCTTTGGCCTATTAGTTTAAAATACTTCTGCAAAGATCAATCGGCTTTTTGAGCTGTTATAATTTCTCCCTGGTTGTTCAGGAGATGTTAAACTGGGCTTATTAGCTGTAAAGCCTCTGTCTGATCGATTCGATCTTGCATTTGAGCAGTAGATCTGGGTTACTGCATTTGTAATATCAAGGTTATCATTTACATTACAACTTGGTGTTACATTCAAACAACTACATTCATGTGCTGGCGTTGCCCAATTGGCATACATACATTCCTTTACAGGTGGTAATACATCATGAATGGTGATTTGTGATGACGGTGAAATGGTATTATCAATGTTACAAGTGACAGTGGATATAATACCTGTCATGTGGCATATCATTTACCTCAGGAAGGGTACCAATGATGACATCGCAACAAGGATTGGTTAATGCTGCGCATTTGACCTTTCCTGTAAGAAATGGTGGTACTTATGTATGCCCATGCAAGCGGGTATCTCTCGATGTTACCCGAGAACGTTCTGCATGTAACATATTTACCACTATATTGTGATGGTAAGATATAGTCTCTCTTTATGCCAATGAGGGTACTGCCGCTATCACGTAAAACGGTGGCAGCTCTACCATTAATATACCAATGGTGGATAGTTAATTTACCTTGGGAGTTGACTACTAAATTGGCTTCCTCATTTGTAACAGGTATGGAATGGCCGCATGTCAAAATGCCATCCTCATGAAATTGATCACAGATAGTACATTTGTCGTGTTGAAACACATCAATAAAATGTGCTGCGTTTACAGGGTAATCTTCTACACTTTCATCTTCTGAGGAAGAACTATCAATCATGGCTGCATTAGCCTTTCTGGACACAGCTTTGGCTTTACAATCTTTCCGCCAGTGGCTGAAAGCCTTACAAAGGAAGCATTTGGTGACACGTCTGTAGACCTTTCTTTCTTTGTCTTGCTTCGCTATGTAGTTTTGTAGGTAAGACATGTATCTAGGATGTTGGTCACACATTTCACTTTCGTTGTGTGATAAGTGGCAATATTTGCATTGATTAACCTGTTCAGCAGATTGCATATAGGGCTTTTGTTTGTTGTAGGGCACTGACTTAGATCTATCATATGTAGCGGCTGCTACAAAGTCTGTGCTAGTCAGACCAGTAATGAAATATTGTTTATTGGCTGAAAAATAACCTGAGCCACGACTTTCAATCTGTTGTACACTTTCACACTGACATTCCAATAGACATTTTGAAAATGGAGGTGGGAGAGATGTGATAATTTTATCTCTTAAAATAAGATCTGTCAATCTATCAACATTACCATTCACTTTGGCTGCTGACAGTCACTTAGAAAAATCATTCTGTATTTCTGAGATGTAATCAGAGAACGTTTGTGTTGGTTCAGGAGACAATCAAACTGTTCTCTGTAACCTGCTTCATCTAGCAGAAAATGAGACATAATTTTTATCTTAATATACTGATAATCTTTCTTCAGGTCATTTGGAATCGACTCTATCACTTTCAGAGGTTCCCCAGAAAGACTTCTCATGTATATTATACTCCATTCTGGACTTTGGGATCTGGTAATGATCCATAATACATTCAAAATTTTGAGTGAAGGCTGCTATGCAATCACCTGTGGTGTAACTTTTAATCAGCCCTTGGTATTTCTTGTATGGCTGATCTTTGTCAGATTTTCTATCTGCCTTTTCTTTGGAAGTTTCTGCTTTCAGCTGTTCAATTTTAGCTGTACATCAAGTTCCTTTCTTTTGCTCTGAGCTATAATTTCGGCTTTTCTTATTTCTGCATCTGTTTCTGCTTGCTTAAGTTTTAAAGCAGTTTCTGATTCTGCCTGTTTGAAAGATCTTTCGGCTGCTCTCTCATCACGTTCATTAACCTTATATTCTGCACACTTTTCTTCACTCCAGGCCCTTAACTCTTCACCAGAAAGGTTCATCTTTAACACCATTTCGATGTATTCGTTTAAACTAGACATGATGAACCAAAATGTATGATGAAATAGATAGACACACAATTAATAATGTTGTTAGTAATTTAAGTTCAAAAGTTTACAGTACTTAATATTACAGATTATGTTTAGGCCTGATGAACGAAAGTATAAGGAAGAGAAAAAAAAATTATACTCAAGTACTCCTGAGACAATGTGTCGGACAATGGCTGTTCAGTACTGCTCGAAACCACACTGGTTTTTAATTCAGGTCGACAAAAAATTCGGAGTTTACATGGGAAAGGTGTATTGACACCAAACAACCTGTTGTTTTTGGAACAAGAGAAATGAGAACATGTGCAAGTGTGTAGTGTATGTAATGTCACTTTTGTAGGTTTGTATGTCGTCAAGTATTGTTGTTAGTCGTTTCACCTCACTGAACAACTCTCTTTTCACACTTTCCAAACTTTCCGCTTACACTACTTCTACTCAATGTCATTCAAGGACATGGCCGCCATTTTTGTTTTTATCTACTTCACTAATCGGTTGAAAATTTACTAAGTCCAAGCACTTATGGTTTCAATATCATCATTGGCACCTTGCCGTCTTGACAGACGATAGTTTGTGTTTTAAAAAGGCATAATAACTTTTAACTATGACGGTAGCGAGTGTGACTGATAAGGCCAATTTGCGCTGTAAATGTCCGTTCACAGTGGGTGCATGTGAACACGTGGTCATTTCCACCATCATGCACCATCTTACGTCTCAAACGCTGGGTGTGTGACTTTTCTGCAATAATTTTCTCCTTTGACTTTATTCAATTTCTGATATTTGCCCTCCATGCAACACGTTCAGCGGCAACTTGCTCCCAATGTGCATTATCAATGCCTGTATCAATCATGTCCCGCTTACACACATCTTTGTATCGTAGTAGAGGCCGACCCTGAGATCTCTTACCCATCTGTAATTCACCAAAATAGATATCCTTTGGTATTCTACCATCATCCATCCTCCTAAGATGTGCTATCCATCTAAGTCTACGAAGACTGAGCAAGGAATAAACTGTCACACAACCTGATCTTTCCAATACTTCAGTATTTGTGATTTTGTCTTGCCAATTAATACCAAGAATTCTTCGCAGACACCGCATATGAAAGCTGTTTAAGTTGTTCTCTTGGTGTGAGTAAGTTGTCCAGGTTTCACTGCCATAGAGAAGAGTACTAAGGACACAGGCTTGATAGACAAGGACTTTTGTTTTGGCAGTAAGCTTCCTGTTCTCCCAGACTCTTTTTCTTAACCTGTTCATTGTTGTTGCTGCCTTACCAATCCGGATGTTGATTTCCTGATCTAGGGATAATTTGCTATTTACCACTGATCCTAGATATGTAAAATGGTTTACTATCTCTAGTTCGGTGTCGTCAATAAAGATTGATGGTACCCCATGTGCACCTTGTGACATAATCTGTGTCTTCTTTTTGCTAATTGTTAAACCAAATTCAGAACAAGCATTGGAGAATGCAGATAGTAGACATTGCAATTCTTCCTCAGAGTGGGTCGTAACTGCAGCATCATCTGCAAAAAGCAACTCTCTTATCAGTACCCTTAGAAGCAACCGAGATGTGGTTTTTAAGACGAATGTTGCGAATTCCTTGGACTGCCAGAGTAACTAACAACGATTGCCTGAAAGAGGCTAATGAAACTAGAACACTATATACAACAATAAGAAAGAGACAAACAACTTTCTTTGGTCATGTGATGAGAAGAAAGGCATTGGAGATCATCGTGACAACTGGAAAGTTCGAGGGGAAGAGAGGCAGAGGCAGACCAAGAGAAATTATGCTGGACAGATTGAGACGGTGGCATGGATGAATATCATCAGCAGAGTTGATCCAGAACATCAAAGACCGAGATCTGTGGAGAACCATGAACGCCTACGCAAGCCGGTACGGCACTTGATGATGATGCCTTGATAATCTCAGGTAATAATAGGTCTTACGTGTGTGTGTGACTTACAAGTTGGTTTATCTTGTAACGGAAATATTAGATGGTGGGAAGTCTGCAATTATTGTATGCATTTACAAGGCGCATGTCATACACCTGTCAAATATAATAAATGGTATTTTAACACTTAGTTATGAAACATGAAATAAAATTGTATATATCGTTTGCCCTTATACACAGACATTGAAGTAGGATATTATGTGTCAAAAGGAATCACATGTCGTTTATTTCACATATTTAACAATTTCCAAATACATGTTATCTTCTAGTAATGAATAGTTACCATTCACTATAAGATCCCATGCTGATTATGTAGTTATAATTACTTAAATAAACAGACTTCCGATTTTTTCAAAACAAGAAGTTATTATTGTTGTATCCCTTTGTTACCTATACAGACAATGTGTACATGATTGTTGTCACATAGCGTTTCAGTTTCGACAATTTACAGACTAGTAGAGAACAGCGTTTCGGGGAATCGAGAGTTTGAGGTGTGGGCCCATGGTGATTCCTTTTATGGTAACGAATGCCATCGCTCAGATAGAGGCGAGGAATGTGGCAGTAGCTGGAAATAGAATGGAATAGTTTGGTAAAACTCCCGGGCTGGACCAGGACTGCACTTGAGTCTTGGCCAGCAAAAGAGAAGGATGTAGACATACAGGGAGCGGGTGTAGGCCCTTGTGGGCCCATTTTGCCTCTATGTTGCATTGGTGAGCATAAATATGTTTTTTTTTTTTTTTTTGAATGATAAGATTTGTGTTAGATATTTAATAAATCTTTGTTTGATATGAGAAGTATACTACATGTCATGTATGTATTTTGGTGGAGTTTGCTACGGCACCGTTACTTCTGTAAGAAAGACAGCCTGAGATTCGAACGTCTATACCACTGTCCTATATTTTTATGCTTATAATTCTTATCATGCTATAATTACTGATTCATCTTCTTTTGAAGACTTGGATATCTCGGTAAATTCTGTACCGTTTCTGCAGAGTTCAATCTATCTTCACTTTTGGTTCAATCTCATCTAGGGAAGAGCCTATCTTTACCGGACTCTTGGTAAAGTATTCAGGTGTTATATAATGCCTTTGTTAAAGATTCAAACCTTGTACGCATATATATTGTGTGTGTGAATCTTTACTTTATCTGTGTGCAGAATATGCCGGGGACGGAACGTAAATTTTGTGTGTATGACAGCCTGGGGACACAGTTAGATAAGACACCCCATTGCTTTTGTCGGATTTAGTGGATCCTGTATGTCAGTTGGCTCAATCATATTTATGAGAACGGTTCACATACCTAAATACTCATTTTTACCTGCCGTAAATTGTGCAGTGTGCTTGCCAAAATAACAAGACATTGGAGCCAATATTTACAAAACCCCGACCTTAGCCACACCCCGGTCACGTTCTAAAACAGATGGTAGCACTCTCAGAGTGGGTGGTTTATGTGTGAGAATATATCTCCATTTGGTATCTGTGATGTCCTGTTCGTTGTATAGGTAGAAGCGTGAGGTTGGTAGAGTTGTTTAGATTACCGCCCCACCTTCCCGCCAAATAGACCAATACGTTACAGGCCCACAGGTGATACCCCACATCATCATATGAGGATTGTCCTCTGAATATATGTCCAGTTGTTGTCTCTGTGATTCTTATGAACCTGCATAATGAGCTAGAATATTCAAAGCTTGTCATTTTTGATTTGCAGACATTTGAGGCGGGCGTGGGACATCTTGGCTGAGTTTAATTATGGACAACTTTGGCTGTAAACGTTTGGCAGATACGTTTGGACTAGAATTATTTTGGGAGAGTTAACTGTCTAGCCAGGAGTCAGTCAGTACTTTTAGCCATCGGCATTCCTTCTTAGAACCAGAGGCAGGGGACGTAATCCAGTGTTATTATTCTAGCAACAGTGAGAAACTCCAGACGGAGATATCCCCTTTTGGTTTTGGCTACTCTGGTGACATCATTTTGGCCAAGTGCTATTGAAAAGCTTCTAATACTCATCACTGGCGTCTGACGAGAGATGACAATAATATTCTTCCTGTAGTATCAGGGAAGTTATAGTCTGCAACAGCTTACGGACTGGATGTTACTCTCGATATTAAACAGTCATACTCAATGGAGTGAACCATGAAACCAGTACGGATCCTCTTGTTTGGTTCAATGTCCCCTTGAGACATTGTGGATGCATCTTTTTCTTTGAACGAAGCATGTTACCCAGATAAATCCGCAGGAGGCCGCGTAAAGATGTTCAAGCCAACTATGACACCAGTTTATAGAGAGTTCTTCGTTCGCTGGAAACCCCAGCGACTTTGTCGAGAGTCTGTGCTTTATTCGTTCTAGAATGTTGGACACGACAACCAGTGGGGGTGAGCCCCTCTTCTTTTTAAATGCAGACATCTTTTCCTCTCAAGACCAATGCCAGATCGAGTAGTCCAGAATTCAAGTCACAACATCATCATATTTCTCGAAAGTACTATAGGGACAATTGAGGACAGTTCCTTTTGTTGGTCAATTATGACTGTATTTTATCAACGTCAATGAGCCGTATCCCCATTACAGTGTTCAGTATCCAGAGAACCTTGTTTTTCCCAGTGGCACATTGTGGTGTCTGGTCAAGTTAGGATGGGAGGAGCTCATCTATTTCAGCGGTAGAATCAGAAGAGGAGTTAGGTTATAACTGTAAAAGCGTCGTCATAGGACTGTTGTTGTTGGAGAATAAAGACAGTTGTAGAGAGGCCCTGTGTGGAGTGAATCTACATTCTCCTGATTTAGAAGATTGGTGTCTTCAAGAACTGAGTTACAACAATGATACAATCAACAGTCAGATCCCTGATCTATGATCGGTTTGGTTTTTCCGTGTGATAGACATCATGTAGTGATGTATATGCCTAGTAGTGATTAGACGGCACATAGTTAAAACAGTCATTCCGAGTAGGGCAGTCGGGAAGACACAACAAGCAAAGTGCGGGTGATTGGGTTTTAGGTGCAGGGAAGAGAAGAGGAGGATGAGAGTTTTTAGAGTAGAAGTTCATACATTATTTGAGAATGTATTTGTTGTATGAGGGTGTTATAGATTGTAGTGGAGACAGAGTCTTGTACTTCCATGTTAAGAGACTCGGGTAATAAAAGATATATGTTCGTCAGGAGAGTTTTCATTGTCTAGTGACCAGTGTTACACTGTTTGTTATTGTAGAGAAATGTGCTACTGTGTGTTTATATGCAGAGAATCCAGTGGGAGGTCGACCAACACACAGTCTCAGATATCTCATCCAAGAATAACAACTTGATAGAGATCTATGGTTAAGTGACCTATTCTCTGCTGATTCTTCAGGAAGGTAGTTTATCTTGTATAGTGGGTGGAGTCTATCCGACCATAACCCCAGTCTTACATCAATAGAGCCAATAACTACTTTATAGTCCTGGAGACATATTAGGAAAGAAACTGTCTTGATCAACTGCCTTATACGGTGAATCCGAGGACCTATTCTTTATTTCCCCTAGACAACCATTTCTGTCCATTTCATATGGTATTCACCTTCACTACCCCACAATTGTCTCCCATGGAATATTCTATAACAGTTATAATACTGTAACTGATGAACTGAGCTAATGAAATATCTTTCCAGAAAGTAAAACAAATTATGCACAGAAATAATAGATACAAATTAATGATAACCTTATAGAATATAACAGATTCAATGCCAAATAAATTGGACGAAAAAAAAATCGAAGGCGGAAAATGGGAAGTAGGGGTGTTTTACAATTATGATTAACAGTTGTTAATATGGTAGCAGACATGTTGTATTATATATCAAATTAGAGGGAGTTGCAGTAGGAAAACAAGAGTATATAAGTCCATGGCAGATAAGGGAAGTCGCTTAAGACGATTAATCATCCCATGACATTGAATCAGTTAAAGAAACGAGAAGAACAGCTGCCACATTTATTACAGTATATTTCAGGGTGTTGTGACTGTATATTCCAGGGTGTTATTACTGTAGGTTCAGGATACTGTTACTGTATATTCTAGGGTGTTGTTGCTTTAAATTTCAGAGTGTTGTGACGGTATATTTCACTGTGTTGATACTGAATATTTCAGGGTGTTGTGACTGTGCATTTCAGGTTGTTGCTACTATATAATTCAGAGTGTTGTTAACGTATATTTCAGGGTGTTGTTACCGTATATTTCAGGGTGTTGATACTGTATATTTCAGGGTGTTGTTACTATATATTTGTGGGTGTTGTTAATGTATATTTCAGAGCGTTGTGTCTGTATATTTCAGGTTGTTGTGACTGCATATTTCAAGGTGGTGTGACGGTATATTTCGAGTTGTTATTGCTGTATATTTCAGGGTGTTCTGACTGTATTTTTCAGGGTATTGTTACTGTATATTTCAGTGTGTTGATACTGTATATTTCAGGGTGTTGTTACTGTATATTTGTGTGTGTGTTGTTACTGTATATTTCAGAGCATTGTGTCTGTACATTTCAGGGTGTTGTTACTGTATATTTCAGGGTGTTGTGACTGCAAATTTCAAGGTGGTGTGACGGTATATTTCGAGGTGTTATTACTGAATATTTCAGGGTGTTCTGACTGTATTTTTCAGGGTATTGTTGCTGTATATTTCAGGGTGTTGTGACTGTATATTTCAGGAGGTTCCTACTGTATATTTCAGGATTGTTGCTGAAGAGTGTCTTAACGAACTTCAATCAAAACTATTTAACAGATAAGGTGTCCAGGGTGTGACACTCTTTCAACAAACTTGAAGCAGGAAAACTTAACGGCAATCAAAAGGACTGAAGATCGGCAAATAAATGTTTTCTCTTGTAATTTTCAAACGTAAACATGATGATGACATAAGAATAATCAATCGACGAAACACTAGCCTTTCTACTTGACCTTGCCGTAATATATCTTGTCTTATTTGGATCTGTTGCCTTCGTTCTATTCTTTTCAGGCTCCTATATCCTTCCTACTTTGGACGTTGTCCTTAGCCATCTATATTGACCATAATGATGTCGTCTTGCTCTTCAATATTCTTTTCAAGGTCTGGACAATTTCAATGTGCCGTTTCCCTGTTGGAATCCATGATCCGACTGCCGTAACTATTGATAAACGAAACTGACGTGATCCGCTAGTTTCTTAGTTATATCTACGTTTCTGACCGAGAGTTCTGCTCCTTCTGCTTTTCGCGTAATGAACTTCAGTCACGACTTGGCAGCATGCCCCTCCTTTTTGTAATGGTACCTACCATTTTAGCTTATCTATTATATTGAAAAGACGTAGCACAGAGTTTATGTGTCATACTTATATCATTTATTACTACTCTGAAGGAATGGTCTCCTATCAACCACCTACAGCCCAAGACTTAAATTTAACAGGGCACGACTTCCTATGTACGCACTACGGTAAATGTCGTGTAGTACAACCTCATGAAAAAGCTAGGCTAAATAAACTATAAGTTTAATCCCTCAAATGCCCCAATGGGCATGTATCGCCATCCAAATTTACAAAACCCGACTAAGGGGATGTATGTGATTGATTGGATCATATCCTTCTATATTAGTTTTGACATATAACTATTTCTTTATTCCTCTCTGTCCTGTCCCATTCGGCTATAATGTGACGCTTGTTCTTGTCCCATTTGTTCCGAGAGGTCTTTTGCTTTTGTCGCTGACGCCTTATATGTGTTAGCTACAAAGACTGGCGAATCATATCCTATAAGCAGCTTATGTCATTATCAATGTAACTGATACTGGTACATTAGACATTTTTTTCTGGTGTTTCATTATTATTAGGTCTGTGTAGATTGACATACTCGTTTATAACTGGTGTACTAGAAATTCTTAATTAAAACAAGCAAATACGTCAACAGCTTAACCACTTATCTAATTAATCTAACTTGAAATAGAAAACATATAATACATAATTTATATCTTTCGTTCTGACATGCGATTCATCCTTTGTATATGTCTGTCCTGTTCTTCGTAATTGTATGCCTGAGGTGTAAAAGTTAATCACTTTATATTTCCTTTCTCTCCGTGATTTATGTATGATAATGTATGGAATGTTAAAATTTATGTGACTATATGAGTATCATGACTCTCTCATCGTTTTCGAGATGAATGAATCATGATTTACAATAACCAGGTGAATAATCATTGCGTCATGATGTAGCCACATGTATGTTTCGTATGAATTGTATCATTACATATGTAAACAATTGAATGAATGATCACGTCATGATGTGTATACACAAATGAATGAATGATCGAGTTATGACGTACATTTGCGTTTCCACCATTATGCAATGTATGTGATGTGTGAACTGATGATTGATATGGGGTATGCGCATAAATTAACTACATTTAATTAATAACCGTATTTCCTTACAGATCCAGTCTGTAATGTTCCTCTGAAATAGATAACTGGTTTGCCATCGAAATGTTCGGAGCACGGAAATCACAAGTTCATAGTCCCAGTATTCATAGTGACACAATACGATTTCCGAAACGTGACTAGTCCGTCCAGTTCACCTATGTCCTCTGAGAATGCCGATTTTCTTCATTTAATCTGTCAATTACATCAGGCAATATGTACATATATCTTACATAATTAATATATCATAAATATGAACTATTTTTGTGAATATTTTTCTGGGGCGTATCAAAACAAATAGATATTTGGCCTGCTGTATTTTATATCTCACTATGACACTTATCATACAACCTAACCATTATAAACGAACACTATCATACAAACACAATATATACTAATTCTAAACCTACTTCTACAATCTCCTAACGATATCAGCGAGGTTATTGTCCTTCCCCGGTATGTGACAGATGTCAAATTCATAGTCTTGCAGTAAAAGAGACCATCTATGTATTCTCGAGTTTCTTGGATGTCCTTCCTTAAAGACTTGTAACGGTTTATTGTCTGATAGCACTAAGAACTTTCTCCCAAGCAGATATCTAGAAAAATGCTCTCTATCAACGCGAGAGCTTTAAGTTCAGTAGCTGCATATTTTCTCTGTGTGTCGGTAAGTTTTCTACTGAAATATAGAACAGGATGAAGCTTGCCACTACGAATCTGAAGAAGAATGCCATACATCGCATGAAAACTCGCGTCTGTCTGGACTATAAAGTCTTTGGAAGTGTCTGGTAATTTAAGTATAGGATAACTGCTAAAAAGAATCTTAATTTGTTGTAAGAGTTTATCATGTTCAGACGTCCAAATAATTTTAGTAGGTCGACCTTTTTTCAACAGCTCCGAAAAAGTAGATGTCATATCAGCAAAATTCGGAATGAATTTTTTATAGTAGTTTATAAGACCCAGAACACTTCTGAGTTCCTTTTTAGACGTAGGGGGTTTAATATTCAGAATCTTTGTGACAACTTGTGGATCTGTTTTTCTGAAACCCTCAGAAACCATATGACCAAGAAATTGAATCTCCGTGAACCCTATTTCAATTTTGCTAGGTTTAGCTTTAAGACCAGCTTGTTTGATTCTTTGGATAACCTGTGTCAAAGTTTCAATGTGTGTGTCAATATCTGTGGTGTGTACGCAAATATCATCCATATATGTAGCCACATTATTAACCCCATGGAGAAGTTTTCGCATCATATGTGTAAAGGTACTCGGTGCGTTCTGTAGACCAAAAGGAAGAAATTTCCATTCGTACAGGCCTAAAGGAGTAACGAAAGCTGTAATATGAATAGATTCAATCTCCATCGGGATTTGCCGATATCCCTTTGTAAGGTCAATCCTTGGAATAGATCTTAGAATTTACCATGCCATCTATAAGCTCGTCGACATGTGGGACAGGCTCTGCGTCCAGAAGGGTCAAAGCATTTATTTTCCTGTAATCCTCACAGATGCGTAAAGATATAACCTTCCTTTTTCACAATTACGATAGGTGAACAATAGTTGGAAATTGATTTCTGAACAATCCCATTCTGTTCTAATTCGGAGATGTCCGCTGTGACTTTTTCGGTATAATGAATGGAGATTGGATATGGTTTCACTTTTACGGGAATATCCGAAAGTAATGAAATTGTATGTTGTATCAGATCCGTTTGCCCTGGTTTATCCGAAAATATGTCGCTATATTTTTGCATCACTTTTGATAATTTGTATATGTCTTGCGATGATACATTTTTATTTATCTGAATAGTTCGCCAATTGTTGTTAGTATTAAGAGTTGGTGTTGGTATTTGTTGTTGTATGGCATCTTCTTGTTGTTCATTTATAACCCAACATGCTGCTGCTGTTCTGTGTGGTATGTGATCAACAGTTTGTGTCTTGTCTGTATTCCTGTCTTTATACGGTTTTAACATGTTGATGTGGAATATTCTTTCTTTTCCTTTTACATTTATTACATAGTCTACATCACTGATCTTCTTTATTACTTTAAATGAACCTTGCCATGAGATGATTAAATAGTCTCTAGGGTCAGGTAATAACAGTAATACTTCCTCTTCTTCTTTCAACAGTATTGTTTTGGCTTTCCTATTGTCATATTGTCTGAACTTTTCCCTTGATTTTTCCAGCGCGGATCTGGCTATCTGGCATGCTGTCATAATTTTCTCTCTTAATTGGGTTACTATTTCGTATGCATCTTTTTCTGGTTGGTCATGTGTTTTCTTTGTCAGCATGTCGTTGTATAACGTCAGCGGGCCGCGAGGATTTGCTCCATACACAAGTTCGAATGGGGAAAACCCCGTACTCGATTGTGGAAGTTCCCTGTATGCGAAATGTACTGCTGGCAACAGGATTTCCAAATCTTTGGGTCGTTCCGCTGCAACTTTTGCTAGGGTTCGTTTGAGAACCCCGTTAAAATTCTCATTTACCCCGTTTGTCATTGGATGCCATGGAGCACTGAACTTTTGCGGTATGCCCAGCATCTTCATTGCTGCTTGCGTCGCTGACGAAATGAATATACTACCCCTATCCGATAATATATATGAAGGAAAACCTATCCTACTGAATATAAGTAAACATGAATCTAGGATGGATCTAGATGTAATAGTTTTTAGTGGAATCGCCTCTGGCCACCTTGTACATATAACAATTACCGTTAGAATATATTTATTGCCTCTATCTGTTGTTGTGTTTAGAGGACCCACTATGTCGACCGCTATTTTCTGGAACGGTCGATATGCTAGATCGGTTTTCTGTACTAGTGCTTTGGGATGTTTGCCTTTTGGTGTAGTTCTTTGGCATAAGCTACATGATCGGACATATTTTGCAATGTCACTGGCGAACCCTGGCCAATAAAATTGTGCCAACATTCTGTTTGCCGTTTTGGCTATGCCCATGTGACCTGCGAATGGGGAGTCATGAGCTAGTTTTAATGCTTCTTCTCGATATTTGCTTGGTAGCACTGTTTGTACCAGTAGTGTCGCTCTTTTGGTGTATTGTCTGGTAAGTATATTATTGTCTATTATGAATTCCCACTTACTATATTTTGCAATTTAGGCAGGTGTGTGTACATTTTTAATACATCTTTGTACTGTTGGATCTTGTTTTTGTTCCGTGGCTAGGTCCGTTGTTATTACTAACCTGTCTTGTGTATTGTGCCTAGTTTGTGGGGTTGTGGAGTGTGCATTGTCTTCTTCTTTTTTTGTCGAGGCACTTGAGCTCTGGTGAGCGCATTTGTTGGGGTGTGGTCGATCACCCATTTCATGGCCTCTTCATGAGTGCAATCTTTTACTTTGGGAATGTTCCCAATGAGAACCCCGGCACAGTGGTTTGGTAGCACCGCTGCGTTCACTATCCCTTTGAAGTAGGGAGATTGTATATTGATTGATGCAATCCTATATCTTTCCAAAGTGCCACCAAAGGTTCTGCAGGTAACACTTTTGCCTGTGTAATCTTGATCTTTCACCAGCCTTTGGTCAACGCCAACAATAAAGGCGGCGCTATCCCTCACGCATTTGGTTGGTGTACCATTAACCCATGCTTGGTGGACCGTTAGTGTGCCATTTTGAATGTTTGCCGCATTGGCCTCTTGTATCGTAACTTGGCACTCCTCGTCAGAACAATCTTTATCTGTTTTCTCTGGGTTGTCATTAGTGTATGGTTCTATGATGGCCGCATGTGCCTCTTCCGTATCTTCTGAGTTACTACTAGTAAATATATATATATGCAGCATTTGCTTCGTCCCACGTTCTCTTCATCGTACATGACCTTGAGGTATGTCCCCAGGCTAAACACGAGAAACATTTGATATTCTCTCTGTATGACTCGTATTTATTCCTCCTCTTATTAATGAGTTCTTTCAAATATGCTGCATATTCCGGGTGACGGTCACACATTTTCGATGAGATGTGGTTTAGCCTGCAATGTGGACATTGTGTGAAATTACCCTTTCTAGGCCTGTCTGATTCTCTATGTGTATTTTGATATGGTCCTCTGTTTCTGTGTTGTGCCGACCTGTTACTTTTACCATACTCTCTTTGACTCTCTACTTTTGCACTTGCACCTATCACGAGTTCTGGTTGTGTGCTGTCGGCAAATACCTCACGGTGTGCATTATAGTATGACTCACCCCTAGATTCCATCTCAGGTATTGATTGACACTTGTTCTCAATCAGGAACGTAGCCATCACCTCAGGGACTGATGATAACAATTTATCCCTGAGCATTAAGTAGCGTAACTTGTCAAAGTTTCCATTCACTTCTGCAGCTTTTAACCATCTGTCATATAAAGATGCGGTTTCAGCTACGTAGTCCGGAAACGTTTGGTTTGACTTAGGTGTGATGGTTTTGAACTTTGTTCTTAATCCCGCTTCGTCCAGCGAAAAATGACTCAATACACGATCTCGACCATATGTGTAATTGTTCCCAAACTCTCCGGAATCAACTCGACGACCTTTAAAGGCTCCAACCCGAGATGACGGTGAAATATGATGGGCCTCATTTCTTCGAGAATTTTATAGAATCGTACCAAGAGATCAAAGTTGGCCACCCATGCTCCGACTGAATCGCCTTGTGTGAAATTTCTAATTGCCCCTTGATATTTTTTTTTATATTGTCTTCTGTTTTCGATTGCAATTTCGTCTGTGAAATCTCTGCTTCTTTTTCCATCTCCAGCGTCTTAACTTTCAGATTTCCTTCAATCTCTTGGTCCTTCATTAATGCCTCTGCTTCTAGCTTCATCTTCTGAAACGCAAGCTCTTTTTCTTTGCTCTCTTTCTCCAAAGTAAGTTTCTCCCTTTCCAATTCCATCTCCTTATCTCTCTCCAATAGTCTTTCTTTCTCCAACTCCATTTCCTTATCTCTTGCCATTATTCTTTCTTTTTCCATTGCCATTTCTCTCGTCAATCTTTCCGTCTCTAATCTAATCTGCAGTTCTCTTTCTTCTTTTTCTACTGCTTTGTCATCAGCCCTCTCCTCACGTTGTAGCTTCTGGAATTCCTTAAATTCAAGCTTCGCCCAATTCCTGAGGTCTTGGCCTGTTAATCCGGACCTTTCACCTATGTCCATAAATTCTTGAAATGTAGACATGTTTAAGACAATCTTGTCAATTATATAGCTAATATAATGAACCGTATCTTTGTATGTGATACAAACTTGAATGAAAACAGCAATTCAAAGTGTCAATAGCGTATACTTAAATCCAACGTCAAGAGAATCAAAATGCTATAATTGAAAAGCAAAGCAAGAGATTTCAGTTACAAACACTGATAGGAACAAACAAATAAACAATACTGGACTTCAACCCCAGCTTACGAACTACGATACAAGTAATTCGGCCATATCAACAATGAATATCAATTTCAATTTTGATAACACCCAAAAGAATATTCAATCAACTCAAACAATTCATACTGGCCTGATTCTGTATGTGATAAAATATTACATATGTTGTAGTGCAGGTCTTGGTGTTTGTGCCGATGTATCCAAACTCCTGTAGTGTCGTAGGTTGATAAGACGAACAACGTTGTTGTGCAGATCTATGAATCTGCGCCTGGTGTAGACAATCCTTGATATCTGTCAAGTTCCTGTGTATTCCCGATTAAAATCCTTCACGAAAATGATGCTACAGTGTAACTAGAGTAGAGCACTACAGCAATCAAAAGGACTGAAGATCGGCAAATAAATGTTTTCTCTTGTAATTTTCAAACGTAAACATGATGATGACATACGAGTAATCAATTGTCGAAACAATAGCCTTTCTACTTGACCTTGCCGTATTATATCTTGTCTCATTTGGATCTGTTGCCTTCGTTCTATTCTTTTCAGGCTCCTATATCCTTCCTACTTTGGACGTTATCCTTTGCCATCTATATTGGCCATAATGATGTCGTCCTGCTCTTCAATATTCTTTTCAAGGTATGGACAATTTCAATGTGCCGTTTCCCTGTTGGAATCCATGATCCGACTGCCGTAACTATTGATAAACGAAACTGACGTGATTCGCTAGTTTCTTAGTTATATCTACGTTTCTGACCGAGAGTTCTGCTCCTTCTGTTTTTCGCGTCATGAACTTCAGTCACGACTTGGCAGCACTGTTACTTTATATTACTGAGTGTTGTGACTGTATATTTCAGGAGGTTCCTACTGTATATTCCAGGATATTGTTACTGTATATTACTGGGTGTTGTAACTGTATATTTCATTGTGTTGCTACTGTACATTTTTGGCTTTTGTTACTGTACATTTCAGGGTGATGTTACTGTATATTTTGGAGTGTTGTGTCTGTATATGTCAGGGTGTTGTTCCTCTATATTATAGGGTGTGTTTACTGTATATTTCAGGGCGTTGTTACTGTTTATTTCAGGGCGTTGTTACTGTATATTTCAATGTGTTGTGATTGTATATTTCAGGGTGTTGTGACTTTATATTTCATGGTGGGAATTAGTGATTGATGCAATTTCCCGGTTGGAGTTTCGTCTGATGATAGTTGTTTTCTACAAGTAAACAGTAAATGGGGGATCCACGACCCATCTAAGGTAATGTAGGCATGAGATCCCAAGCCCGTGCTGTCCTGTGTTAATGTAAAGTACAGTAGGGATCCACTTAGAGTGTGAAGGTAATGGTGGCGTTATGTAATATCTGAACAAAAGTGCTGTGTAGAGATTAGAGCAGGATTCCCTATTGTAAGATGGAACCCAAAAAAAAAAAAAACATAACGACCAATAAAAAGATGTTAATTGCAGCGAGAAAATGTGTTGAAATGTTATATAGAACTAATACTGTTATATGGGTATGAAGGAAGGACACTAAGCAGACAAAATGTGAAAAATCTAATGGCAGTGGAATAGTGGTTTCATAGGAAAACAGACAGAAACGCCACAGAGAATGTCCTTAAAGAAACTATTGACAACTGTAAATTGATCTGAGAAGTGAGACGAAGACAGTCAAGATTTGTGGACACATTCTGAGGATAAATAAACTGGAAAACTTGGTGACATTTGGTGAATTATTGGGAAAAGAGCAAATGGAAAGCAGATAGACAAACAGTTGGTTGGCGTGGCCACAAGGGATAAGCCAGACAAGAACACAGAGCTGATCCACGACTCTGGTTATCAAGTCAGATGGCGAACAATGACCTGCGCTTATCGGCATGGTGCATGATGATGATATCCGCTATACATTGCCTTTCTGTTTGAGTGTAATAACTGATTTACTGACCTACTTACTTTGAGACTGGAAGATAAACAAGAAAACAGTCATGTGACCTGGTGTGCATAAACACACATAGTATTGTTTGGCGCTCACAGAAGGAGAAGAAGGAAGTAGAGACTAGAGGATGCACTAGACAACATAAAATGTGAAAGCTATAGTTACCGACCAGGATTCGAACCTGTGACCTCCAAATGACGACAGCGCCTCGCCGCAGGAACAAGTGTACTTAGACGCATGACCAACTAGACACTCCAAAAAAGTGTCTCCATTAGTCATGTCTATCATACACATGAATCTACAACTATGAAATACAGACAATAGTTTGATACGAATTCAGCCCGTCAATATGTCCCGTGTTAGGTATATGTTGCAAGCTTCATATCGTTGACCAATCGATTCTCAACGGCTGGTGTGGACAATATCAGTATGGACCATGCCATTACATGACACCAACCAAGTTTACGCTCACGGACTGGAATTTTTAAAATGCACCTGGATTCGTGGGTCGACCCAGGCTAGAATGGGTACCAGGGAATGTAGAGGGAAGTAAATGCGACCGGAGCGATACTGACCACACCACACACCAATTGGTATTTAAAATGTTTGCCCAGTGCGCAGTGAGACGTGTCAATGGATCTTTTACAGGACTTTACTGAAACTGAGTGGATGTTTTACTTGAATTTATTTGAGGTTGAGTTGATATTTTACTTGACTTTATTTGAGACTGAGTTGATCATTTACTTGATGTATTTCAGACTGAGTTGATCTTTTACTTGACTTTATTTGAGGTTGAGTTGATATTTTACTTGACTTTATTTGAGGTTGAGTTGCTCTGTTACTTTCCCTTTTTGGAGACTGAGTTGATCTTTTACTTGACTTTATATGAGGTTGAGTTGGTCTGTTTATGACTTTATTTGAGACTGAGTTGATCATTTACTTGACTGTATTTCAGACTGAGTTGATCTTTTACTTGACTTTATTTGAGACTGATTTTCTCTATTACTTGACTTTATTTGAGACTGATGTGATCTTTTACTTGAATTTATTTGAGACGTATATGTCTATCCGTTATTCTATCCAATTGTCTAAGTGTATATATATATATATATGCAGCAATCTCGTTGAGACCCCGGTTTATATCGCCGTCTCCATGGTCTGGTCAAAGCCCGTGCTATTGGTCCGCTCGCTGCAAGAGACGGTGGCATAGTAGCAACGGGAACAAAGATTGGGTAACGGAACAAGATACAATTAGAATACAGAACTTTAGAGGAGCTAGTATAGACACCTAACAATATAATAAATAGAAAGACCTTTGTCTTGAACACACAAGGCAGAATAATTTGGGCAAACTTAGGCTGTGATGCAACGAATAGTTAATGATAGCAGTGCTAATTTTGCGTTGATTGGGGGACTGTATCACCATAGAGGACAGAAGGCAAGAGAAGAAGCACTGAACATAGCAATCCCGATCTATATACCTCAGAACTGTGTTCATGAGCTTTTAACAGTCCTTCAACGGCACATTCGACTTAAAACTTGGTTTAATTAATGTATAACACATGTCTACTTCACGAGCTGATAAGAGATGACATATATCGCAATATAAGTTGCTGACTTATTTTAAGAAAAAAACAATACATTATTTTCAGTTTATTGCATCTATGCACTACAGCCGGACTAAAGCAAATATCGGCGTCATTATAGACTTTATATGTTGCGAAACCTGGCTGCAAGTTTGTCAAGACTACAAACTCTGGGTTTGAATACAGGACAGTTTCGTGTGTTGTGTAATATGATAATTTCAGGGTAAGCTTGTATTATATCTTTATTAGCATGACATATGTATAGATATTGCCGGCTCCGTGGCAAAGGGTTTAAGGTTTACCTACGCAGTTCCTAATCCCGCATACCCACGATCTAAACACAACTGTGCTGGTTTTTGTATTGGTGCCGGTCGTTCAGAAAGCAATGAAAAACTACCGAACGTAAACTTGCCCAGGAATTACGAACAGCCAAAGAATGCTGGGGTGTACTGCTAAACTCTGTAAGGGACATGCAACTAACTTTATTCTTATAGGTATATATTAGCAACATAATTACAGCAGTAGAAGTTGCTGAGGTTATTAACACGATGAATACAATTTCTCATCGACAGATTTGCTGCTGTCTCTAACATGGGTCAAGCAGGCCAACTGACACTGCTCCTGGTCGTTGGATTCTTCTTGTCTTCGCTGGGGCAAGATCACTGTATTTACCAGGTGTTTATTTCATGCTAGTTCTGTGACAGAGATGGGGAGGGAGGTGGGGGAGGGGTTCATTCATATATCATGTGCCATGCCGATAAGATTGGGCGGTCATGATTCGCCATCTCACTCGATCACCAGAATCGTGGATTAGCTCAATGTCTCGACCATATACGTGGTCAAGCAGACCGGATATTTACTGCTCTGCCTTCCCATTGTTCTCTTCCCCTCGGTCTTGCCAGTTGTCATAAAGATATCCAATATATTTCGTCTCAAAAAGTGACAAAAATATGTTGACTGTCTACGTCTAATTTATCTAATCGGTGCACGATTTTCATGTGCTTATTGTAAGACTGGTCATTAATGTTTCTGTCTGTCAATGGTATTCTATGCATTTTCCTCAGAAACCACATTTCCACAGCCATTAGATGTTTTTCAGCTTGTCTTCTCATTGTCCAATCTTCACATCGATACAAAAGTACAGGTTATATATAGCACCTCAATTTTTTTTCTCTCGCGACAATTGACATCACTTTATTGGTCTGTATATTGTTCATCTTGCAAAAGGCTACCTTCGCCATGACGATTCTTGTTCTAATCTCATCAAGGCATCTCCTATCAGATGTTATGACTGTTAAGGGATAATTGTACGGATTCATTAGTTTAAGAATATTCCCATTTACTTGTATATTGCCTTTTGGTATCTCCTTCTTCCTCGTGAAGACCATAAAATGTGTCTTCTTACAATGTAATTCTAACCCTAGGTATTCACTGTGTGCAACAACAGTCTCTGCTATATGTTGCAGTTCCTGTTCATTGTCCGCAATCAATACTGTATCATCCGCATATCTTATGTTATTGATGTTACGTGCAACAACCATGATTCATTTCATATCTTCTACATTTCTGAAAATTAGTATCAATGTACAGGAAAAAAAAGATGTGGAAACATTACACATCCCTGTCTCACACCTCTCTTAATACGCTGAGAATGATCTACTTCATTATCAATCTTTATGGCAGCTTGTTGTTTTCCAATATATATTTTTTATTACAAGTCTAAGGTCTCTCCCATCAATGTGTAGATCTGCAAGCATCTTTACCATGTTGACATGTCTTACTTTATCAAAAGCCTTTGTGTAGTCAATAAAGCAAAGATGTAGGTATGTGTCTACTTCTATAGAACGTTCAATTAATGTTCTCAGCATAGACACATAATTAATTGTATCTTTGCCTTTTACAAACCTACATTGTTCTTCTCCTGTTTCCGGTTGTATTTTCTTCCTAACTCTTTGCATGATAATTCACAGCAAAATCTTCGCGATGTGGCTCATTAAACTAATTGTTCGATGTTGATCACATTTAAGGCTCCTGATTTTGTTTTGTGATTGCTATAAATATATAATTACATAATTCATGAGGTATATCTCCAGTTTCATATATTGTGTTCAGCAGTCTGGTGCCTTGGTCTATTCCATTTTCTTCTAAAGCATTGATCATTTCTATTATGATGTTGTCAGAATCGAGGGACTTTGCCAAGTTTTCATATGGTTAAGTGCATTCAGAACCTCCATATTCAAAAATTATGGTACTTCATTATTATTTCCAATATTATACTGTTCTCTGGCATCAGCATGAAGGTTTTCACATAATCTGACCATACATGTACAATGTGATATTTTTCTAGAATGATTTTTCCAACTTTTGTTTTAAGGCAGCCTGTTAATGTACTTGTTTATGTAATAGTAAAGACCTTAATTATTTTGTGCATTAATGTGGTACTTTTAATGTTAATGTTGTGGTGTATATTTTTCCCAATTTCTATGCAATGATTCTCGAGCCGTGCATTACATAATGTTCTGAATGTTCTGTCAATCTCTTCCTATTTGTCAGGATTATATGTGTGTCTTCTTGTTTCCTTACGTTTTAAATTTCTTCAGTCATAAATTTCTTACCACAAACTTTTATTATGTTTGGAATACTTGTTTTTGCAGCCAATTTTATTCATCATTTTCAATTGATCATCCACATCTGAAATAGGATCTCTAGATCAGACAATAAATCAACTCTGTTCTTTACTTCAGTGTTGAAATTTTCTTGTATTCCCGTGTAATTTTTCAATGTACACAGATCATAATTAGTGTTTCCTAGTGTATACTTGTCTTTCTTTAACTTTACCCTCAATGCGCCTGTAAGAAATATGTGATCACTGTAACAATCTGCATTTTAAACTTTTTTTGCTATTATTAACGCATTTCGAAACCTTCTGCCTATCAGGATGTAAGCAATCTGTTTTCTAATCCTGTTGTCAGGACTGCTCCATGTCCTTAATCTTCTAGGATGTTGCTTAAACCAAGTGTTTCGACCACTCATTTTCTGCTCGTTTTCCAATTCTACAAGTCTGTATCCACTTTCTTTTCGTTCTCCCAAACCAAGTTTGCCTACTAGTACCCAACGCCTTGATTTCCTGAATTCGCATTGAAGTCACCCATTGTGATAGTTATTTACTGATTTGTTACATTTCTTCAATGCATTCTCCATGTCATTATAACATTCATCTTTACTATCTTCAATACTTTCTCCTGTTGTGGCATATATTTGATGACATTGCTGTTAAATGGTTTGCCGAGTAATTTCACCAATAGAAACATGTCTGATAGTTTCCCATATAATTTAACAGAGTTTAATGTTTGCGGATCTAATATAATTGCTACATCTCTTTGTCTTTCTTCTCCATCAGAATAAATAATCTTAAAATACTACCCTGTCTTAATTCAAGTTCCTTTCTATCTCCTCTCACACATTCCTAATATACTCATAGTCTCTCTTCCCATTTCGCGTTTGATTTATCGAAAATTCAGTCTTAGCTTATCTCTCATCTCATCTCATCATGTTCCTCTTGCACCTTACGGTGTCGAGGATGAAGTATAAACATCGTGAGAGTGCCCGATTATGAGGTTTCATATATGGATATTCCCATGGACTCTGCTATTCTCCCCCCGTCCAACATTTACGTGGTCGGCTTCTTCCTCTGTTTCCATCTGGTCTGTACATCATTGCTTGTTGTGGGATGCTGTTGACTGGTAACTTACTTGCATGGCCAAACCATTTGACTTGCATGCTTTCTAATAAAATCTAGTGCTGCTTTAACCCCCACTTTTGTCCTGATTTCTTCACTTTCTGATCTTATCTCTTCTTGCTACGTTGAGTATTCTTCTGGGGGAACCTCATTTCTGTTGTTGTGATTTTTCTTTTCTCTTTTTCTGTCATTGTCCAGGTTCGGTATTGGTAGCATAGAGCTGGTATGAAGATTGTGTTGTAAAGTGCTTTCTTAGTAGTTATTGATACATGTTTGTTCTTTAGTATTGGTGCCATTTGTCCAATGAGTTATTTGCCTTATTGCACCTATTTTCTATCTCGTCTTCTGATCTTCCATTTGATGGTATTATACTTCCTAGGAACTTGAAACTCTTTACTTGTTTCAAGGGATATTCGTTTAGGTGAATTGTTGTTGTTTGTTCTTCTTTAGTTATAGTCAGTCCGTTTATACTTCTTAGTTTTTCTACTAGCAGTATGAAGGTCCCCTGCCGGCTTGCATAGGCCAGTCGCAGGTTCAGGAAAAAAATCTGCCCATAGGGAGTCCATCCCCTATGGCGAGCCATAGCCCCGGTAGCCCATGACCTCGCAGCATGGTTGCCCGGTCTGAACCACGTGAAGGTGGGGGTTGACTTGTGTAGTCTGCAGGTAATCGGCAGGCTACCAATTTTCGCTCTTCACCGCTCCTGGGAGAGGAAAGCCGATAATAACTCTGCTGGATGCAAGGCTAGGCGCATTCCACACCTTGCAGACCCAGTCTTAGCTTACAGACACAAACATTCCACACCTCGCAGACCCAGTCTTAGCTTAAAGACACAAACATTCCACACCTTACAGACCCAGGTCTTAGCTTTCAGACACAAACATCCCACACCTTGCAGACCCAGTCTTAACTTACAGGCACATACATCCCACACCTCACAGACCCAGTCTTAGCTTACAGACACAAACATTCCACACCTTACAGACCCAGTCTTAGCTTAAAGACACAAACATCCCACACCTTACAGACTCAGTCTTAGCTTACAGACAAAAACATTCCACACCTTACAGACCCAGTCTTAGCTTACAGACACAAACATTCCACACCTTACAGACCCAGTCTTAGCTTACAGACACAAACATTCCACACCTTACAGACCCAGTCTTAGCTTAAAGAAACAAACATTCCACACCTTGCAGATCCAGTCTTAGCTTAAAGACACAAACATTCCACACCTTACAGAACCAGTCTTAGCTTAAAGACACAAACATTCCACACCTTACAGACCCAGTCTTAGCTTAAAGACACAAACATTCCACACCTTACAGACCCAGTTATCAGTCATCAGTTATCAGTTGGGGTATCTTCGTTGCACTCCGGACATGTCCATAGGTGCACAGATCCTCCCCCTAGCATATGCATCAGCGTCCGGTGGCTAATAGTGCCAGTTCTGTGTTGGTTGACGAGGCACTTTGTTTTCTCGATGTACCTCTCGCGTCTGGCTCTGCCGATTCTTACTCCCAGGTCTTTCATCCTGGACAGCGATGTGGAATCACTGATGTCAAAATCCTATGTTCTCGCCAAATCTTTAAGGACGTTAATAACATCGGCACGATCCATGGGCTGGCCATCTACAGGGGGTGCAGAGCCAGCCAGTTTGTCAGCTCGTTCATTGCCCTCGACTCCCGCATGTCCCGGGACGAAGATGAAGGTGACATTACGGACAACAGACTTCCGCAGCGATTCAGTCCACTGTCTACGTACAGATCCAGCTTCGACCTTCTGAATCATGCTCATTGAATCACTTAGTACACACACGTTGGTATAATGCTGTGATTCCAGCCATATGAAAGCCTGTGTAACTGCCATCACCTCCATCGTCATGCTGCTCGTGGTCATAGAGTGGGCACCACTGGATTCTTGAACGGTTCGGCCCGCTTAACGGGCTGTAAATGCCCACGCACTTCTCTGCTGCTTTACAACAGATCCATCTGTATAGATGAGCACTTCGGGGCTATCTGAGAGAGATGGATCTGTTGTAAAGCAGCAGAGAAGTGCGTGGGCATTTACAGCCCGTTCAGCGACCCAGTCTTAGCTTACAGACACAAACATTCCACACCTTACAGACCCATTCTTAGCTTAAAGACACAAACATTCCACACCTTACAGACCCAGTCTTAGCTTAAAGACACAAACATTCAACACCTTACAGAACCAGTCTTAGCTTAAAGACACAAACATTCCACACCTTACAGATCCAGTCTTAGCTTAAAGACACAAACATTCCACACCTTACAGACCCAGTCTTAGCTTACAGACACAAACATTCCACAGCTTACAGACCCAGTCTTAGCTCAAAGACACAAACATTCCACACCTTACAGACCCAGTCTTAGCTTAAAGATACAAACATTCCACACCTTACAGACCCAGTCTTAGCTTACAGACACAAACATTCCACACCTTACAAACCCAGTCTTAGCTTAAACACACAAACCTTCCACACCTTACAGACCCAGTCTTAGCTTAAAGACACAAACATTCCACACCTTACAGACCCAGTCTTAGCTTAAAGACACAAACATTCCACACCTTACAGACCCAGTCTTAGCTTAAAGACACAAACATCCCACACCTTACAGACCCAGTCTTAGCTTAAAGACACAAACATCCCACACCTTACAGACCCAGTCTTAGCTTAAAAACACAAACATTCCACACCTTACAGACCCAGTCTTAGCTTAAAGACACAAACATTGCACACCTTATAGACCCAGTCTTAGCTTCAAGACACAAACATTCCACACCTTGCAGACTCAGTCTTAGCTTAAAGACACAAACATTCCACACCTTACAGACCCAGTCTTAGCTTAAAGACACAAACATTCCACACCTTACAGACCCAGTCTTAGCTTAAAGACACAAACATTCCACACCTTACAGACCCAGTCTTAGCTTAAAGACACAAACATTCCACACATTGCAGACCCAGTCTTAGCTTACAGACACAAACATTCCACACCTTACAGACCCAGTCTTAGCTTACAGACACAAACATTCCACACTTTACAGACCCAGTCTTAGCTTACAGACACAAACATTCCACACCTTACATACCCAGTCTTAGCTTAAAGACACAAACATTTCATGTCGCTAATTTCAGTGTTGCTTTCCTTTTCTCGTGACCTTCTGCGATTGGACGAATCATAATAACTAGGCAACTTTAAATACGGTAGTTTGCCGTTGCTTCACTTCTAGGCAGTGACAATACTGGCCGAAGACGGTATCTGCCATGAGTCAAGTTTTAGCTCATGGCATGATGAAATATAGTCACGCTGATGGACGTGATAATGGTTGATCTGAAGCCACGAAAGGTAGGCTGATGTTGTTGTCGAGTGTAGACGCACTACGTCAGGAAGATAGCAATGTCTAGCATTATGCCGCTATTATAATAGTCAATGTTTAGAAATGGTCGTGTATATTTGTGAAACATTGTTGAACAAATGTTTGTGTCATTGGCAACGTTCATTAGAGTGTTACAACTAAACCCGACCGAGTCTTACAACAGTGCTGAGGTGTGTTTAACAGTAAGATGTCATGGCTTGTGTAGAGTAGAAGAGTCTAACTATCATCAACGTAGAGTCCTGAGTGCAGTCACTGGCGAAAGGACTCATGGCCAGCTGCGGAGTCTGTGTTCGGCAAAGAGTGATGAGCCGAGAGTAAAAATGTTGCTGATAAATAAACCCTTGTGCATCAAACATCAGTTCGTGGCTCAAGTAATTAATCACACAGATATAAAACTAATAAGCACGCCGTGGCAGTATCCATTGTCCCGTTAAAGAAATCGCCTGGATACCGTCGTGAAACTTAAGGTCTTGACGAACAACTATCTGTTGGCGGCCCTCAAAATTCCATCCACTTCCTGCCTCCTGTGGTTTCTTGTGAACTTCCTAAACGGATACTAAAACAACAGCACATCTATTCTCGAAACACACAAATACACCGTTAAGCCGTCGCCATTTTATCGGATGGGAAAATACCATTGTATTTCCATCTAGTTCTGTGACTGAGATTAGGGGAAATACCAGCGTATGTAAGATGTTCTCACACCATCTAGATCTGTGACACAGATGAGGGGAATTACTATTGTATTTAAATAGTGCTATCGTCCATCTATCTCTATGACATAGATGAGGGGAATACAAATGTATTTAAGATGTGCTTACTTCCGTCTAGCTATATGACATAGATGAGGGGAATATAAATGTATTTAAGATGTGCTTACTTCCGTCTATCTCTATGACATAGATGAGGGGAATATAAATGTATTTAAGATGTGCTTACTTCCGTCTAGCTATATGACATAGATGAGGGGAATATAAATGTATTTAAGATGTGCTTACTTCCGTCTAGCTATATGACATAGATGAGGGGAATATAAATGTATTTAAGATGTGCTTACTTCCGTCTATCTATATGACATAGATGAGGGGAATATAAATGTATTTAAGATGTGCTTACTTCCGTCTAGCTATATGACATAGATGAGGGGAATATAAATGTATTTAAGATGTGCTTACTTCCGTCTATCTATATGACATAGATGAGGGGAATATAAATGTATTTAAGATGTGCTTACTTCCGTCTAGCTATATGACATAGATGAGGGGAATATAAATGTATTTAAGATGTGCTTACTTCCGTCTATCTATATGACATAGATGAGGGGAATATAAATGTATTTAAGATGTGCTTACTTCCGTCTAGCTATATGACATAGATGAGGGGAATATAAATGTATTTAAGATGTGCTTACTTCCGTCTATCTATATGACATAGATGAGGGGAATATAAATGTATTTAAGATGTGCTTACTTCCGTCTAGCTATATGACATAGATGAGGGGGATATAAATGTATTTAAGATGTGCTTACTTCCGTCTAGCTATATGACATAGATGAGGGGAATATAAATGTATTTAAGATGTGCTTACTTCCGTCAAGCTATATGACATAGATGAGGGGAATATAAATGTATTTAAGATGTGCTTACTTCCGTCTAGCTATATGACATAGATGAGGGGAATATAAATGTATTTAAGATGTGCTTACTTCCGTCTAGCTATATGACATAGATGAGGGGAATATAAATGTATTTAAGATGTGCTTACTTCCGTCTAGCTATATGACATAGATGAGGGGAATATAAATGTATTTAAGATGTGCTTACTTCCGTCTAGCTATATGACATAGATGAGGGGAATATAAATGTATTTAAGATGTGCTCACTTCCGTCTAGCTATATGACATAGATGAGGGGAATATAAATGTATTTAAGATGTGCTTACTTCCGTCTAGCTATATGACATAGATGAGGGGAATATAAATGTATTTAAGATGTGCTTACTTCCGTCTAGCTATATGACATAGATGAGGGGAATATAAATGTATTTAAGATGTGCTTACTTCCGTCTAGCTATATGACATAGATGAGGGGAATATAAATGTATTTAAGATGTGCTTACTTCCGTCTATCTATATGACATAGATGAGGGGGATATAAATGTATTTAAGATGTGCTCACTTCCGTCTATCTCTATGACATAGATGAGGGGAATATAAATGTATTTAAGATGTGCTTACTTCCGTCTAGCTATATGACATAGATGAGGGGAATATAAATGTATTTAAGATGTGCTTACTTCCGTCTATCTATATGACATAGATGAAAGGAATATAAATGTATTTAAGATGTGCTCACTTCCGTCTATCTCTATGACATAGATGAGGGGAATATAAATGTATTTAAGATGTGCTTACTTCCGTCAAGCTATATGACATAGATGAGGGGAATATAAATGTATTTAAGATGTGCTTACTTCCGTCTAGCTATATGACATAGATGAGGGGAATATAAATGTATTTAAGATGTGCTTACTTCCGTCAAGCTATATGACATAGATGAGGGGAATATAAATGTATTTAAGATGTGCTTACTTCCGTCTAGCTATATGACATAGATGAGGGGAATATAAATGTATTTAAGATGTGCTTACTTCCGTCTAGCTATATGACATAGATGAGGGGAATATAAATGTATTTAAGATGTGCTTACTTCCGTCTATCTATATGACATAGATGAGGGGAATATAAATGTATTTAAGATGTGCTTACTTCCGTCTAGCTATATGACATAGATGAGGGGGATATAAATGTATTTAAGATGTGCTTACTTCCGTCTAGCTATATGACATAGATGAGGGGAATATAAATGTATTTAAGATGTGCTTACTTCCGTCAAGCTATATGACATAGATGAGGGGAATATAAATGTATTTAAGATGTGCTTACTTCCGTCTAGCTATATGACATAGATGAGGGGAATATAAATGTATTTAAGATGTGCTTACTTCCGTCTAGCTATATGACATAGATGAGGGGAATATAAATGTATTTAAGATGTGCTTACTTCCGTCTAGCTATATGACATAGATGAGGGGAATATAAATGTATTTAAGATGTGCTTACTTCCGTCTAGCTATATGACATAGATGAGGGGAATATAAATGTATTTAAGATGTGCTTACTTCCGTCTAGCTATATGACATAGATGAGGGGAATATAAATGTATTTAAGATGTGCTTACTTCCGTCTAGCTATATGACATAGATGAGGGGAATATAAATGTATTTAAGATGTGCTTACTTCCGTCTAGCTATATGACATAGATGAGGGGAATATAAATGTATTTAAGATGTGCTTACTTCCGTCTAGCTATATGACATAGATGAGGGGAATATAAATGTATTTATGAGGTGCTTACTTCCATCTATCTCTGTGACTAGCTCTGTGTTTAGGGGGCTGAGTTGTTTCGAGGTATGGTGTCCACCTCGAGTGCTGGAGATCCAGGGTTCAAGCCCCGATAAAGACCGAGATTTTTTCACGTGAACTTCTAGTAACACAATTGCCCCATGGTCTCTAGGTAGTGAGATAGGAGGCCCGTGTGCATTGTTGCGTACGTAAACAATCACTTGGCAGTTGGAAATCGAAAAAGTGAAACCTATCGGCGCTGCCCAGACAAAATTTGAGTTAACAATCAACCCAAAGTATTTCAGGATCCTTGTCGATGCTACAGAGTTCGTGCACTGAGCCGAGATTCTCCGGACGCAGGCTTGAGTTAGGAGTAGAACGGAGCACTTATGGGTTAAACCCGTGTGCCGTACCTATCTTTAACAATGGAGACAAGTTCCAATGTGAAAATTATAGACGAATATCACTACTGTCCACAAGCTATAAGATACTATCCGCAGTATTACTAAATAGACTAAAACCATATTCAGAAGACATATTAGGAGACTACCAGGCGGGTTTTAGACAAAACAGATCAACAATAGATCAGATATTTATCTTACGACAAATAGCCGAGAAAAGTTGGGGATTTTAAAAAGGCTTATTATAGTGTCCATAGGAATAGTCTATGGAATGCTCTGCAGGAATTTGGAATACCAAGGAAGTTTAATCAACATGACCAGGCTATGGATGGAAGATACTTATAATATAGTAACATATAAAGGCAGGAAATCAGACACTTTCCAAATAACATCTGGCTTGAAACAGGGTGATGCACTATCGCCGCTACTCTTCAATCTGGCTCTAGAGAAAGTTGTAAGGAAGATAAAGGAGGAATGTGATATTGGAGGAACATCCAAGCTGCTTGGTTATGCAGATGATATAGATAATATAGGGGAAAATGAACAAAAGACATTGGAAATATTGACTCACTTAAAGGAAAAAGCCCAACCGATGGGGGTGGTTATCAACCAAGATAAGATAGAATATATGGTAATTTCAAGAGAAGGAATTGCTAAAAACTTTGGCCACATACAAATAAATAATATGACCATTAAAAGAACGGAAACATACAAATACCTGGGTACAATCTTTAACTGCTCCAACATCATAAGGGAAGAAATACAAACTAGAATCAACTCTGGAAATAAGTTATACTATGCACTACAACATCAACTAAAGTCAAATGCGCTATCTCGTAACACCAACATCACAATATACAAAACACTGTTCAGACCAGTTGTGCTTTATGGCTCTGAAACCTGTAGTACAACGAAAGTAGACGAAGCCTTGTCACAAACCTTCGAGAACAAAGTTTTAAGACGCACCTTTGGACCCATTAGGAATACACAAAGTGGAGAGTGGAAAAGAAGAAGTAACAAAGACATTTATGATCTGTTTATGTCCCCGCTAATCACTGGTATCATGAAGGCTAATAGACTACAATGGCTGGGGCATATAAAAATAATGGAAGACAATAGGGAAAGAAAGCTCGCTTACGCTTAGGAAATAAATGACCGTAGACCCCGAGGTAGCCCAAGAAGACGGTGGAGAGATAATATATATACAGACCTACAAGCACTTGGAATCAACGACTGGCAAGAGAAGGTCAACCAGAGAGACAAATGGAGACGGATTGTATCTGCAGCAAAGAACCTCAATGGCTCTGAACGCTGAAGAAGAAGAAGATATACCAGGATGCCCGTAGTGCTAGGTAAGATGTGGGATATACAACTGAGGGAGACATTATACCTGGCATATATCAGAGTGCCCGTAGTGCCATCTTGTTCGTTCTTGAAACCAAGATAGTAACTGATTCAGTCCCGAAGGATACTATATCGCCAAATATGACATCCCATTTCAAAGAAAGGACAATATATCGCCATACCAGGGTCACATTATTATGCGTTTTGTTTCCTGGCATCTTCCGCAATGTTAATGCTCAGTGAACGGAACTTTACATTATAATACGCGTTCATGTGATTGCGTACCATGCTTGATCCATTCTGTCATAGGCTTAAATTATATGAACATTTGGTTCGCTCTCTCAGAAAAGTGGATGAAACAATCATACACTCTAAATGATTGAACTCTCACACACGGCCACGTGAAGCAAACCTTTTATTCACGTGAAGTATTTACATTAAGTACATTCGTGAATAGTGGCGCACTTAACTCTGTGCACCGCGTACATTATCACAACACGAAGTATATACATTACATATCTTATATTAATACAACATGTCTCCCTCTCTCTCTCTCTGTCGCAGCTTGAACACACTCCACTATACTAGTCAGCCACGCTATCTCACAACAGTCAGAGATTAAAAGCACAACTCTCTCTGTCCGTCCTGTCTCGCTGTCCTGAACCCGTCTGATGGACACAGGTACTCTTGGTCAGACCTTGCCTTCTCACCACTTGTGCGTCCCATGTATCACGAGGACCACTGGGCCTCAATTGAGACGTGGCTAGTCTGCACTCGGTGACACCGAGCTGTTTACTGTCGTAATTAGTCTTTCACCTACAGGCTATTGAGATCCTGACACATTCCCACATTTTGTTTGTCACAGAATCATTTAAAAAGACCATGTTGATGTGTATGTGTTTATGTAATTGCGGCTTCTGTATGTGTATATTCAGGATTGTGACTGCCATGTATGTGTATATACAGGATTGTGACAGTCATGCATGTGTTCATAGCAATGTGACTGTTAATGTGTAGTTGCAGGAATGTGACACTTAAATATGTGTTTATAGGAATGTCCTGTCAAAAATGTTGTTATAGAAATGTGACTGTTATACATGTTTTTAAAGGAATGTGACTGTTATATTTGTGTTTACAGGAATGTGACTGTTATATTTGTGTTTACAGGAATGTGACTGCTACGGCATCTACATTGATTGCGGCAATAAACACTTCACTTCTCTTCCGCCCTCACTTGCGACACAACAATTAAATTTCACATCTCTCAGTTTGGATGTGAGTATTATATTTCACGTCTCACAAGTTAGAGGTAATTATCACATGCTAAATCTCTCAATTTGGATGTAAGTATCATGTTTCACATATTTCAGTTTAAATGTATGTATCAATTTTCACATTTCATAATATGTATCAATAGTTACTAAGAAAGCACTTTACAACACAGTCTTCCTACCAACTCTATGCTACCAATGCCAAGCCTGGACAATGACAGAAAAAGAGAAAAGAAAAATCACAACAGAAATGAAATTCCTGAGAATAATACTCAATGTATCAAGAAGAGATAAGATAAGAAATGAAGAAATCATGATTAAAGTGGGGAATACAGCGGCGCTAGATTTTATTAGAAGGCAGCAAGTCAACGGATTTGGCCATGCAGCTAGGTCACCAACTAAAAATATAACACAACAAGCAGTGATGTACAGACCAGATGGAAGCAGAGGAATAGGTTGACCACAAACAATCGACGGGGAAAATAGCAGAGCCCATAGGAATCTCGATATATGAAGTCCATAAGCAGGCACTATCCCGCTATGTATACTTCACCTTGACACCGCAAGGTACAAGAGGAACATGATGAGATTATATATATATGTACATATAAAATCATTAAGTACCATGCCGGCTGGCGTAGGCGTTCATGACTCTCCACAGATCTCGGACTTTGGTTTTCTGGATCAACTCTGTTGGCGATATTCCTTCATGTCTCAATCCATCCAGCATCATTTGCCTTGGTCTGCCTCTACCTCTCTTCCCCTCGATCTTTCCAGTCGTCACGATGTTATCCAATGCCTCTCTTCTCTTCACATGACCGAAGAAAGTTGTTTGCCTCTTTCTTATTGGTTTGTACATAATGTACATAATGTCTTGTTTCACTGGCCTCTTTCAGGCAGACATTGTTAGTTACTTTTGCAGTCCAAGGAAGTCGCAGCATTCGTCTCAGGAAACACATTTCTGTTGCTTCCAAGCTCTTCCTAGTCTGTTCATTTACATTCCAAGATTCACAGCCATACAGCAAAACAGATACCATATAGCACTTCAGCACTCTCTTTCTTGCATTCAATGATAGTGATTTATTGCATAAGATATTCTTTATTTTCTGAAATGCAGTTTTGCTTGCCATATTATGCTCTTAATATCTGTTGTGCATCTTCCATCTGATGTTATTAATGCCATTAGATACTTAAAACTATCCACTTTGTGAATAATTGTGTCACATTTGTCTTTGATATCACCATTGTTTCTATTTTCTTGATATTCAAGGAGAGTCCATTCTTTGCGCTCTCTGTTACTGTAATGTCCAACAATTATTGTAGATCTTTTGTATTATCCGTCATCAATGCTGTGCCATCTGCGTAGCGTATACTGTTTATAGTATAACCTCCGAATACTATTCCTGGCTTCTCTTTGATCTCTTTGATTATTATTTCGCTATAGGGATAGAAAAGATCCGGTGACAAAACGAATCCCGTTCGTATTCCCAGCATTGTTTATAATTTCCTTCTTTATTTAACATTTTAATTGCTGCTATGTGTTTCCATTAAATAGTTTTTGTTTACAATTATTGTGAGATGTTTCCATCAATGTTAATAGTTAATATCTTCCAACATTTTCTTTTCATTTCATCATGTTTTATTATGTGTCTTTCTGTATTTCTAGTGACCTTGCTATTAGTATCCGTAATGCATATATTGCATTATTTATACCCTCTCCTTCCAAAAATCCATACTGTTCTTCTCCAATTTCCATTATTTTCTGCCATATACCTGGATCAGGCTATGGTTTGTAAGACACACTTTGCACGGCATCAGTTTAAAAATAATGAATAAATGTGCAAGACGTTTTGGTGCAAACACGAAAACGTCACGATAAGGGCAGTTAGACTATAGCTACGGTCCACGGCGGACGTGGCTTCTGGTCACTACAGCACGGCTAATACTATGCCGCTTTAGTTAGAATAATGTGTTGTGAAGTGTAGTTGTAACATTTTCTGTGGAGCGACTGCGTTGTTAAGAATCGTCGTATTAAAGTGGATTGTGTGAAGAAGACTATCCAGCGTCGTCTTATAAAAGGTTTGATTTTTCAGTGGCCGAATATTGGCGTGTCAATTTTCACTTGTGATTTGACGAAAAAGGAGAGTGAGACAATATATGTGTATTAAGTAAACCGCCGGTGTGTCTCCCGCTCCTTGGCAATGGGGGTTTTTCGCAGTGGATTACGAATCCGTGATTTATTATTAATTTAGAACTTATTAGTAACAATTTATCATTCAAAAGATCGAGCCAAATACATGTGAAGGCCAAGGTCACGAAAAACTATGCACAGCTTAAACCATGTGAACGCACGGTGCAGCACGGAAAATAAACAGACAGGAAGAGCCGCGTAAAGATGTCGCCAAAGCAGTTGTTTGGAAAATGAAATCAATTACCGATTAATTTACAACAGTAAACACTGATCATTATTATAAATTGAAGTGTAAATATAACACACAGAGTATATTGTGTTAAATACTAAATAGAGGTGCAATCAAGTCATCGATTATACAGGATGTGCGCATCAGATACAATGGATTACGCACACACTGTTGCAAAGAAGTGAACATTCAGAAAACAACAACTGTTTGTAAAAGTGAGTGACAGTTCAAGAATATTATAAAAACAATAATATAGTAAGATCCTAAGAAATAAACCATTGAACTATGCGTCAGAAAGTTAATGAATCAGAATGTACAAACGGAGATCAAGAATTAGAATATATGCTCGGTGCAATGGTACAGATGAGAAAGAGAGTAGATTTTGCACGAACACTGCGCTGCTATAATTGATAACACTTAGACAGTGCAAATATATATTTGTGAGCATATCCAATTTATCAAAATGAACATTACGTCAACATAACACTGAAGAACTACACCTTCACACTACAGGACATGTACGTTACATACATCAACGCATAATGACAACCAGGTCAGTGTACACATATTTATTACGTCATTGAGGATTATCTACAACACCATTATTCACATACCGGACACTTCATCACACGTCAGGACGACACGCACACGTACACTAGGACGTATTATTGGTGAAATTGTCGAGGATTTTTCTACCTTCGAGCAAGTCAACTCGGTCAATCGAGACCGAACACGAACTCCTCACGTCGGCATTTATGTACTGCAATGTACGAACGTCTGAGCACAACGTCAGCCTGTCAACATTCTGTCTACACCCATCATGGTTGAACACCAGACGATTTAATCTATTTATTCTACAAGTCAGTTCACAGAAGAAAATGACTTGAGAACGTTCATACAAGCCAATAAGAAGTGTCGGCATTGAAGATTCATTTCACCATTATTTATTATGTACATTTACTCGAACAAACAACAGATTGGCAGCACTACCAGAGAATTTACAAAATTTCCGAACAATTAATTATCTTGATCTACATAAACATTTGATGTTCCGACGACACGAACACGTAACATTATCTACAAGATTAAGAGTGATGCAGTTTCACTGATAGAAACATACGACAATACAGCATCGTTCTTACACTGGACGAAAATTTGATCACTGTGCTGAGTTTCATTTCATCGTGCACATCTTCAATTCACATTCATCTTCAGAGATACAGCAAATATAGTTCAACGAGAAATCAATTGACAGATAAACTTATGTGGTTCCATTGGTGTTAAATCGGATGAGAGCGTTAATTGACATTACGCTGTTACAAAGTATTCACTTCAAATAGACGTATGTGTTAGAAACTTGGTTACGAACGACATGGAAAGACAACATAACTGAAAGACAGACAAGTTGAGAGGGAGGATGTTGATCAACTGTATATGTTAATCAGGACTATGGTCAACAGTATTACAAGTTATTCATTTAGATCCGCATAGTTTGTGCTCATATAGTTCGGATGCTGACCTGGTATAAACAGGCACTCCGGAAGAGGCAACTACGGATTATCTGATATGAACGTTGTAAAAAGATGTTAATAAAACGACATTGAACTGTAAAGGCCACACGTCAGGATTCAATATGTCAGTTCGCAATTTTTCTCTTCAGTTCTTCATTGTTAATGTCATTGGAAAGGTTGAGCCTATGTTCTTCAGTACCAACATATTTCTTATTACACAGAATGATACGTCATAAAAGAAAAACAACAGTTGTCAAAGGAAGTTTTATACGCTACTCACCGAGAACATCCTAAAGAAATTTTTGGAATATGACAACACAAAACTGAATGAAACATCAAGTACTTTTAAGTTGTGAAGCCACATCAATTACATATAAATTTGTCGAAGTACACTGAACTTTGAAATTTTCATAAATCAACGTTGAATTCTTGGAAACGATATGTTTTTTGGATGAAGTCAAACTGATGCGTTAGATCATGAACCAGTGTTTCTCAGAAAATTCAAATATTCAAATATTCTTCATGGTTTGAGAAATCTCTTGAAAGAAGTCGATTGCATCGAAATTCGAGTTTCATAACAGTGATGAACAATTTTTACATCAACCTTTAGAAACATAACTTATCGAAACATACACTGAACCTAATACACGGGTTGTTAATAAATCAAATGATAATCACATCTTATAATATATACTTCGCTTAAGACTGAATTGCGCACATGAAACGTGCTGAAGTTATAATATTCTACATTCAATTGATCAGATTTTACTGGTTGGTCAAGGCTGAAGTAATCAAACATTCATTATCAAAGGACGAACTTCTTTGGTTACAAATCTGAAGGATATCAATGCATCTTTCAACTTTAAGGGTATTATCTCACATCTTACTGCTTTTGAGGAATTACGCAAAGACATTGAATCTCCAAACCCGCAAATGGTTAATAATCTACGTCTATTATGTCGAGACCAGAGGAAATTCCGATCAACGTGTTCAGGATAGGCTATAACTTTTCAAACAGAGCCAATCAGTCGCCCGAATCGATGAGTGGATACAACGCTTTGAGACCTCCTTTATATGGATGTACAATTACTCAGTCATTGCCTTCACCTCAGTTGTTATTTACAATGCAATATCGGATACTAGAGGACAATCTTCTGTGTTAACCATGGATAACAATTCATCACAAATTATGAACACACGAAGTTGTTAAATTGAGAGAAAACATACAAAGATATTATCGGAAATCTGTGTTATGAGAATTGAACCAAGATGCTAGAACAATTCGTTAAAAACACATTCATACAAACACTGCTAAATAGTAAAATACGTTACATACCTCATCATCACAAATAAAGGAATTTCATGTTGTTCGCACGTAAAACCAGCACGTGATCGTCTTACATCATCGTGTTACATCACATATAGATATTGTAAAAACATAACTGTAGATATCAGATATTATTTTTCTTGGATAATTGAAAGTATTTATATATTTTACTTATGCTATTTTTTTTATATTCAGCTACACATTTCATTTAGACTAATTATGTTGTCTTGTAATTCAGTGTCGATTTTGCTATTACTGCTTGATTAGCCGCAAATGTTTGCCATTTGTTTTATCAAAGGTAATTGCAGCGATAAGTAGTAAAGGTACAGAGAGAAACCACACATAATGTGAGGGTGCAGTGCGGTGTGCTGGGATAGAAGTAACTCCCCTAAACAGATATAACAGTACACTAGAATTGTACCAAGATATGCGTTACATCTTTAGACGAATATGGAGGTGTACTGTGGACTAACCAACGTCATTAGACTAAGAGGTTTGGGGAAACTCTCTTTGAGCTGATGCACTAAGGCAGTCTATATGATACCGACATATGACCGTCAGAGAGTTAAGGATGAGTTTATGGATACTAAGTCATAATTTTGTAAAATCAGCATGTTACTAGCACCAATGGACAGATAAAAGCATTATGAGTCAGCTTCTCTGCATACATGTGTGAGCATTGGGCAATGGTACCATATTACAACAGTTGATTGAAGGAAAAGATTTATCCTGCTGGAGAAAGAAATGAAAAGCATAAGATTTATCCTTAAAGGAGCAAAATGAATAGTTACAGAAATACGATTCATCTATTGATCGGTGTTTACACAGAGAGAACTATTGTGCTGTTATAACATTGCTGATCTAATTATTTGTATTGTTATTTGACTATGGTATTATTAGATAGTTAATAATAATTATTATGTGAATAGGTTAGTAGATAGATAATGAATATAAATAACTTCTATAAGATAATAGTTAGAAAATATGAAAAGAAGGATGTCAACATATGTTATTATGATGGTGAAATTATACTGGAGGTTACTACATTTGTCTACATCAGTCGAAGGACTGTCATTAAATCGGAGAAGAGCGGTTGCTGACATTATATTGTCATAAATAGTACTCATGCCGACTATATGTGTGTATTATGAGCTGTGTATCATCGACAGAACCGAGAGGAAAGGCAACACATGGGCAGACTGTCCACCATGAGGCTGGCTTGCAGTATCAACGAAATCAGTTGTATCAGACATGGGCTTTGGGGAAGTATACATCTGCCATGGTTGATCCAAAAAAAATCCTTGCAGACCTGGGACGAGCTACTTCAGCAATTAATCTACAGAAAGTTGATAGAGGAAGTTTACTGGTAGTCAATGTCCGCAAGACACGCTATTTACCGAGAAAATACTAAGTGTTTATGTGAACAGAATGACACAAATGTAGAGCCAAAATGTTGATTTCGGGATATCCACTTTTCACATGTCATTGCAATATATATGTATACATATGTGCATGAGCTTGAGAATATTAGTTAAGTAGGACAGACAGACGGCACCACTTCTCGTTCCTTTCAAGGTAGAACAAACAGAATAAACTAACAAAATGTTTTCAACATTTTGAAGGGTAGAGGGGGTGAGTGCCATATACCTGGATCAGGCTATGGTTTGTAAGACACACTTTGCACGGCATTAGTTTAAAAATAATGAATAAGTGTGCAAGACGTTTTGGTGCAAACACGAAAACGTCACGATAAGGGCAGTTAGACTAGAGCTACGGTCCACGGCGGACGTGGCTTCTGGTCACTACAGCACGGCTAATACTATGCCGCTTTAGTTAGAATAATGTGTTGTGAAGTGTAGTTGTAACATTTTCTGTGGAGCGACTGCGTTGTTAAGAATCGTCGTATTAAAGTGGATTGTGTGAAGAAGACTATCCAGCGTCGTCTTATAAAAGGTTTGATTTTTCAGTGGCCGAATATTGGCGTTTCAATTTTCACTTGTGATTTGACGAAAAAGGAGAGTGAGACAATATATGTGTATTAAGTAAACTATCGGTGTGTCTCCCGCTACTTGGCATTTTCCTTCTTGTTCTTCTCATTATAATTCTTACTAGAAGCTTAGTGAGGCGGTTTATGAGGTTAATCGTACGAAATTCTTCGCATTCAATTGCTCCTGATCATTTTGGTATTGCTATAAATACAGATTTCAGCATATCGCTTGGTAGATATCCACTGCTGTAAATTTCTTTTAACATTGTATTTACCTTCATTCCCCACTACATCCTCCATTTTTCCCTTTCCCACTTTTGCATTAAAATCTCCTAGTATTATTTTAATGTCTTTGTAATTTAATTTGAGACATCGCGATGTCCATGCCATCGTTAACATGGTGCATTTCTTCATCACTACAGCTTGTTGTTGGTGTGTATACTTGTACAATAGTTTATATATATATTATATATGGCCGGTCTCTCTGGCCGAGGAGTTACAACACTTTCTCCGTAATCCCGTTTATCACGCAGAGTCTCGTAGCAGGGCCAGAGCTGGGAGCGGTTCGACTCCCACTCGTGACTTGCGGGATAACTGAGCCGGCCGCTCAGAAAGCAATGGCAAACTACTGAGCGTAATCTTGCCAAGAAATCAACATACAGCTGAAAGATGCTGATGGTGACAGCGATGTCCTGTAAAGGATATGCAATATATATATATATATATATATATATATATATATATATATATATATATATATATATATATATATATATATATATATATATATATTGATTTTCCTTTAAATTTTACCATAATTACTCTATCTGAAATACACCAGTAACCATGGTGTGATTTGGTTGTTTGTTTATCAAATATTAGCGCTACTAATGTTTTGTTTGTATCCCCTCCAGAATATATTAGTGTGTGTTTGGCGCGTATAATTTTGCCCGGTCCCCACCAGAATATATTAGTGTGTGTTTGGCGCGTATAATTTTGCCCGATCCCTAAAAGAATATATTAGTGTGTGTTTGGCGCGTATAATTTTGCCCGATCCCTTCCATCTCATCTCACTTTTGCCTGGGATATTCATTTTAATGCTTTCCATTTCACTTATAACATTATGAAACTTTCCAAGCTCATTTAACTTTCTAACATTTCATGTACCTGTTTTAAATGTATTTGTTTTAATTAGGATGTTGCCTTCAGTCGCTAGGTGACGATTTGTTGCCACTTGTGGCACGTGATTATCGCTCCAGAACGACAATGTCATAAGACAGCCATTGGCGTCGTTTACTACCATTAAAATGTGTTTTGTCACGCAGTCTTGGGAAGCTAATGTAGTGGTTTCCCCTTGGCTTCCAAATCTAATTGGTGTTATATTACCTCAGCCTTTGACAGTCATTTCTGTCTGTCAGCACAAGTGAGTTCCCTGCCCTGCTCAGCTGCAGAGCTGTCCATTTATCTCGGTGGATGCACGGTGGTTGTTTGAATCTGGCTGTAGTATAATGTGACTTTGTCTTGCAGTGTATACACGAATGTATAGAGCGTCTTCATCTGATTATACCCAACATCAAGGTCACATAAACCATTGCTGTCTGTGATAGTTTGTCTCAGGCAGATATGTTACCTTGTTGTGTGGGTGTGTGTGTGTATGTGTGTGTGTGTGTGTGTGTGTGTGTGTGTGGTTGTATAAATGTGTGTGCGTATGCTTACAGGCTGTGTAGACTAAAATAACTGATACAGACTCCGCCACACTGATACAGACTCCCACACACTGATACAGACTCCCACACACTGATACAGACTCCCACACACTGATACAGACTCCCACACACTGATACAGACTCCCACACACTGATACAGACTCCCACACACTGATACAGACTCCCACACACTGATACAGACTCCCACACACTGATACAGACTCCAACACACTGATACAGACTCCCACACACTGATACAGACTCCCACACACTGATACAGACTCCCACACACTGATACAGACTCCCACACACTGATACAGACTCCCACACACTGATACAGACTCCCACACACTGATACAGACTCCCACACACTGATACAGACTCCCACACACTGATACAGACTCCCACACACTGATACAGACTCCACACACACTGATACAGACTCCCACACACTGATACAGACTCCCACACACTGATACAGACTCCCACACACACTGATACAGACTCCCACACACTGATACAGACACCCACAAACTGATACAGACTCCCACACACTGATACAGACTCCCACACACTGATACAGACTCCCACACACTGATACAGACTCCCACACACACTGATACAAACTCCCACACACTGATACAGACTCCCACACACTGATACAGACTCCCACACACTGATACAGACTCTCACAAACTGATACAGACTCCCAAACACTGATACAGACTCACACACACTGATACAGACTCACACACACTGATACAGACTCCCACACACACTGATACAGACACCACACACTGATACAGACTCACACACACTGATACAGACTCACACACACTGATACAAACTCCCACACACTGATACAGACTCCCACACACTGATACAGACTCACACACACTGATACAGACTCCCACACACACTGATACAGACTCTTAAACACTGATACAGACTCCCACACACTGATACAGACTCACACACACACTGATACAGACTCCCACACACTGATACAGACTCCCACACACTAATACAGACTACCACACACTGATACAGACTCCCACACACTGATACAGACTCCCACACACACTGATACAGTCTCCCACACACTGATACAGACTCCCACACACTGATACAGACTCACACACACTGATACAGACTCCCACACACTGATACAGACTCCCACACACTGATACATACTCACACACACTGATACAGACTCCCACACACTGATACAGACTCCCACACATACTGATACAGACTCCCACACACACTGATACAGACTCGCAAACACACTGATACAGACTCCCAAACACTGATACAGGCTCCCACACACACTGATACAGACTCCCACACACTGATACAGACTCCCACACACTGATACAGACTCCCACACACTGATACATACTCCCACACACACTGATACAGACTCCCACACACTGATACAGACTCCCACACACTGATACAGACTCCCACACACTGATACAGACTCCCACACACTGATACAGACTCCCACACTGATACAGACTCCCACACACACTGATACAGACTCCCACACACTGATACAGACTCCCACACACTGATACAGACTCCCACACACTGATACAGACTCCCACACACTGATACAGACTCCCACACACTGATACAGACTCCCACACACTGATACAGACTCCCACACACACTGATACAGACTCCCACACACACTGATACAGACTCACACACACTGATACAGACTCCACACACACTGATACAGACTCCCACACACTGATACAGACTCCCACACACTGATACAGACTCCCACACACTGATACAGACTCCCACACACTGATACAGACTCCCACACACACTGATACAGACTCCCACACACTGATACAGACTCCCACACACTGATACAGACTCCCACACACTGATACAGACTCCCACACACTGATACAGACTCCCACACACTGATACAGACTCCCACACACTGATACAGACTCCCACACACTGATACAGACTCCCACACACTGATACATACTTCCCACACACTGATACAGACTCCCACACACTGATACAGACTCCCACACACTGATACAGACTCCCACACACACTGATACAGACTCCCACACACTGATACAGACTCCCACACACTGATACAGACTCCCACACACTGATACAGACTCCCACACACTGATACAGACTCCCGCACACTGATACATACTCATACACACACTGATACAGACTCCCACGACTTACAGTTGCAGGTGTTCCTAGTGAAATGTCCTAGCTAGATAGTAATGTGAGACCAAGGCATCTTGTAGTCATTGTTTTCTCACCTCCCCCCCCCCCCACCACCACCCACTCCCCACAACCACCACCATCAGTTAGTAATGTGAGACCAAGGCATCTTGTAGTCATTTCTTTCTCACCCCCCACCCCCCACTCCCCACAACCACCACCATCAGATAGTAATTTGAGACCAAGGCATCTTGTAGTCATTGTTTTCTCCCCCCCTCCCACCCCCCCCACTCCCCACAACCACCATCATCAGATAGTAATGTGAGACCAAGGCATCTTGTAGTAATTGTTTTCTCCTCCCCCCCTCCCACTCTCCACTCCCCACAACCATCACCATAAGATAGTAATGTGAGACCAAGGCATCTTGTAGTCATTGTTTTGTCCCCCCCCCCATCCCCCACTCCCCACAACCACCACCATCAGATAGTCATGTGAGACCAAGGCATCTTGTAATCATTGTTTTGTCCCCCCCCTCCCCCCACTCCCCACAACCACCACCATCAGATAGTCATGTGAGACCAAGGCATCTTGTAGTCATTGTTTTGTCCCCCACTCCCCACAACCACCACCATCATATAGTCATGTGAGACCAAGGCATCTTGTAGTCATTGTTTTGTCCCCCCCCCCCTCCCCCCACTCCCCACAACTACCACAATCAGATAGTCATGTGAGACCAAGGCATCTTGTAGTCATTGTTTTGTCCCCCCCTCCCCCACTCCCCACAACCACCACCATCAACCTCCACTTAAGTAGATATGTTCGTAAGCTAGTGTAATAATTACAGAATCACAGAAAAAACAATCGTAAATTGACTGTGTACAACATGATATCTTGGCTTGTCCCCAGATGAACCAGATTACCACGATACCAGCTCAAAGTTTACCAGCCAACCTGACAGAAATCTCCTTGGAACAAAATCCTATTACCACCATAGATGAAACTGCATTCGACGCTTCAGCCTTGACTTTAACCTCACTATCATTCTCAGCAGCTCTATTTACGAAAATCCCAGATGCATTTCTCCATTTGCACGCACTGACAGATCTTACATTTGGCACATCAAACATCACAGACTGGAACATTAACGCAATGAAGAACATTGGTCAAACACTGAAGACATTTTATTTGACACAGAACGGTCTCAAGATATGGCCAGACTGCATTCAGTATTTCGCCCATCTAACTACTCTAACTATCACAGGAACATCCATTGAAACAATCCCAGATGATACATTCGACAGTATGGCTAACAGTTTAACGTCTCTAACATTATCTTATAACAGTCTTACTGCCGTTCCCAAGGCTCTTTCCAAGCTGATCGCTTTAGAGTGGTTGTATTTAAGTCAGAATAGATTAGTAGATATTACATGTCTTCCTGCACAGGCCAAGTTGAGCTCATTAGCCCTTGAAAACAACAGAATTTCCGACGCAAAGTTACTCAGTAAAATGGTTAGTAGTTATTCTGATAGTTTGAATGGCATTGATATAACCAGCAACCTACTAACTGTTATCCCCGATTTTTCATCTCTGCACAACATAGAACAATTCTATTTCTATGGTAATCGAATAAACGATCCCTATTCTGGTTCATTGCCGTTGTATATTTCCGGGTTAAGTTTTGTCAACAACTTACTTCCCTCAATTCCCAGTGTCATTTTGAAGTTGAAATATGTCACGGGACTATTTTTATCATCCAACATTATTCGTGGTATGAGAGGGGATGAAATACCGCAGTGGGTCAACATCGATTGAAATAGATTATAATTTTATTACAGAAATAACTGACACTAGTTTCCCAGCGAATTCCAGTTTAACATCCTTGAGTATGAACTACAACCCGGTGTCACAGATATCTCTTTCTGCCTTTAAAAATGTTCCACTTTTAAACGAATTGACCATTCAGGGTTCGAAGCTGACCCGTGTGCCGCTGGCCTTTGCATCTCTGGTAAATGTTAACTACCTTGACATCAGCGACAGCAGGAGCCTAATTTGTACGTGCCTGGAGAAAGGTTTAGGGCCCTGGTTTAAGAGATTCAATGAATACAGTGTTCCTGGTAATTGTGGGGACACAACTATTTATTTTTTCTTTGTTAGTCTAAGCCCATCTTGTCCCAGAGGTAAGTTATCTTAGGTATATAACAAATATCAACAAGTCCGTCTTGTCCCGCAGATAAGCTATCTTAGGTATATAACAGATAACACGCCCATCTTGTCCCGCAGGTGAGCTATCTTAGGTATATAACAAATAACAACATGCACATCTTGTCCGACAGGTGAGTTATCTTAGGTATATAACAAATAACAACTAGCCCATCTTGTCCCACATTTGAGTTATCTTAGGTATATAACAAATAACAACAAGTACATCTTGTCACACAGTTGAGTTATCTAAGGTATGTAACAAATAGCAACAAGCCCATCTAGTCCTACAGTTGAGTTATCTAAGGTATATAACAAATAACAACTAGCCCATCTTGTCAAACAGGTGAGATATCTTAGGTATATAACAAATAACAACAAGCCCATCTTGTCCCACATGTGAGTTATCTTAGGTATATAACAAATAACAACTAGCCTATCTTGTCCCACAGGTGAGTTATCTTAGGTATTTAACAAATAACAACAAGCCCATCTTGTCCGACAGGTGAGTTATTTTAGGTATATAACAAATATCAACAAGCAGTGCCCGCTATGGATCAGTGAGATTTAGGTCCAGCACATGTTGATGGCTGAATGCATGCAGGAATATGTGGCCATTCTTTCTACCACATGTTGTAGGCTGAATGTATGCCGACATATGTGGCCATTCTTTCTACCACATGTTGTAGGCTCAATGTATGCAGGAATATGTGGCCATTCTTTCTACCACATGTTGTAGGCTGAATGTATGCAGGAATATGTGGCCATTCTTTCTACCACATGTTGTAGGCTGAATGTATGCAGGAATATGTGGCCATTCTTTCTACCACATGTTGTAGGCTGAATGTATGCAGGAATATGTGGCCATTCTTTCTACCACATGTTGTAGGCTGAATGTATGCAGGAATATGTGGCCATTCTTTCTACCACATGTTGTAGGCTGAATGTATGCAGGAATATGTGGCCATTCTTTCTACCACATGTTGTAGGCTGAATGTATGCAGGAATATGTGGCCATTCTTTCTACCACATGTTGTAGGCTGAATGTATGCAGGAATATGTGGCCATTCTTTCTACCACATGTTGTAGGCTGAATGCATGCAGGAATATGTGGCCATTCTTTCTACCACATGTTGTAGGCTGAATGTATGCAGGAATATGTGGCCATTCTTTCTACCACATGTTGTAGGCTGAATGTATGCAGGAATATGTGGCCATTCTTTCTACCACATGTTGTAGGCTGAATGCATGCAGGAATATGTGGCCATTCTTTCTACCACATGTTGTAGGCTGAATGTATGCAGGAATATGTGGCCATTCTTTCTACCACATGTTGTAGGCTGAATGCATGCAGGAATATGTGGCCATTCTTTCTACCACATGTTGTAGGCTGAATGCTATGCAGGAATATGTGGCCATTCTTTCTACCACATGTTGTAGGCTGAATGCATGCAGGAATATGTGGCCATTCTTTCTACCACATGTTGTAGGCTGAATGTATGCAGGAATATGTGGCCATTCTTTCTACCACATGTTGTAGGCTGAATGTATGCAGGAATATGTGGCCATTCTTTCTACCACATGTTGTAGGCTGAATGTATGCAGGAATATGTGGCCATTCTTTCTACCACATGTTGTAGGCTGAATGTATGCAGGAATATGTGGCCATTCTTTCTACCACATGTTGTAGGCTGAATGCTATGCAGGAATATGTGGCCATTCTTTCTACCACATGTTGTAGGCTGAATGTATGCAGGAATATGTGGCCATTCTTTCTACCACATGTTGTAGGCTGAATGCATGCAGGAATATGTGGCCATTCTTTCTACCACATGTTGTAGGCTGAATGTATGCAGGAATATGTGGCCATTCTTTCTACCACATGTTGTAGGCTGAATGCATGCAGGAATATGTGGCCATTCTTTCTACCACATGTTGTAGGCTGAATGCTATGCAGGAATATGTGGCCATTCTTTCTACCACATGTTGTAGGCTGAATGCATGCAGGAATATGTGGTCATTCTTTCTACCACATGTTGTAGGCTGAATGCATGCAGGAATATGTGACCATTCTTTCCATCCTTTACAATGCGTGAGTCAAAGACGGAATCACACCCTCACCCGGCCGCTATGATGACAAACATGTACACTGTCATATTGTTAATAGTGAGTTATATAACCTATATATTGTCATATTGTTAATAATGAGTTATATAACCTGTATACTGTCATATTGTTAATAATGAGTTATAGAACCTATATAATGTCATATTGTCACACACCTAAGTTATCTAACATATCCACTAAAAGGTTGTTACTACAGTGGTTTATATAACATATAAACTGTCATATTGTTACTAAAGTGAGTTATCAAACATACAAAATGTCATATTGTCTCACAAATTAGTTATTAGTTATCTAACGTAAACACCCATACTGTGTCATGCGTGAGTCAAAAATAAATGCAGCATTACGTGTGTTGTATTATTTGTGGATTCATGTATGTCTTGACATGGTCAAAAACATGAAAGAGCTTCTTGCGTCTAAACTGTAGCCTTGTAAGTAACAACATAGAGTGACCAAGTGTTCATGTCTCGTCACTATTGTACAACATAGAATGACCAAGTGTTCATGTCTCGTCACTATTGTACAACATAGAATGACCAAGTGTTCATGTCTCGTCACTATTGTACAACATAGAATGACCAAGTGTCCATGTCTCGTCACTATTGTACAACATAGAATGACCAAGTGTCCATGTCTCGTCACTATTGTACAACATAGAATGACCAAGTGTCCATGTCTCGTCACTATTGTACAACATAGAATGACCAAGTGTCCATGTCTCGTCACTATTGTACAACATAGAATGACCAAGTGTCCATGTCTCGTCACTATTGTACAGCATAGAATGACCAAGTGTCCATGTCTCGTCACTATTGTACAACATAGAATGACCAAGTGTCCATGTCTCGTCACTATTGTACAACATAGAATGACCAAGTGTCATGTCTCGTCACTATTGTACAACATAGAATGACCAAGTGTCCATGTTTCGTTCCTATTATACAACATAGAATGACCAAGTGACCAAGTGTTCATGTCTCATTACTACTGTACAACATAGAATGACCATTAGTTTCCTTAAATTCTATAAATCCATTATAATGAGTATATATTATACTTGTCCGTGGTGTGTTTCGGTGCGTTGTGGAGAGGTATGTTTCGTTAGCTCAACGCACAAAGTTACAATATCATAGCTATTAGAGTAGTTGTGGCTAACGCGAGTCATGTTGCGGCCCACTGAGCTAGGTCAAATGAACATAAATGTTAACTTTATTGTACATATCAGCAAACAAACACTACATCATGAGTCGTTGTGATATAGTTCCAATATTGTATGACTATCAAAGACACTTAGGATTAACTATTAAACTCTGTATTCAGAGGTCATAGAAAATCCAAGTGTTCATATCTCGTCACTATTGTACAACATAGAAAGACCAAGTGTTCATGTCTCGTCACTATTATACAACATAAAAAGACCAAGAGTTCATGTCTCGTCACTATTGTACAACACAGAAAGACCAAGTGTTCATGTCTCGTCACTATTGTACACAATAGAATGACCAAGTGTTTGTGTCTCGTCACTATTGTATGGTGCAGTAAACTAGTACAATGAATGAACAGCCACAGGATGTTACAATCAACACCAACATTTATAGATTATCTGTGTCTGAAAGTGCATTGTAACATTCAGTAGTTTGTCATAGGTTCCTGATGTGGAAACTAAGGCCATGTGGTTTCATACAAGAATGACGAGAACATCGTGGAGGGATGGAACAAGTAATGGAGACATCTTGAGAGAAGTTGGCTTGTAAAGACAACTGGTTAGTTGAATCAGAAAAGGACAGTTATCAGGTATCAGTTGGGGTATCTTCATTGCACTCCGGACAGGTCCATAGGTGCTCAGATCCTCCCCCCAGCATATGCATCAGCGTCCGGTGGCTAATAGTACCAGTTCTGTGTTGGTTGACGAGGCACCTCGTTTTCCCGATGTACCTCTCATGTCTGGCCGTGCGATTCTTACTCCCAAGTCTTTCATCCTGGACAGCGATGTGGATTTACTGACGGCAAAGTCCTTTCTTCTCGACATATCTTCAAGGACGTTAATAACATCGGCACGATCTATGGGCTGGCCATCTACAGGGGGTGCAGAGCCAGCCAATTTATCAGCTCGTTCATTTCCCTAGACTCCCGCATGTCCCGGGACGAAGATGAAGGTGACTTTACGGACAACAGACTTCCGCAGTGACTCAGTCCACTGTCTACGTACATATCCAGCTTCGACCTTCTGAATCAGAAAAGGACAGTCCCAAATCTATGCATAAGTTATGGGAAAGGGACAGCTGGAGTATTGTCTGGAACCAACACGTCAATAGAAGAGGGTGACAGTTCGTCGAGTATACTCGTTCTTCGTTTTTGTCACATCATTGAGACACACTGGAGTCCAGGTGTGGTCACTATAGCGTTAAACGTTTGTATTGTCTCGTGTGTCCTCTAATATTTACTTCTGTTCTCTATTTCTATTCTACGGTGTGTACTCTAATATCTGCTTCTTTCCTCTACTTTTATGATTTTCTATGTATGTATGGGGAAGCACTTGGAATCAACGACTTTCAAGAGAAGGTCCACCAGAGAGACGAATGGAGGCGGATTGTATTTGCAGCAAAGAACCTCAATGGTTCGGAAAGCTGAAGAAGAAGAAGAAGAAGTATGGGGAAGCCGTGGCTGAGTGGTTACTAGATTCAGAGGCCACAGGGATCGATCCCTCAATACGAATGGAATATTCGGAAGAACCAGTTAATGACGTCGCACGTCCTGCTGAACTCTTAAGGTAGTGAAATGATCGGATACCTCACAGGGCACGTAAACAATCCTACGACAGTTGGAAATAGCAAACAGCTGTACAGCGTCTGACCTGGCAATATTATTAGGAGTAGACCCAGATGTCTCCAGATCTTGTTTCCCTGTACAGTGAACATAATTTCAGAAAAGTAGAAGATATGAAAGGAATTATCATTGGAGGAAGAAACACCAATAACATTAGATATGCAGATGATACTGTATTGATTGCACACAACGAACAGAATCTGCAACATTTAGTAAATGCGGTTGTTGCACACAGTGGACAAGTAGGGTTAGAATTAAATTGTAAGAAGACACAGATTATGATCGTCTCAAAGAAGAACGATGTACCACAATGTAATATAAAAATAAATTGGAATATTATTAAGCAAGTGCATCGGTACAATTATCTCGGAACAGTCATAACATGTGATGGGAAATGTCTCAAAGACTCGCCATGGCCAAGGAATGCCTGGCAAGATGAAAAACATACAGACCAATAAGATGGCATTTGCAACGGATAAATTAGCGTCGGATTGCTAACATAGAACCTGTGCTTTTGTATGGATGTGAAGCGGGGGGGGGGGGGGGGGGGGGGAGAGGGGACGAACAATTGGGAAGCAGAGAAGTAAATTCCTGGATTTCTTGACCACGTATGGTCGAGACAAGAACACTGAGTGAGCTGATCCCCGACTCTGGTGATCGAGTGAGATGACGAGACATGGTCGCCCACGCTTACCGGCATGGCACATGATGAAACCCACGGGTAGAAAGAGCCCGTTGCCTAGGCTACAATATGTCTAGACTCTAGAGGAAGCTCACCTGACACACATGTTTGCTGATGTTGAAACGCTGATTTCTGGGGTGGGTAATTGGTTGTGACGTATTCGCATAGAAACAGGAAGAAGGAAAAAGAAAGGGAAGAGGAAGACAAAGAAGAAGAAACCGAAAAAGAAGAAAAGGGCGAAGAAGAAGAAAAGTATTTCTTTTGTAACACACAACGGTTTTGTAACTCTGACAGGATTCGTCAATCAAAACGTAACTCTGTTGTCATTTTATAACTATTGTGGTTCTTATCTATACGAATTATCCTTGCAACAAGAAATAAATAGTGTAGTTAACTGGAGTCATGCAAACCGCATGCAAATTAACATTTCTAAAACAAAATCTATGTTAATAGGAACCAGGCAAAGACTTCACACTCTAAACTCGCAGAGAACCCTTCAGCTGCACATTGGTAGCACGCGTATAGAAAGTGTGACCGAGCACAAGGCACTGGGTCTTATCATAGATTAAAATCTGCCCTTTAATTCCCAAGTTCATGCTCTAGTTAAACAAATAACCAAAAAAGTATACCAACTTGCAAAATTAAAATTTTTCTCGACGAAAACACAAGAAAGATATTCTATACTGCCCACATACAAACATATATTATATTATTGCTCCAAAATCTGGGATGGATGCTCCAAATCAATAACAAAACGCCTTATATTCACTCCAGAAAAGGGCAGTGCGTTTAATTAATGGTGAAAAGCCTACAGACAATTATAACCTACATGAACGTCTTCAGTTACTGCCACTCCACAAACGCCTACTTTTTAATAAGGCTAAACTAATTCACACAATCATATTTCAAAATGCTCCAAGCTACCTTTGGCCATTGTTTAAATATAACGCAAGACATAGTGGACGACTAAATATACTTTATGTCCCAAAACATTAGGATAGACTTACATAAAACAAACTTAGCATACTCTGCCACTCGGTTGTGGAACAATCTTCCACAAGAAATCAAAGACACCACCTATCATTATACATACATTCGCAACCTGTTTGAACACTACCTCAGGACAGACTGCATGCCCTCATGAAGAAAAATAAAATAAAAACAAAGACAACAATAATGGTAAATTATTTCGAAAGACAGCTAGCCTAAACACATTCCCATATGTATGGCACGTTACACATTCCTTGGGTATTTATAATGCCCATGTTAAACATTGAATCAGTGAGTCATGTATTATTGATTATTTTTCATGCGTTTTAATTCTTATTGTTCTTTTGTTGTTAAAGATTTGCTTCATAAGAGATGTTGAATGAAAGAATGTATGAGAGGAAATAGAGAAGAAGGGCAGAATGTAAAACAGGCCTGCGTGCCCAATTCTAAAGACTTTGAAAATAAAGATGTTCGTTCGTTCGTTCATTGGTTCATTCGTCCGTTCGTTCGTTCGTTCGTGTTCGTTCGTGTTCGTTAGTTCGTTCGTTCGTTCGTTCGATTGTCTGCCGACAGGTGGTAATATGTTCAAATTCCCATGTTTTTGTGCGGTGTGTGAGGCAATCTCGTCGTATCCCTGGTTTATATCCCTCTCTCTATGATCTGTTTAATGCTCGTGCTGTTGGACAACTCACTTCAAGACACTGAGTCATATACCTCCCTGGTTAGTAACGGGAACAAAGATGGGGGAACGGATGAAGATAGCATTAGACTACAAAAGGCCGGAGGAGCTTGTATAGAAAACTGAGAACAGATGATGGGGGACTTCCGGTTTCAAGATGGCGACGGACGGTCGTGTTGTTTTGTGTTCGTCAACTTTTTCGTGTAAGGGATGGATTTATTCATCTCTTTCGTGTAATTGGTGTGCCAGGATGTAAAACCAGGAGTTTCTACTCAAGATCTGCGCGGGTGCTACGGAGTTCGTGCATCGAGCGAAGCCATCCTTGAGTGAATCTTCAGCAGCGTGTGTGGTTATCAGCAGTCTGTGTTTACGTTTTTTCAACATGGCGGAAGAACGTCTTCTTTCCGAGCGATCAACAGTCAACATAACGAAGCGGCGTGGTAGCCGCGCAGGGACAAAGAAGCAAGGTAAGCGCGGGGGTTTGAGACGTTTTAGACTCAAGTGTCACCGTCTAGGACTCAGGAACATCCGTATTCTATATTGGAACTGTGCCAGTGTAAAACAACGGGGCTCTATTTTATAAACCCTAGTTTACAGGAACGACATTGTAGCACTCCAGGAGACGAGACTGGGCGATCAGCTACTCCGAATTGCCGGCTTCAAATGTTTCTACAACAGACAACATCTGGGAACGGCGATTCTCGTTCGCGACAGCATGGTGGCGTCAGAGCTAGACATGTCCAGTTGGGACAGTGACGATATAAAAATACAGGCGTTGAGAGTTCATTCCAGTATAATGTTTATGCCCGCAATGCGAGTGTGGACGCCCAGAAGTGGCAGTGCTTAAGTGGCATATTAGGCCACGAGAGAAATGTTATTTTCTGTGGTGACTTCAACGCTAAAGGCAGATCATGGGGAAACACTTCCTCCAATACACAAGGGGAGGAACTCGAGACTGCACTGGAAACCATCGACCTGGTTTGTATCAACAGTGGCTGTGTCACCAGGACAGCAAGCCGTCCAGGCGATGAGGACAGTGCTATTGATCTGGCGCTAGTTTCACCTTCACTCACTACAATGTGTAGATGGGGTGTCCTAGGACACCATGGCAGCGACCACCACCCTTGCAGCATATTGGTGGAGAAAGGCAGAACCAGGCAGCACAAGCTAAAGGTAAAGACGTTCCAGTATGACAGTACAGGGCAAGATGTGGTGAGCAAAATAAGACGTGACAAGCGCAGAACGTTTCAGGGCAGGAGAAAAAGCTGGGAGCAGCCACCGTGGTGGAGTTTCGAGGTGGAGAAGGCTTGGGTGGATAAGCGTAGTGCTGTAAGGAGATGGCAAAATGCCAAGAAGAACAGAGCTGGTCATCCTAGTCCCTGCTTGCACTTAGAAAGAGAGATGCACACAAAAGTAAGCTATTTCAAAAAAACTGGTCAAGGTGGTTAAAAGCGAAAAATGGGCAGAGGTGTGTCAAAGAGTAAGCACAGACAAGTCACTGAAATTGTTCTGGCGACTACATAAAAGCATGAGTGGGGTAGTCAAGAATAAGAGCATTTCTGACTTCCAAGGTGCTGACCTCATCTGGCAGAGGACTGATGAGGACAAGGGCAAAGCCCTCTTTGAACGCTACCTTGAGCAGAGCAACCAGACAGACATGGGAGGCCGGAATCTGGCCAAGGAGGTCACCTCAGACAGATGCAAGGCCCAGAACACTTCGGATGAAGACACAGTGACAGTGAAAGAAATCAAGGCTGTGCTTCGACGATCAAAAAACAGTGCTCCAGGTCCTGATGGCATAAGATACGACGACATAAATAGGTGTACCGACAATGAGCTAGAGAAACTAGCAGACATGTACAACAACAGTATAGGGAGTGCTAGCATCAAGGAGGAATGGTTACATAGCTATCTGATTCCCTTGCCGAAGCCTGACAAAGACCACAAAAAAATTCAGGGATATCGAATTATAACCATGCAGAATACAGTAGGCAAGCTGCTGGAGAAGGTAATTGCCAGGAAAATATCAAGCCAACTAGAGAGGCAAGGTGTTTTCCCACCTACCCTGGGTGGGTACCGTCCAAAAAGAGAAACCTGGACCAATGCAGCAGTCTTTGCCCATGATGTCTATGAAGGTTTCCACTCAGGCACTGAAACTGTTGCTGCAGCGATTGATCTTGAGGACGCATACAACAGAGTACCACTGGATTTTTTAATGTTTCAGCTTCTTGAACTAAACGTAAGTCCATTCCTCCTTAGTTGGATCGCTGCAGCCCTCTTCCAACGGAAAGTAGTTTTTAGATGTGGCAGTTGGACTTCGGAACCAACAACAATATATCCTGGCCTACCACAGGGATCACCATTATCTCCGGTACTGTTCAACGCCTACACAGTGAGAATCACCAGTGAGCAGATCAATGGACCTGACAGGACATTGTCATATGCCGATGATGTTTTAGTGTATCGTCAGGGTAAGGATAGAGAGGAGGTTGCTGTGGAACTACAAACCGAACTCAATCGCATAAGTACTTGGTGTGATGAAGCTGGGGCAATGGTCAACCCAACAAAGGCAACAGTGACTTGGTTCTCGTTGAATAATCATATTGTCAACAATCCAACACCAACTGTAATGATGTGTTCAGAGACGGTGGAAAGAACGCAGGCAATGAATTACCTGGGGATACGGTTTGATCAAAGCCTTGCTTATAATGTGCACATAGACCAGGTGATAACAAAGGCCAAGCGGGGCTTGGCAGCGATGCGGGTGATGGCGGCAGCAAACTGTGAGCAGCGCCATCTATGTCTTCTGTACGAGGGGCTGGTCATGTCTGTTTTGGAGTATGCAATGGCAATCCTGACTCTCAGCCATAAGCAGATAGAAAGGATGGAAAGGATACAGAATGAAGCTATGCGCATTATTCGTGGATGTACAAGAGATACAGCATGCAGGGCGATGCGCTACCTTCTTGATTTTCCAACCATTGAAGAGAGAATGCAGGTTTGCAGGGCACGCGCCTACCTCAGAATTAACGCAAACACACAGCATCCACTGCATAGTGAAATTAGGAAGGTGAAGGGCAGCAGGTTAAAAAGAGGACGGTCGTGGATGGGTCAAGCCGAAGACATTCTTCAACAGGTGTGTTCACTTGAGGACTTAGAACCTGGCGAGGAGTGGGTGCAAGTGCCAACAGACTTCTGCACATCCTTTTCAGTTTGCATCCAACTAGATAGAAAATGCAGACAAGAAAATCCGGCTGCTGTGGAGGCTGAAGTACAAGCGTTGATTTTCGAGAATTCGCTAGACAGTGACGCGGTCATCTACACAGATGGGTCGGTCGTCCGACATGTGAGAAGCTCATGGGCCTTTACAGCTCGGGCCGGAGGGAGAATTGTGAAGGAGGACTCTGGTGCTTTCACTGAAACCACAAGTAGCCTGACCATGGAAGTCATGGCAGTAAGTAAAGCAATAACATGGCTCGAGACACAGACTATTCACTAGGGCTTGTTTCCTTAGCGACTCAATGAACATGATCAAGAGGATAGAGGAGGGGTCGATCCGAAGAGAATGGTTGCTGCCTCTGGAGCGGTCTCGGCTGGCAAAGATTAGTTTCATCTTCGTGCCAGGTCATGCGGGAGTACAAGGAAATGAGCGGGCTGACAAGCTCGCAGGTGAGGCTACTGTGGAGGGCGGACGCGCCATGGACCAGGCTGACATTCTGAATGCTCTACGAGAAGTGAGACTTTTGCAAGAACCAAGTGATGACTGTGAATCTACAACAATGGCCAGACTGCGAGAGCAGCAAATAAAAAGAGGGGTGGCCAAACAAGAACACTACGCAGGAAGCCAAAGAAGATTGATAAACCAACACAGAACTGGCGTCGTTAGCCGCTACACGCTGCGGGATTTGCTGAGGAGGGGATCCGAGCACTTATGGACTGAATGGTCCGATGTGCAACGAGGATGATCTGTCGACTAACTAACTAACTAACTAACTAACTGAGAACAGAATAAATAGAATGCAGAAGGTTGGTGGAGTGTGTATAGAAATCTGAGATTAGAATAACTAGAAAGTCCTTTGTCTGGAATCCACATCTTATATATAAATTAGGATCGTCTGTCTGTCTGTATGTATGTATCTATGTATGTCCTTTATGCGCTCGCGAACGGCCCATCCGATTGAGATGAAATTTTCTACACGCCTTCCTTTCATTCCAGAGCTGCCAACTGTCATAGTTTTTTTTTCTTCTTCCTCCTCCTCCCTCCTCCACCTAACAAAATACGTACGTAAATATATGATGATGATGATGATGAAAGAATCCCCGAACCAAAACGCTAGGGAAAGGGAAGAAAATGACGTGACTACACAGAATCGTCACACGGCAATCATCATGATCAAGTGCCGTGCCGGCTGGCGTAGGCGTTCATGGCTCTCCGTAGATCTCAGTCTTTGGTTTTTTGGATCAACTCTGCTGCTGATATTCCTCCATGCCACGGCAATATCAATAACAATTCATCTTTTTATGTGTAAGGAAGTTATCTACAGTCGTGTAGAAGGGAAGAACTAGACGAGTATGAATTCGGAATGGCGAACTCTCTCCTCCTCTCTTCTCCTCCCTCCTCCTCCCTCTACCTCCTCCCTCCACCCTCCTCCTCTTCCTCCTCCCTCTCATCCCTCTCCCTCCTCCCTCCTCCTTCTCCCTCTTCCTTCTCCCTCTTCCTCTCCCCTCCTTCTCCATCCTCCTCCCTCCTACTCCCTTGCCTCCTCCGCCTCCTCCCTCATCTTCCCTCCTCCTCCCTCTCCCTTCTCATCCCTCCTCCTCCTCCTGCCTCCCTCCTCCTCCTCCTGCCACCTTCTCCCTCATCATCCTCCCTCCTCCTTCTCCCTCTTCCCTCTTCCTCCTCCTCCTACCTCCTCCTCCCTCTACCTCCTCCTCCTCCCTCCACCCTCCTCCTCCCTTCTCCTCCTCTTCCTCCTCCCTTTCCTTCCTCCTCCTCCTCCCTCTACCTCCTCCTCCCCCTACCTCTTTCCTCCTCCCTCCTCCTCCTCTTCCACCTCCCTTTCCTTCCTCCTCTCCTCATTCTCCCTCCTTCCTCTCCCTCCTTCCTCCTCCTCCTTCCTTCTTCTCCCTCTGCCTCCTCCCTCCTCTCCCCTCCTCCTCCCTCCTCCTCCTTCTCCTCCTCCCTCCTTCTCCCTTCTTCTCCTCCTCTCCCCTCCTCCTCCTACCCTCTTCCCCTCCTCCCTCTCCCTCCTCCATCCTCCTCCTCCTCTTCCTCCTCCTCCCTCTTCCTCCTCCTTCCTCCTCCTCCTCTTCCTCCCTCTCCCTCCTCCATCCTCCTCCTCCCTCTTCTCCTCCTCCTTCCTTCTCCTCCCTCCTCCTCCCTCTTCCTCCTCCTCCTACCTCCTCCCTCCTCCTCTCTCCTCCTCCCTCCTCCCTTTTCCTCCCTCCTCCTCCTCCCTCTACCTCCTCCCTCCTCCTCTCCACTCTTCCTCCTACCCTCTTCCTCTTCCCCTCCCCCTCCTCCCTATCCCTCCTCCTCCCTTCACATTCCTCCTCCTCCCTCTTCCTCCTCCTCCCTCCTCCTCCTCATCCCTCCTCCTCTTCCTCCTCCTCTCCTCCTCCCTCCTCCCCTCCTCCTTCCTCCTCCTCCTCTCCTCCTCCTCTCCTCCTCCTCCTCCTCCCTCTACCTCCTCCCTCCTCCTCCCTTCACATTCCTCCTCCTCCCTCTTACTCCTCCTCCCTCCTCCTCCTCTCTCCGCCTCCCTTCTCCTCCTCCCTCCTCCTCCTCCCTCTACCTCCTCCTCCCTTCACATTCCTCCTCCTCCCTCTTCCTCCTCCTCCCTCCTCCTCCTCATCCCTCCTCCTTCCTCCTCCTCCTCTCCTCCTCCTCCTCCCTCCTCCTCCCTCTACCTCCTCCCTCCTCCTCCCTTCACATTCCTCCTCCTCCCTCTTCCTCCTCCTCCCTCCTCCTCATCCCTCCTCCTCCCTCCTCCTCCTCTCGCCTCCTCCCTCCTCCTCCTCCCTCCTCCTCATCACTCCTCCTCCTCCTCCTCCTTCTTCCTCCCTCCTCCTCCTCCCTCCTCCCCCTCCTCCTTCCTCCTCCTCCCTCTCCGCCTCCTCCCTCCTCCTCCTCCCTCCTCCTCCCTCTACCTCCTCCTCCTCCCTCTACCTCCTCCCTCCTCCTCCCTTCACATTCCTCTCCTCCCTCTTCCTCCTCCTCCCTCCTCCTCCTCTCTCCGCCTCCCTCCTCCTCCTCCTCCCTCTACCTCCTCCCTCATCCCTCCTCCTCCCTTCACATTCCTCCTCCTCCCTCCTCCTCCTCCCCTTCTCCTCTTCCCTCCTCCTCCTCCCCTCCTTCTCCTCCTTCTCCCTCCTCCTTCACATTCTACCTACTCCCTCTTCCTCCTCCTCCCTCCTCCTCATCCCTCCTCCTCCCTTCTCCTCCTCCTCTACCTCCTCCCTCCTCCCTCCTCCTCCCTTCACATTCCTCCTCCTCCCTCTTCCTCCTCCTCCCTCCTCCTCCTCATCCCTCCTCCCCCTCCTCCTTCCTCCTCCTCCCTCTCCTCCTCCTCACTCCTCCTCCTCCCTCCTCCTCCCTCTACCTCCTCCCTCCTCCTCCCTTCACATTCCTCCTCCTCCCTCTTCCTCCTCCTCCCTCCTCCTCATCCATCCTCCTCCCTCCTCCTCCCTCTCCTCCTCCCTCCTCCTCCCTCCTCCTCATCACTCCTCCTCCTTCTTCCTCCCTCTTCCTTCTCCCTCCTCCCCCTCCTCCTTCCTCCTCCTCCCTCTCCGCCTCCTCCCTCCTCCTCCTCCCTCCTCCTCCTCCCTCCTCCTCTCTTCACATTCCTCCTCCCTCTTCCTCCTCCTCCCTCCTCCTCCTCTCTCCGCTCCCTCCTCCTCCCTCTACCTCCTCCCTCCTCCCTCCTCCTCCCTTCACATTCCTCCTCCTCCCTCCTCCTCCCCTCCTCCTCTTCCCTCCTCCTCCTCCTTCTCCTCCTTCTCCCTCCTCCTTCTCCCTCTTCCTCCTCCCTCTTCCTTCTCCCTCCGCCTCCTCCCTCCTCCTACTCTCTCCTCCTCCTCCCTCCTCCTCCCTCTCCCTCCTCCTCCCTCTCCTCCTCCTGCTCCCTTCTCCTCCTGCGTTCTCCTCCTCCCTCCTTCTCCCTCCTCCTCCCTCTTCCTCCTCCCTCCTCCTCGCCTCCTCCTCCACCCTACTCCTCCCTCCTCCTCCTAATCCCTCCTCCTCCCTCCTATTCCTCCCTACTCCTCCTGTCTCCTCCCTCCTCCTCCCTCCTCTTCCCTCCTCCACCTCCCTCTTCCTCCTCCCTCCTCCATTTACCCAAGACAGACAGACAGTCAGACAGATAGTCGGGAACGGGATCTTATATGACTACTTATATAATTTAAATGAGATGCTCTCCACCATGGGCTGGGCCGGGTCAGACAGACAGACAGATAGATAGATAGATAGACAGACAGACAGACAGACAGACAGTCGGGAACGGGAACTTATATGACTACTTATATGAATTAAATGAGATGCTCCCCACCAGGAGTTGGGCGATGCTGGGCCGGGTCAGACAGACAGACAGATAGATAGTCGGAACGGGAACTTATATGACTACTTATATGAATTAAATGAGATGCTCTCTATGAGGGTCTGGGCGAAGACGGGCCGGGTCAGACAGACAGACAGACAGATAGACAGACAGACAGACAGACAGACAGTCGGTAACGGGAACGGGATTTTATATGACTACTTATATGAATTAAATGAGATGCTCCCCACCAGGAGTTGGGCGATGCTGGGCCGGGTCAGACAGACAGACAGATAGATAGTCGGAACGGGAACTTATATGACTACTTATATGAATTAAATGAGATGCTCCCCACCAGGGTCTGGGCGAAGCCTGGCCGGGTCAGCTAGTTGTAAAATAAATAGAGGAAGATCATAAATACACAGAGAAGAGAAGTAGAAAGATAAATTAATGACGAGCGTGGCTTCAAATGACAACTTTAAAAGAGTGATAGAAATTACAATAAACATACCATTATCTTGTAGTCTGTCAATATTGGTGTGAAGGATGTCAAGAGTGTTTAGCACGTGCCATCACGGTGCAGACGATCGCGGTGACTTCAGAAGGACATTTTTAAGATGGCCGTTCCACTTTTTTACACGCACCAAAGGGGAGCAGCCTTCCGTTATCCGTTTAGAGATCAGTGAAGGGGTGAAACATGTGGCAATTCATCGGCAAATGAAGGTCTAGTGTGGTGATGTATACCTGTCAGTCCAGCAAGTGTATGAGTAGAGATAAATGTTAGTTGCATATCTTTTACAGGACGTTGCAGTCAAAATGTTGAGATCTCTTGGCAAGTTTACTTTCAGTAGTTTGCCATTGCTTTCTGAATGACCAGCACCCACACCATTAACGTAAAATCTAGCGCAACGCGGTGTGCTGCCAAATCGCACGCAGCTATGTTTCGAACGCGGGTATGCGGGTTAACGAACTGGGTCCGTATCTCCTTCACCACGGAGCCGGCATGAGTGGAGTAGAAAGTTGCAAAATGGTGTGACCTCTATGTGACCCCTATGTGACCTCTGTGACAGACAGTTCACGGCCGGGTCAGGGACAACGAGTAGTGACATCAGACAATGTTGTTCTACATGGATCCAAGTGCTTTATAGGTGCTGTAGGTCTTGCATTGAACGCAGTATTGACTACATCCTAAAATGATACTTTTGTTCTTTACCTTTTCAGAATATATTCACCACAACAAATAAACAAACAAACAAAGCATTTAAATATTCCATTCGAAATCCCCTCGTAGATAGAAAGAAGATTGGCGGAGCAGCATGGTCTAGCTCAGGATAGCAGAGCTTAGTGTGAGTTGATTGAGGACCTGTATCCCCAAATGGGACAGATGGCAAGAGAAGACGCACTGAACATAAATAACCCCGATCTATATATCTCAGAACTGTGTACACGGGCTTTTTACTGTCTTTTAGCAGCACATACGACTTAAAACATGGTTTAATCTGCACAGTTGTATTAATATACAACACATGTCTGCTTCGTGAGCTGATAAGAGACACATACTGTAATATAATTTGCTGACTTGTTTTGAAAAAAAATATTTCCAGTTGATTGTATCTATTTACTACAGCTGGACCAAAGCACATATCGGTGTCATTATAGACTTTATGTTGCCATACCTGGCTGCAAGTTTGTGAAGACTACAAACTCTGGGTTTGAATGCAGGATAGTTTCTTGTGTTGTGAAAACTGATAATTTCAGAGTAAGGTTGTATTATGTCTGTGCTAACATTGTGTCAAGCCGTTTGACTCGGGCTCCGAAGGTTGTGGGTTCGATCCCGGGCCGCGACCTTCGGTTCACGAGTGCAATTTTTCGGAGACTTGTGTGTCGTCGCTAAAGCTAAAAGAGACCAAGTCATTTGGGATAAAACCCGGTGCAATGAAGTCGACTCTGTCGACTTGTAAGCGACTTTTTTACGAGCATTGTATTATTATATATTAGCAATATAAGTATAGAACTATGCATGCTGGGGTTATTAACACGATGAATACAATTTCTCATGGACAGATTTGCTGCTGTATCTAACATGGATCAAACAGTAAAACTGGCACTGCTCCTGGTCGATGGATTCTTCTTGTCTTCACTGGGGGACGATCAATGTGCTTATTTCCATCTAGCTCTATGGCAGAGATGAGGGGAAATACCATTGTATTTACGAGGTGCTCACTTCCATCTAGTTCTGTGACAGAGATGAGAGAATAGAAGCTCTCAGGGTAGACAACATTATCATCATGTGCCTTGCTGATAAACGTGGAAGTTCATGTTTCACCATCTCATACGATCGCCAGAGTCGTGGATCATCTCGGTGTTTCTATCTCGATTACGCCATGTGGCAAAGTCATCCAGGTATTTAGTTATCGGTCTTTGTTTTTTTTCTCCTCAATCTTGCCAGTTGTCACCACGTTCTCTAATTTATTTCTTTTCATAACGTGCCCAAAACAGTTTGACCGGCTACGTCTAATTTACACCTAGAGGAGAGGCTGACTGAGTGGCTAGAACGCCGGACTCTCCTTCCGGAGACCCGGGTTCGATCCCTCGGTAAGGTGTGGGATTCTTTTATGTCGTGTGTAAAAAGAAAATCCTAACCTGCACAGTTCGCGGCGACTGCACTAGCCAGGCGGCTCTAATTCCTCGGGCTCAAAGACCCCTCTGCCATACACCGCAAGGTACTATATTGGCAGTAAATGACAGTATGACAGTTACGCCTAATTTCACTTATCAGTTTACGTTGTTCATCTGTTTCTTATAGCACTTGCTCATTACCTTTTTTCAGTCTGCACATCGTATTATTTGCAATTTTCTCAGAAACCACATTTCTAAAATCCACAGATAATTTTCAGCTTGTCTGCTAATTTTCCACTTTTGACATCTATACAAAAGTGCAGGTTCTATGTTGCACTTCAACTATATTTCTCTCTGTACAGATGACATCGTGTTATTGGTCAGTATGTATTCATTCTTGTAAAAAGGCCACCTATTTCTATTTGGGTAGACAACACATTCATGACATAACATTTATTCCTTGGTTTCCTTTGTTGTTGATTACGGAGCTAAGATAGTCAATGTATGTGATGATTAAATTGATAACAGTTAGGTGCATATACTTGACATGATATGGCAGTCAATCCCAGCATTGTTTGGCTGTTTGTGACATCTTTCTTGCCAAGTTTACGTGCAGTAGTTTGCCATTGCTTTATGAACCACCGATACTGATACCTTTTTTCTTCTTTCCGCTCCACTGCTTTGAACTCAAGCTTAGCCCATACAATCAATCAATCAATCATGTGCCATGCCGGAAAGCGTGGGCGGTCATGACTCGCCATTTCACTCGATCGCCAGTGTTGTGGATCAGCTCATTGTTCCTGTCTCGTCCATGCCATGTGGCCAAGTCATCCAGGTATTTTCCTCTCGGGCTTCCTCTTGGTCTGTTCCCTTCGATCTTGCCAGTTGTCACCAAGTTCTCTAATCCATTTCTTCTCATAACATGTCCAAAAAGTTTTGACTCTACGTCTAATGTCTCTAATCAATTTACGATGTTCATTTGTCTCCTGTAGTACTTGGTCATTGACTAGCTTTGACTAGCCCATACACATTATTTATATTTATAGTAGCGATGGACTGAATGTTGCGTGTGGGTTAGCTTTCCCTATTAAGAGTGTCCCTCGCCATAAAGCGAACCCACTCCGACTTCAGAGGTATTTGTAAATTACTCCCCCATGTCAAGGACGACAGTTCAACATTTCAGTCAAGCTGTCTGGTGTAGGGGTTGAGCACCTTACCTCGGCATCAGCACAGCGGATGTTTAAGAACGCACGTTCTTACCCATTCGGCCATGCGGATCTGCTCCACTGATACCTTTGAATGGGAAATAACGCAAGTTACACCCTAATCGACAGCAGCTGTGCTTTGAACGAGGTAGGCGGGCTTACTAATTGCATTCGTAGCACCATCGCCACAGAGTAGGTTACATTGATACATGGTTATATATAAACGTAACACATTGGCCACAGAGTAGGTTACATTGATACATGGTTATAAAAAACGTAACACATTGGCCACAGAGTAGGTTACATTGATACATGGTTATAAAAAAACGTAACACATTGGCCACAGAGTAGGTTACATTGATACATGGTTATAAAAAAACGTAACACATTCGCCACAGAGTAGGTTACATTGATACATGGTTATAAAAAAACGTAACACATTCGCCACAGAGTAGGTTACATTGATACATGGTTATAAAGAACGTAACACATTCGCCACAGAGTAGGTTACATTGATACATGGTTATAAAAAACGTAACACATTCGCCACAGTGTAGGTTACATTGATACATGGTTATAAAAAAACGTAACACATTCGCCACAGAGTAGGTTACATTGATACATGGTTATAAAAAAACGTAACACATTCGCCACAGAGTAGGTTACATTGATACATGGTTATAAAAAAACGTAACACATTCGCCACAGAGTAGGTTACATTGATACATGGTTATAAAAAAACGTAACACATTCGCCACAGAGTAGGTTACATTGATACATGGTTATAAAAAAAACGTAACACATTCGCCACAGAGTAGGTTACATTGATACATGGTTATAAAAAAACGTAACACATTCGCCACAGAGTAGGTTACATTGATACATGGTTATAAAAAAACGTAACACATTCGCCACAGAGTAGGTTACATTGATACATGGTTATAAAAAAACGTAACACATTCGCCACAGAGTAGGTTACATTGATACATGGTTATAAAAAACGTAACACATTCGCCACAGTTCTGGTTACATTGATAACTGAGTTTAAATAAACAGCGAGCCGCCTCCGCAGCGAGCGGGTGACGAACGCATTGAGTAATACAGCATACCGCGTTCGAAGCACAGATGCGGGAGATTTGGAAGCTGACTGCCTTCCGTTAGTGTCCTTACTATGGTATAAGTGCCGGTCGTTCTGAAAGCAATGGCTAACTACTGAACGTAAATTTGTTCAGGAATCACATGCAGCCAAAATGTTGGAGTTGACTGCTACGGCAAATGTTGGAGTTGACTGCTCGCCTTATAAAGGATATGCAGATAACTAACAGTGAGTCCACATGTAGGGCCATGGTGCTAGGTAAGATGTGGGATATACAACCGAGGGAGTCATTATGCCTGGCATATACCAGGATGCCTGTAGTGTTATGTTGTTCCTTCTTGAAACCAGGATAGTAAATGATTTAATGCCGAAGGATAACATATCGCCAGATGTGATCTCACATTTGGACAGAAGGACGATATATCGCCATACTAGGGTCACCGTGTTATTTGTTTTGTTTCGTGACATCTTCCGAAGTGTCAGTTCTCAGTGAATGGAACTCTACATTATAACACTTGATCAGATGGCTGTGTACCATGTGTGGTCCTAACCTACATGTTGTTTGGCACTGTATCAGTTCAGAAGAATATATTGATGTGTGTGTGTGTTTATATAACTGCGGCTTATATATGTGTTTATAGGAATGTCACTGTCAAACATTTATTTATAGAATTGTGACAATTATATATGTTTTTTACAGGAATGTGATTGATATTAGGAGCGTTCATTTGAAATCCGTTCGTGCCGCATATTGCTTACGTTGAACATGATCATGTCATAGCCATGTGATAAGTACTGACCAATGAATAAAAGAGCACGTGCTTATCGTCCCATGATGCATAGGTAGTGTTACTGACCGTTGAGAAAATGGCCGGGTTGATCCAAAATCCGTCCAAACAAGCTCAAAGAGCGGAGATTCAGTTTCTTTCATTTGAAGGATGTCGACCAGTGGACATTCATCAAAGAATGCAGGCAGCGTACCATAACAAATGTGTGTCGAAGACAACAGTGACAGACTGGGCACGAATGTTTCAGAAAGGACGTCAGTTCACGACAGATCTTAGACGGCCGGGTCAAGCGCATATTGTTGCAACAGAAAAAAAACCATCGCGAAAATTGATGCAGCAGTACAGATGGACCATTGTCGAAGCATACGTTCGCTAGCGAAAGAATTTGATGTGTCAACTGGGACAATTCAAAAGGTCGTTCGTAAGAAACTGCAATGTCGGAAGGTGTGTTCACAGTGGGTACCACGGATGTTGACCGACCACCAAACAGAGGAACGCATAGGATGGTGTTTGAACCACTTGCTGTGTTACAGAGAGGAGGGTGATGGATTTTTCTTCCGCATAGTGGCAGGCGATAAATCATGGTGTAACCACTTTATGCCGAGCAGCAAAAGAGAGAGCATGCAATGGAAGCATGCTGGATCACCAAAAGCCAAAACAATTCAAGCTACAGGTTATCCGCTGGTAAGGTTATGCTGAGCGCATTTTTTTTTTTACCATGAAGGGCTGTTGTTGGATGACTGCAAAGAACCTGATGTCAACATCAACTCTTCCCACTACTTGGAAACACTAGACAAGCTGCAAAAAAGTCATCAAGAATAAACGACCCTGCATGATTTCTTGGGGTGTAATTTTGTTGCACGATAATGCTCGTCCGCATGTTGCAAAGATTGTGCAGGAAGCATTAGCTTGGAAGAAGTGGGAAATTCTGCAACATCCAGTCTATAGTCCTGATTTGTCACCATGTGATTTTCATTTGTTCGGACCTCTAAAATAAGCTCTCAAGGGGCAACGATTTCACATAGATGCAGACGTAATGAACGCGGTAAACACTTGGTTCAGTGAGCAACTACAATCCTTTTTTGCGGACGGCATTCACCGCCTACCTAAGCAATGGGATGCTTGCCTGAATGCCTACGGCGACTTCTTCTCACCAACCCATGGTGCATAATTCATTCAAAATGAATGCTTTGTTTAATTCTACCACACTTGTTAATGTTTCTCTCATGCTTTTGTAACAAAGCCATTGGAACGGGTTTCAAATAAACGACCCTTATACATTTGTGATTGCAGGAATGTGACTGCTTCGACGTCTACATTGAATGCGATTATAAACACTTCACTTCTCTTCCACCCTCACTTGCGACACAACAATCAAATTTCACATATCTCAGTTTGGATGTAAGTATTACATATCACATCTAATATGATGACATATACATATGCATCCATGGGTGCAGGTGGTGGATGAAGATGGAGAGCAGCCAACAGATAGTTGTAGGTTATGGTCTCCACCTTCACGACGGTAGGCAGAGGATCTCTATTTTGAGGAAACAATGGCTACGGTCACTGACCAGTATGGTCACTGCTAGGAAGGAAAGCAATGGCAAACTACCTTCTTTACAGATGCCAAGAAAATCATGTTGTGTGAAATTAAATGCAAAGAATACCATGGACAGCCAGAAAGACCAATGAACAAGTCCTGCAAGAAACAAATGAAGATCGTAAATTGATTAGAGAAATTAGACGTAGACAGTCAAAATTTTTTGGGCATGTTATGAGAAGAAATGGATTGGAGAATTTGGTGACAACTGGTAAGATCGAGGGGAACAGACCAAGGGGAAGACCTAGAAGCAAGTACCTGGATGGCTTGGCCCTGTGGCATGGTCGGAGCTGATCCACGACTCTGGTGATCGAGTGAGATGGCAGAACATGACCGCCAACGCTTACCGGCGTGGCACATGATGGATGGATGTAGATGTAATTATCACATGCTACATCTCTCATTTGGTATGTGAGTATCATAGTTCACATATCTCAATTTGGATGTAAGTATCATACTTCACATCTTTCAAATTGGATGTACGTTTCACAACTCGCAGTTTGAATGTGAGTATCATATTTTACAGTTCTCAATTTGGATTAAGTATCAATCTTTACATTTCACATTCTGGGTGTAAGTATCGCAGCTTCCTGTATCAAGATTGTCACCACTTCTTAAACATTTATAGAATAGTAATATCAAGTTGATATCTTACAACAATTGTCACAACCATCATTATGTCTGTATATCTGTCTCAGTGTCCACATGTTAGTGTTTTGTTTGTCTGTCTTCCTACCTGCCTGCTCTTTTGTCAGCCTTTGCAACAAATCTCTCTATCTTGAGAGCTGTGACACCATGATGATTTTGTGTCACTATGTCTATAGGCAGTGTTGTCTACCACTCCATTTGTCTGTCTGTTTCACTGTCTGTTCTCTGTATATTTATATATCTATATGTGTGTATCGCCGGTCTCCCTGGCCGAGGAGTTAGCAGCTTTCTCCGTAACCCCGAATACTCTAGTGGTTGACGTGAGCGCACGAGAATTGGAAGCATTTCGAGTCGTGCCAGTGACATATGAGAGTATGGAGCCGGTCGCTCAGAATGTCGTGGCGTGCTGATGAGCGTAATCTAGCCTAGGAATCAACATACAGCTGAAAGATGCTGATGTTGACCGCAATATCCTGAAACAGGATGGAAACGCCGGGAACAAAAAATGTGTGTATCAGTATGTCTACCTGCCGTTAGTATATCCATTGACATGAGTGTATATATGTTTATCAACTTATGTATCTCTCCCAACCCCTCATTCATGGCCAGGCTTTCCCTCGGGCAGCATTCGTTTCATATACTCATCATTAGTTTACCGATATTTGTGTGTGTGCGTGTGTATGTGCTGTGTTGTGTATATATGAGTGTGTGTAAGTGTGTATATGTGATCTTACTGGGTCGCTAACTGTATTAACATTTCACGCACACATTGATACAGACTACCATGGCTTTATGTTTGAGTGGGTGCCTCGTTTTCTATGTGAGCATGCGGGACCACCATCACATGGAGTAGATATATAAGCAAGCTAATGTAATAATTACTGAATCACATACAAACAATCGTAAATTGACTGTGTACAACATGATATCGTGGCTTGTCCCCAGATGAACCAGATTACCACAATACCAGCTCGAAGTTTACCAGCCAACCTGACACAAATCTCCTTGGCAGAAAATCCTATTACCACCATAGATGAAACTGCATTCGACGCTTCAGCCTTGACTTTAACCTCACTATCTTTCTCAGACGCTCTATTTACGAGAATCCCAGATGCCTTTCTCCATTTGCACGCACTGACAGATCTTACATTTCGCGCAACAAACATCACAGACTGGAACATTAACGCAATGAAGAACATTGGTCAAACACTGAAGACATTTTATTTGACACAGAACGGTCTCCAAATATGGCCAGACTGCATTCAGTATTTCCCCCATCTAACTACTTTAAGTATCACAGGTACATCCATTGAAGGAATTCCAGAAGATACGTTCGACAGTATGGCTAACAGTTTAACATATCTAACATTAACTGGCAATAGTTTTAATGCCGTTCCCAAGGCTCTTTCCAAGCTGATCGCTTTGGAGTCGTTATATTTAAATCAAAATAAAATAGTAGACATCACGTGGCTTCCTTTAGAGGCTAGATTGAGTTCGTTAGCCCTAGATACCAAAAAATTTCTGACGCAAATTTACTCAGTAAAATACTTAGTAGATACAATGATAGTTTAAATTACTTTAGTATAACCAGCAACCTACTAACAGTTATGCCAGATTTTTCGCTTCTCCACAACATAGAACAATTCAATTTTTATGGTAATCGAATAAACGATCCCTATTCAGGTTCACTGCCTTTGAATATTTCCTTGTTAATTTTTGCCAACAACTCACTTCCTTCAATTCCCAGTATCATTTTGAAGTTAAAATATGTCACGCGACTAGATGTAACCTCCAACCTTATTCGTGGTATGAGCGGGGATGAAATACCACAGTGGATCAGCTTTATTGACATAGATTATAATTTTATTACAGAAATAACGGAAACGAGTTTTCCAGAGAAATTCCAGTTTAACATTTGTGAATATGAACTACAACCCGGTGTCCCAGATATCGCTTTCTGCCTTTAAAAATGTTCCGCTTTTAACAGAATTAACCATTGAGGGTTCGAAGCTGACCCGTGTGCCGCTGGCCTTTGCATCTCTGGTAAATGTTAACTACCTTGACATCAGTGACAGCATGAGCCTAATTTGTACGTGCCTGGAGAAAGATTTAGAGACCTGGTTTAAGAGATTCAATGAATACAGCTTTCCTGGGAATTGTGGAGACACTTCTATTTATTTCTTCTTTGTCAGTCTAAGTACATTTTGTCCCACAGGTGAGTTATCTTAGGTACATAACAAATAACAACAAGCCCACCTTGTCCCACAGGTGAGTTATCTTAGGCATATAACAAATAACAACATGCACATCTTGTCCCATAGGTGAGTTATCTTAGGTATATAACAAATAACAAACAGGTAGCCGTTATGGGTCAGTGAGATATTAGGACCCAGCACATATTGTAGGCTGAGTGCATGCAGGATTATGAAGTCATTCTGTCTACCTCTTAGCCTAAGAGAGTCGCAGATGGAATCAAACCTTAGGCCGACCTGCATGATGACCATATTAGCGCAGTGTCCCATAATTGGGTTATTTTAGATACAAATACACATTGCGATTGTCCCCCACATGAGTTGTTTAAGATATAAATACATATTATGATTGTCTCCCACGTGAGTTATTTTTGATATAAATATACATTATGATTGTCTCCCACGTGAATTATTTAATATATAAATACACATTGCGATTACCCCCACGTGAGTTATTTTAGATATAAATACACATAGTGATTGTCACACGTGAGTTATCTAACATACACACTGTCATAGTGTGCCATCTGACTTCAATTATCTTTAAAAACACATTATTTCACTCTGTAATCATACTGATGAAAATATGTCATTATTGTGACACATGTGAATGATCCTATATACATTGAAATATTCTCTCATAAGTCAGTTATCTAACAACATATTCACTGTCATATTGTCTCACAAATTAGTTATGTAATATATACACTGTCATAATGTCTCACTTCTTCTTCTTCTTCTTCTTCTTCTTCTTCTTCTTCTTCTTCTTCTTCTTCTTCTTCTTCTTCTTCTTCTTCTTCTTCTTCTTCTTCTTCTTCTTCTTCTTCTTCTTCTTCATCTTCTTCTTCTTCTTCTTCAGCGTTCCGAGCCATTGTGGTTCTTTGCTGCAAATACAATCTGTCTCCATTCATCTCTCTGGTTGACCTTCTCTTGCCAGTCGTTGATTCCAAGTGCTTGTTGGTCTGTACATGTATTATCTCTCCACCGCCTTCTTGGTCGACCTCGGGGTCTACGGTCATTTATTTCCTGAGTGTAAGCGAGTTTTGTTTCCCTATTATCTTCCATTCTTTCTATATGCCCCAGCCATTGTAGTCTATTAGCCTTCATGATACCAGTGATTAGCGGGGACATAAACAGATCATAAATGTCTTTGTTACTTCTTCTTTTCCACTCTCCACCTTGTGTATCCCTAATAGGTCCAAAGATGCGTCATAAAATTTTGTTCTCAAAGGTTTGTAACAAGGCTTCGTCTCCTTTCGTTGTACTCCAGGTTTCAGAACCATACAGCACAACTGGTCTGATCAGTGTTTTGTATATTGTGATTTTGGTGTTACGAGATAGCGCCTTTGATTTTAGTAGATGTTGTCTTGCATAGTATATCTTATTTCCAGAGTTGATTCTAGTTTGTATTTCTTCCCTTATGATGTTGGAGCAGTTGAAAATTGTACCCAGGTATTTGCATGTTTCCGTTCTTTTAATGGTCATATTATCTATTTGTATGTGGCCAGAGTTTTTAGCCATTCCGTCTCTTGAAATTACCATATATTCTGTCTTATCTTGGTTGATAACCAGCCCCATCTGTTGGGCTTTTTCCTTTAAGTGAGTCAATATTTCCAATGTCTTTTGTTCACTTTGCCCTATAATATCTATATCATCTGCATAACCAAGCAGCTTGGATGTTCCTCCAATATCACATTCCTCCTTTACCTTCCTTACAACTTTCTCTAGAGCCAGATTGAAGAGTAGCGGCGATAGTGCATCACCCTGTATCAAGCTAGATGTTATTTGGAAGGGGTCTGATTTCCTGCCTTTATATGTTACTATATTATAAGTATCTTCCATGCATAGTCTGGTCATGTTGATTAACTTCCTTGGTATTCCAAATTCCTGCATAGCATTCCATAGGCTATTCCTATGGACACTATCATAAGCCTTTTTAAAATCCACAAAAATGTTATGGAGATCTCTTTTATATTCCCGATGTTTCTCGGCTATTTGTCGTAAGATACATATCTGATCTATTGTTGATCTGTTTTGTCTAAAACCCGCCTGGTAGTCACCTAATATGTCTTTTGAATATGGTTTTAGTCTATTTAGTAATACTGTGGATAGTATCTTATAGCTTGTGGACAGTAGTGATATCTATATCTATAAAACAGAGTGCATGTATATATATATATATTTATATGTATTTATGTCCTTTATACGTTCGCGAACGGTCCATCCTATTGAGATGAAATTTTCTACACGTCTTCCTCTCATTCCAGCGCTGCCAACTGTCATATTTTTATTTCTTCTTCTTCCTCCTCCCTCCTCCCCCTCCCTAAATACGTACGTAAATATATGATGATGATGATGAAAGAATCCCCGAACCAAAACGCTAGGAAAAGCGAAGAAAATGACGTGACTACACAGAATCGTCACACGGCAATCATCATCATCATCATCAAGTGCCGTGCCGGCTGGCGTAGGCGTTCATGGCTCTCCATAGATCTCGGACTTTGGTTTTCTGGATCAACTCTGCTGCTGATATTCCTCCATCCATCCATCCATCATGTGCCATGCCGGTAAGCGTGGGCGGTCATGTTCTGCCATCTCACTCGATCACCAGAGTCGTAGATCAGCTCCTTGTTTCTGTCTCGACCATGCCACAAGGCCAAGCCATCCAGGTACTTGCTTCTAGGTCTTCCCCTTGGTCTGTTCCCCTCGTCTTACCAGTTGTCACCAAATTCTCCAATCCATTTCTTCTCATAACATGCCCAAAAAATTTTGACTGTCTACGTCTAATTTCTCTAATGAATTTACGATCTTCATTTGTTTCTTGAAGGACTTGTTCATTGGTCTTTCTGGCTGCCCATGGTATTCTTTGCATTTTCCTCCATGCCACGGCAATATCAATAACAATTCATCTTTTTATGTGTAAGGAAGTTATCTACAGTCATGTAGAAGGGAAGAACAATCAATGGAAGGACCGAAATCACAGAACCTAGACGAGTATGAATTCGGAATGGTGAACTCCCTCCTCCTCTCTTCTCCTCCTCCCTCTACCTCCTCCCTCTACCTCCTCCCTCCACCCTCCTCCTCCTCTCTCCTCCTTCTCCATCCTCCTCCTCTTCCTCCTCCCTCTACATCCTCCCCCTCCTCCTCCTCCCTCTCCCTCCTCCTTCTCCCTCTTCCTCTCCCTTCCTCCTCCATCCTCCTCCCTCCTACTCCTTCCTCCTTCTCCCTCCGCCTCCTCCCTCCTCTTCTCTCCTCCTCCCTCTAACTCCACCTCCCTTCTCCTCCTCCTGCCTCCTTCTCCCTCATCCTCCTCCCTCCTCCTCCTTCTCCCTCCTTCTCCCTCTTCCTCCTCCATCCTACTCCCTCCTCCCCCCTTCTCATCCTCCCTCCTCCTCCCTCTACCTCCTCCTCCTCCCTCTACCTCCTCCCTCCACCCTCCTCCTCCTCCCTTCTCCTCCTCCCTTCTCCTCCTCCCTTCTCCTCCTCTTCCTCCTCCCTTTCCTTCCTCCTCCTCCTCCCAATACCTCCTCTTCCTCTGTCTACCTCCTTCCTCCACCCTCCTCCTCCCTCCTCTTCCTCCCTCCTCCTCTTCCACCTCCCTTTCCTTCCTCCCCTCCTTATTCTCCCTCCTCATTCTCCCTCCTCCCTCTCCCTCCTCCCTCCTCCTTCTCCCTCCGCCTCCTCCCTCCACCTCCTCTCCCCTCCTCCCTCCTTCCCCTTGTTGTAGTGTTGGAAAGAGTAACAAAACGCCAACTGCATAAAACGTTGTTTATTTGTCAAGGTTTACAAGCCGCGTCCTTTCAGCTGGTTTCTTAGATGTTAACTGCCTATAACAACATAATACGTCACGATTGAGCATCTCCCACCCCTTTCAGTCTCAATGCTCAATCGTGCTGTATCGGAGTTTTCCAATAGACCCCAATTATACCTACACTGTTACACCTCCCCATGTTACTTAAAGAATTTTCCTTTTAAAGGAAAAATCTTTACTCCTAATCCCCATACTCTATTCCCTACTTGTCTTTTAACCTTCGCCAATACATCTTTTACTCTTCTCCCAGTGCTATGGTCTGTCTATAACCTCCCCATATACTTCTTCTTCGCTTTTTATTTATATAATACTACGGTTAATCCAAGCAGTCCTTCTTTCTTTTTCTATTTCCCCAACATTTTATAGTTATCTACTACGTAATTCTTCATTTCTGGTTCTTTCTGGTTATCTGTATCAAATATACATATCACAAGAACAGCTCATAAATTCTGTGTCAAAATTATGATCTTATACAATTCCTCATTCTTTCAAACCCCAGGACGTACAAAAACAATGTAGTTAGAAAAAGTAAAGAAGTGGTGCGCACCAAATAAAGAACATGAAGAATGAATACACGACATGACCACATGGACATATAGTAAATGTACACTTAAGACATTCACCCTTTACCTCCCTTGCCAATAAAAAAAAAATTTTTGTAAAATAATTTTTTTAAAACACCTTTAAGAAATATATTATTGTTCGTTATAAAACAATTTGGCATAAGTTTTCATAAACCTTTTATATTTCACATTGACATTGCCAACCACAATTCCGTTCCTCTTCCGTTATCTCACCTTTTACCATGAGCCCATGTTCATATTTTATGAACACCTTAAATATAATTAAAGCTGGTATTTCACAGCACCTATATCTTTCCCCCGTACAACCCATCCTGTTATTTTATAAATAAAGTGACGTGTGTGCAGACCCTGGATACGTCTATCCATTCGTGCATACACGTTCACCAACACGTTTCCCACTAGTTAATGAATGCATAGTTTCCCCTTACCTTATATCAGTGGACAAATTAGTTTTTATCAACTCTTTTCTTAACGAAAAACCTTTAGCAAAACCTCCTTCATTTGAAACTTAAACTTACTTAACTAACTTTACAAGCATTTAACTCAATATACCAAATCATTCATGTAATCGAAATAAAATGAACACAACCTCCAAATTAATCTAGAAGAAAAAAAACACATTGACATAACATGCATGTTATCAAATCAGAATGAAATATCCTATTCTACCTATCACTATTGGACACTTTTACGGACCAACAGTTCTTGTCAACTCAAATGCTATGAACACAATCACCCTACTCTAAACCAATTACTCAAACAATAACAATCATTTTTCAAGACCAAATCAAGAAAACAAAATGAGGCATTACAACTTAGGCTCAATAAAACAACCAACCAATATCCCTCATCCTCCAGTAGCAACTCAAGCATAAAAACATTTCCTATATGACTCATAATTCACAAAACTTAGATTTCATAAACACCGTCCTCAATACAATTATAACTCTCTTAAAATTTCTATGTACATTGGCCTACCAGTATTAGGCTCTCATAAATGACGCATATCCAGTATTTATATGACCGAGAAGACTAAACATCCTATCTATATATCTGTTAACTACAGATCAATTATGAACATATCTGTTCTATCTACACAAACAAATCAGTAATCCAGAATTATCTATTTATTATCTCTTAACAGCACATAGTATCCTGAATAAGCTCTTAAGTAAACACTGTAACCTATATCCAACATTAACTCAATGTAGCCATCCTCTACTTATCAACGTACTTGTGATCTGTCCTGTCTATTATTATTATTTTCCGGCGAAGCTTTTAACTGTGACAGCAATTCTTGTTCCCTTGTTATTTTGTCTAGTGAATGTATATGGACTTTATTTTCTCCGAATGGATGGATCAATTCATTCATTCCGATTTTCCCTCTTCTTCCGCATCCGTGTCTGTCACTTCTCCTTTCACTAGAAGTTTCCAAATAACTTGTTCCCGACACTTCTGTTCTATTCGTTGCCAATATTTCACTAATGTTATGATCTAACTTTGCTATCACACATCCTCTGTATAACTTGATTTCTCTCCCTGTGTTGTTGATAACCATTACTGGAAAGGTTAAGTGTTTATCCAACTTCATTACTCCATCTGGAACCTCCAAACCAGGCTCATCAATTATTTCTTCTTGTAACTCAGTGATTCTGACTGTGTTTCCTTCCACATAATATGGGTTTCTCTTCAGCTTCGCTTGTATTAAATTAACCGACTGTGGTTTTAATGTCGTTGTCATTTTGACCCTAACTAGTGCTGCTATATGCATATCCTCTTCCATATCTATATATACGTCTCTGAATTTTAACTTATGTAAATCATAAAAAAGTCTTATCCCATTCTTTATCAAAAAATCTCTTCCTATCAGCATATTTCTATTTAATCCCCTCACTACATGAAAAAGGTGTCTTATGTTTATCCCCCCTAACTTAAAATTGATCATTGTTTGTCCAACTACTTGTAAATTCTGTCCAGTAACAGAGTGTAAATTATTACTACACTTAAATATTCTACAATTTCTTACTATTTTATATAAAAAACTTTCTTTTACTACACTAACTTGAGCTCCCGAATCTATTAATGTACGAACTCTATACTTTCCTATTTCTAATATACACGAGCTATAATCTGTTTTTTCTTCTATAAATTTCTTGACTTCATCCAGTTGAAAATATTCTCTGTTCGACCTATTATACTTGTTATTAACATACTCTCTAACACTTGGGACCCTATTATTTACCCTCCTATCATCGGTCCTGTCTAATAGGTTGGGCGCCAGTTTTCCTGTGTTCTTGTACCTGTAAAGTTCCTGTGTCGATCAACAACATTCCTACTCACCCTATTATTATCATGTCTACCCTGTGTATTTGACTGTATACGCCTGTTATTACAAAAACGAGAAACATGTCCCCGTTGACCACAAACCCAACAGACAATGTTTGTGTTATTTGTGTTTCTTACTGCCTCACTTGTAGGGTATCTCATATTTCTTCTTTCAACATAATCGCTCCTATTTCTACCTTGTAAGGTTTGTATACCGCCTCTCCTATTCCATCCGAATCTTGTTTGTCCTATCTCCATGGGTTCCTCAATTCTGTCGTCTCTATTACTTCCCACTTCTCGTCCTGTTCTTAATCTAAACCTTCGTCTCAAATTTTCCTCTTGCACCGCAATATCCACCGCTTGTGATAACCTCTCAGGGTTATCCCTCATCAGCTTAAGTTTCAAACCATCAGATTTGATGCCATCCACAAAAATCCCTACCAACATCCTTTCCACCTCCTCCCCTCGCACATTCTGTCCTAAGAATGCCTCTTCAGCCAGGTTAATCAACCTATCGCTAAACAACTGTACCGTTTCTCCATTATTTTGTTTAGCCTGCCTCAATACCGAAAATGCATGTTGCGGATCCGTTATCTCTGCGTATTTCCTGGCGAGATCTTCTTTGAATTGTTCCCATGTCTCATCTACTCTAGCCTCTAACTTCCTCCTTATATGATCTGAGACCGGTTCTGTTGCCGTCTGATAAGCTAGTCTCATTTTCTCTTCTTCCGTTGCTGAAATTAGGTATGCATACTTTTCAATAGAAGTAACCCATTTCTTAAAGTCTTTGGCCTGACCACTAAACTTCAAAATTTCTGTTGCCATTCCCTGTTGGTTGATTACCAAATTCAATTTACCTACCGCTGTTCCAACCCCCGTCAGCACCTGTGCAAGGTTGTCTGGTTCCGTCATGCTGAAAATACTGCAAGAAAGCAAGCAAAGAACAAAAAAAAATACACAATTTCAAATTATTTGCTTCTAAAATCTGGTTAATTAATTACCTTATTTATGAATCACCTAAATTTACTAATTTACAACACATAATTCCCCCAGTTCATAAACTGTTCCATTAGTTATTTAGTTCCAGAATCGCACAAATTTCCCTTGGTTAATCCCTAAAGAGCACAAGTTGTAATCAGCATCAATATTCTGTCAACGTAGAGGGAGGAAAAACCCTGTCTTCAATAAGTCCTGTTTGAAACCAAAAAGTTCGCTATAAATCCTCATACCTGTTTCTAATAATATAATAATGTTTTAGACTCTGCTCTAACCAAGAATTTATGGCACATCACCGGAGTTACACAGTTACCTTCTTTTATTAGCTGATGGATCTAGTTCCACTAACCAGAGTTCGCATCAAGTGAAACCTAGTCTCGAGTTCAAGTGACGGAGTCCAGAAACTCAGGTGGCGGAGTTCTCTTCCCTCAGGTAAATTTTGTAGCTGCCAGATACTCTTCCTGGTTGGGTCACGTCTCATGGGATGCCTGGATAGATTTCAACCCCTGGTTGGGTCACGTCTCATGGGATGCCTGGATAGATTTCAACCCCTGGTTGGGTCCCTTCCTTGATTCTGAGTGAAGTACATCATCGGCGTCTTGATAGGGGTCGTAGTAATGACGTGGCCCCAAAAATTTATCACAGTTAACCGAAGCCCAGTGATATTTATGTGTTCAAAAAACCCAATCACGAAATTACAAGGCTTTGTCCATTATTACTTGAGCCTAGAAGAGTTCTTGACTTATTTTTCTTCTTTTGTCTGACAGGTTCAGCTTGAAATTCTGGTTTTCTCAAAGTTCTAGGACAGGATGGCTCTTCTCAAAAAAACGATAAGTTTCATGCAACGGCTATGAGAAGCCCCTTGTTATTGATAACTTTCAGTGGCTGGCGCTTTAAAATAGAAGCCCTTTCTTTTGAAACTCCAGAGTTCAGATCTCGGCTCCGGAAAACCTTGAAGGCTGAAGTTCAGTTAACGGCCATTATCAATTCGGCCACGGCTCCAGAAAAGCCTCTTGATAAAATTATCTTCTGAGTTTCATCGTACTTCGCGTAGTTAGCCGGACGACTCGATTCAAAATCCTGGTCACGGCACCATAATTTCTCCTGTTGTAGTGTTGGAAGGAGTAACAAAACGCCAACTGCATAAAACGTTGTTTATTTGTCAAGGTTTACAAGCCGCGTCCTTTCAGCTGGTTTCTTAGATGTTAACTGCCTATAACAACATAATACGTCACGATTGAGCATCTCCCACCCCTTTCAGTCTCAATGCTCAATCGTGCTGTATCGGAGTTTTCCAATAGACCCCAATTATACCTACACTGTTACACCCTCCTCCCTCCTCCTCCTTCCTCCTTCTTCCTCCTCCTCCTCTCCCCTCCTCCAATTCCTACCATCTTCCGCTTCCCCTCCCCCTCCTCCCTCTCCCTCCTCTTCCTCCTCCTCCTCCCCCTTCCTCCTCCTCCCTCCTCCTCCCTCTTCCTCCTCCTCCTACCTCCTCCCTCCACCTCTCTCCTCCCTATTCCTCCCTCCTCCTCCTCCCTCTACCTAATCCCTCCTCCTCCCTCCTCCTCCTTCCTCTACATCCTTCCTCCTCCTCTCCCCTCCTCCTCCTACCCTCTTCCTCTTCCCCTCCCCTCCTCCCTCTCCCTCCTCTTCCTCCTCCATCCTCCTCCTCCCTCTTCCTCCTCCTCCATCTTCCTCCTCCTCCTCTCTCCTCCCTTTTCCTCCTTCCTCCTCCTCTCTTTACTTCCTCCCACCTCCTCCCTCCACCTCCTTCCTCCACATCCCTCCTCCTCCCTCTTCCTCCTCCTCCCTCCTCATGATTCCTCCTCCTCATCCTCCCCCTCCTTCTCCTCCTTCCTCCCTCCTCCTTCTCACTCCACCTTCTACCTCTTCCTCCCTCCTCCTTCTCCCCCCACCTTCTCCCTCCTCCTCCTCTCTCCTCCGCCTCCCTCCTCCTCCCTCCTTCTCCCTCCTCCTCCCTCCTTCTCCCTCTTCCTCCTTCCTTCTTCCTCCTCCCTCCCCTCCCCTCCTCCTCCTACCCTCTTCCTCTTCCCCTCCCCCTCCTCCCTCTCCCTCCTCTTCCTCCTCCATCCTCCTCCTCCCTCTTCCTCCTCCTCCATCTTCCTCCTCCTCCTCTCTCCTCCCTTTTCCTCCTTCCTCCTCCTCTCTTTACTTCCTCCCACCTCCTCCCTCCACCTCCTTCCTCCACATCCCTCCTCCTCCCTCTTCCTCCTCCTCCCTCCTCATGATTCCTCCTCCTCATCCTCCCCCTCCTTCTCCTCCTTCCTCCCTCCTCCTTCTCCCTCCACCTTCTACCTCTTCCTCCCTCCTCCTTCTCCCCCCACCTTCTCCCTCCTCCTCCTCTCTCCTCCGCCTCCCTCCTCCTCCCTCCTTCTCCCTCCTCCTCCCTCCTTCTCCCTCTTCCTCCTTCCTTCTTCCTCCTCCCTCCTCCCCCTCCTCCCTCTCCCTCCTCCTCCCTCCTCCATCCTCCTTCTCCCTCCTCCTAATACCTCCTCCTCTCTCCTCCTCCTCCTCTCTCCTCCCTCTTCCTCCTCCTTCCTCCTCCTCCCTCCTCCTCCTCTTCCTCCTCCTCCCTCCTCCTCTCTCCTCCTCCCTCCTTCTCCTTCTCCTCTTTCCCCCCTCCTCCTCCTCCCTCCTATTCCTCCCTACTCCTCCTCCTCTCTCCTCCTCCCTCTTCCTCCTCTATCCGTCTATCTCTTCCTCCTCCCTCCTCCTCCCTCTTCCTCCTACATCCTCCCTCCTCCCTTTTCCTCCCTCCTCCTCCTCCTTTCTCTACCTCCTCCCTCCTCCTCCCTCCTACTCCTTCCTCCATATCCCTCCTTCTCCCTTTTCCTCCTCCTCCCTCCTCATCATTCTTTCTCCTCCTCCTTTTCCCCCTCCTCCCTCCTCCTTCTCCCTCCTCCTTCTACCTCTTCGTCCCTCCTCCTTCTACCTCCACCTCCTCCCTCCTCCTCCTCTCTCCTCCCTCCTCCTCCTCCCTCCTCCTCTTCTCTCCTCCTCCTCCTCCTCCCTCTCCCTCCTCCCTCCTCCTCCTCCCCCTCCTCCTCCTGCGTTCTCCTCCTCCCTCCTCCTCCTTCTCCCTCTTCCTCCTCCCTCTCCCTCCTCCCTCCTCCTCCCCTCCTTTCTCTTCCTCCTCCTTCCTCCTCCTCCTCTCTCCTCCTCTTCATTCCTCATCCTTCCTCCTCCTCCCTCTTTCTCCTCCTCCCTCCTCCTCCTTCTCCTCTTTCCCCCTCATCCTCATAATCCCTCCTCCTCCCTCCTCCTCGTTCCTATTCCTCCCTTCTCCTCCCTCCTCCTCCTCCCTCCTCCTCCTCTCTCCGCCTATCTCTTCTTCCCTCCTCCTCCTCCCTCCTCCTCCTCTCTCCGCCTATCTCTTCCTCCCTCCTCCTTCTCCCTCCTCCTCCCTCCTCCACCCTCTTCCACCTCCTTCCTCCTACTCCTCCTTTTTCTTCTTCTTCTGCTGCTGCTGCCGCTGTTCCATTTACCCAAGTTAATTGTTGGGGGAATATGTAAAGATCTTTCAACTGCTCTTTCTAATGCTTTTTGTAAGTTGGTCTTCGTTTATCTAAGGTTGTTCTAACCGCAACCAATAAATGATTAGACAGACAGACAGACAGACAGACAGACAGACAGACAGACAGACAGACAGACAGACAGACAGACAGGAACGGGAACGGGATCTTATATGACTACTTATATGAATTAAATGAGATGCTCCCCACCAGGGACTGGGCGAAGCCGGGCCGGGTCTGCTAGTTCCTCTATAATTTCCACATTGGAACTTGTCTCCTTTCTTCAAGATAGGTATCAATAATGACTCGTTCCAGTCATGGGGTAATTCTTCTGTCCTCCAGATTTTTATTATTAGTTCGTATAGCTTTAGATGTAATGCATGGCCACCTGCCTTTATAAATTCAGCAGCAATTCCATCAGTCCCAGTTGCCTTATTGTTTTTAAGTCGTGTGATTACATATCGGATTTCTTCAAATATAGGTTCTTCAATTTGTGGTTCGCATGTTAGAACCTCTTCCTGTGGGAAAATGTTACTTGGAGCTTCACAATTTAGTAATTTAATAAAATATTCTTTCCATGTGTTGCACATTTCCTCATTGGTATTTATCATATTCCCATTTTTGTCTTTTAAACCATATGTGTTTTGTTGATGCTCTCGTTTCAATGACTTCAGTTCTTTAAAAAATTTTCTGGATTCATTTTTCTGGTGATTAGTTTCCATATCTTTGATTATATTACTCATATATTCTCGCTTCTGCTGTCTGACTATTTTTGTAGCCTCTTTACATTCATTTCTATAATGCTCTTCCTTTTGGATGTTATTAATGTCATTTAACCATACATGTCTGGCATTCTTCTTCCTAATGACTGCTTCTTCACATTTTTGATTGAACCATCTGTTCTTTCTATGCGTGGTTAACACACCGAGACATTCTTCTGCTGTAGATTGAATTGTATTCTTGATGTTCAACCATGTTTGGTCAACGCTTTCCTCCAAAGGGTTGTGTAGAGTTTCAAGTTTACATTTTATTTCATCTGTAAATTTCTCTTTGACTGTAATGCTGTAATGTCTCACGAGTGAGTAAAAAAAAAGGCAACATGACATGTGGTTTTGTGTTATTTGTTGATTCATATGTCAGTTAGTTATCAGTTATCAGTTGGGGTATCTTCATTGCACTCCGGACATGTCCATAGGTGCTCAGATCCTCCCCCAGCATATGCATCAGCGTACGGTGGCTAATAGTGCCAGTTCTGTGTTGGTTGACGAGGCACCTCGTTTTCCCGATGTACTTCTCACGTCTGGCAGTGCCAATTCTTACACCCAAGTCTTTCATCCTGGACAGCGATGTGGAATCACTGACTTCAAAGTCCTCTGTTCTCGCCATATCTTTGAGGACATTAATAACATCGGCACGATCCATGGGCTGGCCATCTACAGGGTGTGCAGAGCCAGCCAGTTTATCAGCTCGTTCATTTCCCTCGACTCCCGCATGTCCCGGGACGAAGATGAAGGTGACTTTACGGACAACAGACTTCCGCAGCGACTCAGTCCACTGTCTACGTACAGATCCATCTTCGACCTTCTGAATCATGCTCATTGAATCACTTAGCACATACACGTGGTTATAATGAAGTGATTCCAGCCATATGAAAGCTTGTGTAACTGCCATCACCTCCATCGTCATGCTGCGTGTGGTCATAGCGTGGGCACCACTGTATTCTTGAACGGTTCGGCCCGCTGAACGGGCTGTAAATGCCCACGCACTTCTCTGCTGCTTTACCACAGATCCATCTGTATAGATGAGCACTTCGGGGCTATATGAGTGTTCATAGATGAGCGCGTTAACCTCTGCATTGACAGCGGCAGGGTTCTGCTATCTGCACCGTCTGTCGAGTGTGATAATGCAGGAGAAAGTGCACTTAAAAGCTGGAGGCACCGGCACCCATTCCTTGCCGAGGTTGATACTGGTATGACTGCAGACCTGTCTGACGACATCTTCCGCCCGACCCATCCATGATTTGCCCCTCTTTAGCCTGTCACCCTTTTCTCTGAATATAGCGTCATGCAGAGGGTGCTGCTCATCTGATTCATATGTGTCTTGACATGGTCAACAACACGAGACAACTGCTTGTGTCTGTGCTGGTGTCTTGCGAGTTACAACATAGAATGACTAAGTTTTCATGACTGGTCACTATTGTACAACATAGAATGACCAAGTGTTTATATGTCGTCACTATTGTTCAACATAGAATGATCATGTGTCCATATCTCGTCACTATTGTACAACATAGAATAACCAAGTGTTTATATCTCGTCACTAGTGTACAACATAGAATGACCAAGTGTTTATATCTCGTCACTATTGTACAACATAGAATAACCAAGTGCTTATATCTCGTCACTATTTTGCACCATAAAATGACTAAGTGTCCATGTCTCGTCACTATTGTACAACATAGAATGACCTAGTGTCCATGTCTCGTCACTACTGTACAACACAGAATGACCAAGTGTTCATGTCTCGTTACTATTGTAAACCGAGGAGATGCCAGACGAACACGTGATTAGAGTACACTCAGTTTTCCCAGGAGAGACCGGAGGGTCACGTGATCAGATTACACTCAGTTCTCCCAGGAGAGGCCAGACGGTCACGTGATCAGATTACACCCAGTTGTCCCAGGAGAGGACAGACGGTCAGATGATCAGATTACACTCAGTTCTCCCAGGAGAGGTCAGACGGTCACGTGATCAAATTACACTCAGTTCACTCAGTTCAACCCCTAGATTGGACAGTTGGATTAACATGTTAACTTCTCATCATTAACTTGGGACCGTAAATTACGAGTACCTCTGAAGTCGGAGTGGGTTCGCCTTAAGGTGCGTGATAAGGCAGGCGTGACCAGGGTCATTTTGGATCATCTACATGGCCCAGATGAACAGATCAATCATCATAGCCTCGATGAACAGATCAATCATCATAGCCTGCGTGAACAGATCAATCATCATAGCCTAGAGAGAATGGAGTGGCATGAAGTGACCAGAGGGTCTGACAGCCAATCAGTGCTTCGGGGAAAGGTCAGACGGACACAATCAGTCTACAGCTGATGCCATTAGTATCGGAACTCTTCGCTGGTCGTTGAATATGGCGGAACTACTGTGGGAATGTCCTGAGTCAAGTGATATCTGCTATAATCTCAACCCTTCCATTCTGACATGTGTGCGTGAGCGCGTGTGTGTGTATGTGTATGTGCGTATGTGTGTGTGTGTGTGACCTATAAATGGCTTTAGTTAGTTAGTTAGTCGCAGTTCCAACTTCACAGCAACGGGTCGTCCCCATTATAGCTCCGTTCCTGTGCCAGTGAATATCACACAAAACGCTCCCCACTGCCCAATGTGAAAAGTGGAAAAGACAGGAGTCTCGACAAACAACAGCCCGCACAGATACACTGTGCATAATGACGCCGCCAGAATGTCAACACACCAGTCCCCCACGAAACACCCAATTCATCTCTGATGGAATCGGCAGTCATTTTCCTATCTGGATGTTTCCTAGATGTTCACCCACACAGTCCACGAACATACAGTTCATCACCGACGTCAGTGGCAGTCAACCAGAAGCCCAGCAGCCACGCATTTCTGCATAAAGCAAAAACCGGTCAACTCTGGGACATAGCCACCTGCCATCGCTCCGAACATGCAGTCACGTTCCAAAAATAAAAACTTTGGCAGATTCAAAAGCACTTCACACGAAACTCACAGCTCACAGTGTCGCGCCACGCACTCACTCAGTAGCAGGGCGACGGAATATAAATGGTGTTTTGCACCAGGAACATATTATGTCAGTGGTAATGTAGTTTATGAGGAAAATGCAAAGAATAGCCGTAACAGACAGCGAAACCAGATATCGAGTTCTACAGAAAACAAATGAACACCATATATTAATTCGAGATATTAAAGGCAGACGGTCGATATGTTTTGACAGAAATAAACTGAAAGACAAACTGGTGACAACTGGCAAGATTTATGGGAAAGGATAGCCGTTCTTCTTCTTCTTCGTTCATCCAGAGTTTTTTTTCGGATGTGATTGCGTTGTGCCTGTTTACAGCAGAGCTGCGTTCTTGCGCCGTTAGGCCGACACATCCGACTTCTGCGGGCATTTGTTGACCGGGTTAACCTTCCCGGGGGTTTCTTAGGACGTTTGACTCTCACTGTTGTGGTGTTATCCCCCATCCCAGCTGGTCCATATAGAACAGCCAAAGATCCTGGTCAGCCCTCAAGGGAAGGCAGGGGCAGACCATGGGCATTCCCCGCCATCCAAGGAGGCTTCCATACTTGCAGAGCCGATACATAGCGCACTGGTACTGGGCTCACCCAAGGAATCGTCACGTCCTGCACATGGCTGCTTAGCCTCACTTCCGTATATTGGGCCTTCCGTTCACCATAGGCTGTTCTTCCGGAAACCAGAAGTATGCAGTCTGCAGATGACATCCACACAGTGAGCTTTCGATTCGGACTTTCCATGTAATGGATTTGCTATCCAAGCAATATTCCATTTCGTGCCACTAGGACACTTTTCCACCTTTTATGAAGTCCACACAGTGGGCTTTAGATACGGACATTCCACGTAATGGATTTACTATCCAAGCAATATTCCATTTCATGCCACTAGGACACTTTTCCACCTTTTAGGAAGCCCACACAATGGGCTTTTGATTCGGACTTTCCGCGTAATGGATTTGCTAGCCAAGCAATATTCCATTTCGTGCCACTAGGACACTTTTCCACCTTTTATGAAGCCCACACAGCGAGCTTTCGATTTGGACTTTCCACATAATGGATTTGCTATCCAAGCAATATTCCATTTCATGCCTCTGGGTCTTCATGCACCTTTAAATGTCAACCTGTATGTAGTTAAAGTAAGCTGCGGTCAACTTGAGCTTGTTGATATCTCCATAGAGCTTGTCCTCAAATGAAGCAGGTGTGGGCCAAAATATCTTTCTCTGTTCTGCATACGTTGAGGCAATCCTGCAGCAAATGTTTTGCTGTCATTTTTCCAGTTCTACAATTACATTCATCGGTATCTCCTATCTTTAGTTTATTGAACAAGTGGTATTTCAGCCTGTTATGTCCTGTGCGGAGTCTGAAGATTGCTACTTGTTCTCTTCGGTCGAGTTTGTAATATGCATCATCCTTCTGATGGCCTGGATGCTCAGATTCCCATTTGGTTCTATAAGTGCTTTTTATCAACCTCTTTGCCTCATTATAGGTTATGTCTATGTCAGGCTGTGGTAGTCGTCCGCCCTCTTTTGCCAGTCTGTCAGCCTCTTCGTTTCCAGGTATACTGCAATGTGATGGGATCCACTGTATTACAACTTTTTTGGATTTCTGGCATAGACCATGGAGTGCTGCTCTTAGGTCAGTTAGTTCTGTGCTGTTATTGCTCTTGAGTATTGAGACAGCTGACTTTGCATCTGTGAAGATAGCTATTTGCTTCTCTTTATTTTCCTCCATCAGGAGCATTTCTGCTGCAGTTTTCAAAGCCTCTACCTCCGCTTTGAAGTTACTTGAAAATTTTCCAGTTGCCATTGAATGTGTTTTTTTCACTCCATTTTTTAAATTTAGGAGAATTCCTCCTCCTCCATTCTCTATTGAATTTTTGGCTGATCCATCTGTATATGCATGGGTCCAATTCCTGCTTGGGTAATGTTCTTTTATGTAGTTTAGGGTTATTTCTCTTCTTTCGGTTTCATGCTGAGTGTTCTTTTTCTCAATACCAGGAATGTTTTCTATCATCTCAGGCAGTTGCTGCTGTCTCCAAGCTGGGAACTTGTGTGCATTGTGTATGGGCTTGACTGTTGATATGTTAAGTATAGGATCTGCCCTAATCCTTCGTTTTGCAGTTTCTACAAAGTTGCTACGCTTCAGTCTTCCCTTTCCAATACCATTAAATCTGTTGTACATAGGGTGGTCTGTCAATCTTCTAAATTTTTCTGCTTCTTGCTGGGCTCTGCTATCTCTTCTATCCTGCATTGGTTGTAAACAAGTGATCTTTTCTAGTTCATTAATAGGCGTTGTCTTCAGGCTTCCAGTTATGATTCGCATTCCTTGGTTTTGGACTCTACTTATTTTGTTAAAGTTTGACTTAGCTGCTGTTGCCCAAGCTGCAATGCCATATTCCAGTACTGGCCTCACCCGTCCAGTATATAACTTCTTGAGAACTTTCTCATCTGCTCCCCACGTTGTACCAGCAAGCTTTTTCATGATTGCCATTCTCTGCCTTGCTCTTGTTCGATTTTTCTCAACCTGTGTCTTCCATGTCAGGCGACGATCAAAGGTGACTCCTAGATAATTTGGATTTTCTTCATGGCGCAATATTTTTCCATTCAATACCAGCTTAGGTTGCTGAGTTTTATTTGAGAGGGAGAACACTGTGCATGTTGTTTTCTCCTCACTTATCTTCACTAGCCATGATTTTGACCAGTCCTCTAGCGCTAATAAGGCTTGCTGTATTCTGCTGTTAGCTGTACTAATATATTCTTCAGATGTCCATATGGCTAGGTCATCTGCAAAGGAGGATGTGTGTACTCTGGCTGGAAAATTTTCTGTGATGTCATTTATATATGCTAGGAATAATGTTGGTGAAAGAACTCCTCCTTGGGGGACACCTTGCTCCAGCAGCATCATTTTGCTTGTTTGTCCTTGTACTTTTGTCCTGGCAGTTCTGTTCTCAAGGTAGTGGCTGATCCATTTATACATTTTTCCACAAACATGCATGTTTTGCAGTTTTACTTTCAGTCCTTCCTTCCATACTTTATCAAATGCTTTTTCTAAATCTATCCAGACTGCTAGTGTGTGCTTTTTCTCTTGGAAGGCATCCTCTATTTCCTGAGCTATATAGGTTATTTGATCTTCAGTGGATCTGTATTTTCTGAATCCTGCTTGGTGTGGTGTTAAGAGTTTGTTTTCTTCCAGATGCCATGTTAGCCTGCCATTGATAATGCGTTCCATTAATTTTCCTACACAGCTAAGTAGACTGATAGGTCGATAGCCATTTGGTTCTTCCAGGTCTTTTCCTTTCTTTGGGACTGGTATTAGTATAGCTTCCTTCCATGCCTGTGGGACTATTCCTCTCTTCCAGCTGTTATTTAGGACTGCTAGTAGTTTCTTCTTTGCCTTGGTGCCTAGTCCTATTAGCATTTCATTTGTGATTCCATCCTTTCCTGGTGATTTCTTCTTTTTTAGGGTATTCATTGCCTGTTCCATTTCTTCCATTGTTAGATTTGCCATCATATATTCTGCTGCTGTCTCTTTATTTCTATGATGTATCTGTTTGTCTTTGATTGCTTTCTTCTGTTCGGTTGTAATATCAATGTGGTTTGCATTTGCATAGTGTTCCATTAGTGCATTTGCAGCCTTTTTGCCTGTAAGCAAGGCATTTCCTTGTTTAATTGTTATTTGTTTGTTTCTAGGTCCTTCATTGTTCATGGCTTTCACTAGTTTCCATAGTTTGTTTCCATCCCTGTCAAAATTCAGGTTTTCTGTTTTTTCCCTCCAACAATCTCTTGTTGTTTGATTTACTGTTCTTTTATATTTTGCTGAGATGGCTTTGAGAGAGATGTTTGCTTCAATTGTTTGTTCTCTCTCTGCTGTCTTCCTAACATCTTCAACTTTGTCCTCCAAACTTTGTAGTTCTTCAGTCCAGTATGGTTTGTAATTTTTCCTCGCTCCTCTTGGAATGGACTCAGTGGCTGCCTGTATTATTGCTCTGTTTAGACTTTCCACCATTTGCTTTATGTTGCCATATCGTGTATTTATGTTTTCACAATATTTGTCTGTTAGTATGGCAAATCTGTCCCAATCTGCTCGTTTGTAATTCCAGCGGGGCAAGGGCTTTTGCTCCTGTGGGACATACTCCATATTCATTTCAAGCTTGATTGGTCTGTGGTCACTACCTGCTAATTGGTCCAGCACATGGCGATCAATTTTGTGGAGGATGTCTCCTGTGCAGAAAGCTAAGTCTGGAGTAGAAGTGGTAAGCCATCTTCTGGAGTAGAAGCTCGGTGTGTCATCCGCTTTGTTGAGTAGATGGAGATTTGAGTCTATTTCCCAGTCCTCCAATTCATCTCCTCTTTTGTCAGTATCTGGGTATCCCCATCTTTCTGAACGGCTATTAAAGTCTCCGACAATAATGCAGTTTGTGTCAGTTATTTTCATGTTTGAGAGTGTAAGATCCTTATCTGCTGGGCTATACAGATTGTAGATTCTTATTTTCACGTCCTTTATCATTATATCAACACCTATAATTTCCGTTTGGTTGTTAGAGATCACAGATACTTCGCTGCAAGGTATTGTATTTCGTGTAAGTATTAGAACTCCTCCTTTGTGTCCTTCGCGGTCGAAACGTGTGGCCTGATATCCTCTGACTGAGAATTTGTGATTGGCGTTGAGGTGTGTCTCTTGAATGCATGCCACATCTATTCTATCTTTATGAAGACGCTGTGTTAGGGAGTCTTTCTTCTTGTAAACTCCTTCGGCATTCCACTGTAGTATGTTGAGTGTCCGGGGTATTTGGTCAATAGCTCTTAACCTACTCCTCTGTGCCTTGACTCCACAGCACAGGGGAAGGTGACCACAGTAGTCATGGGTGGACCCCCTCGAGGCAGGGGGCCCGGCACTATCACCGCCTGATGGGACTTCACGGGATTAGCACCATATCGATTAATTTTGATTTGTGACATCATGAATTAAGTTACGTTGCACTGCTTTGTCAAGCCTGTGGCTCAGTACATCCGATTTCGACAAGCATTTATTCGGGATGCTTTCCCTAGCCTTTGACTGTCCCCAGTCTACCTACAAGGCAGCAGGTTTCACGTTGCACTGCTTTGTCAAGCCTGTGGCTCAGTACATCCGATTTCGACAAGCATGTATTTGGGGTGCTTTCCCTAGCCTTTGACTGTCCCCAGTCTACCTACAAGGCAGCAGGTTTGTGTGTCTCTTCGTCTGGTCCCTCTCCCTTGACCTGTCCGACATGGGTGGCCCTACCAGTAGCTGTGCTACCGTCGGCATAGCTCTTGGGGTCATTGGGACGCACAAGCCCCTCTACCTCGTCACGGTGGACACACAGCAGAGGGGGGAAAGGAGCTACGAGATACATATGTGGACGGTTCGGCCACATGGCATAATCGAGACATGAAAACATAGCTGATCAAGGATTATGGTAATGTAGTGAGATGGCGAACAATAACCGCCAACTCAAGTAACCATGGCACATGATTATGATTCCACTCTCAACTTCCTGAAATTATGTCCCATCTGCAGTTATTAACTGATTCAGGGACAAACAAAACGTAGGTTTAGAGCAAATATGGTACACATTCAAATGAACAAGTATTATCATGTGCATTTACATTCATTAAGCATTAAAACTGCGAAATATACCATAAAACAAAACATATAACACGGTGACCCTAGTATGGCGATATATCGTCCTTCTATCCACATGGGAGGTCACATATGGCTATATATTATCATTCGGCACTGGATCAGTTAAAATGTCAAAATTGGCAAATACACGACAAGAGAGAAGATGCTGGACAATATCACATTATGGCATGGGGGACAAATTCACGACCAGAGAGAAAATGTTGGACACTGTCACGTCATGGCATGTAGAACAAATACACGACAAGAGAAGATGCTGGACAATGTCACGTCATGGCATGGAGGATAAATACACGACAAGAGAAGATGCTGGAAAATGTCACGTCATGGCGTGGAGGATAAATACACGATGTCACATAGTGAATGATGACAGGGTGACAGATGGAGTGGCCATGGTTGTGTCTAGGGTATGTCAGTGTAAATGTTATGTTGAACAACTGATCAACCACGATGCATCAAAATCAAACACCAGACTGCGCACACAATACTTTAATTTGAACATCTGAATACAACATTATTCCTCAGGAACTTTCATTTTATATATATATATATATATATATATATATATATATATATATATATATATATATATATATATATATATATATATATATATATATATATATATATATCCATATATTGCATAGGCACAGGCACAGTACACCTAGTCCCAAACACTCTCGCTGAGTCTTTAATCCTTCGCCTCTGAATTACTCTCATTGAAACACACAACGCAGAGTACTCTACCTAACTCTGTCACTATTCCATTTTCCCAGACCTCCGACCTACAATTGTCGGGTCCCAACACTCAACTGTCCCCGGCAATGTTTTTCACTGTCTTTTTAACCCTTCTTTGCAGCCCTACACAGGCTCCCCACCACATAACTCCCCAGCTCAACTGTCTGCCCCAAAATTCCACTCGCAGGCTGACTTCCCCTCGACTGCCCCTTCCATCACTGTCCTCTCATTTGCACCCTCCGGGGACTTACTACCCGGCCCCATTTTACCTCGTGAAATTGTTTATGTGTACTATTGCTACCCAGGTCACTCACCTTAATATTAGTGAACTCAGGCATGTATCACACGACAAGAAAACATGGTGGACAATGTCACTTCATGGTATGGAGAATCATCAGTACCAGAAATGATTGGCAGCACAAGAGACAGACGATTGTAAATAGATGTTATCACTAACGCCACACGGCATGACTATAAGAAGGTGTTTTATTTGGCATTAATTAAGTGTTCGGTGATGTATTGCTGCTGCCTTGATAATCTCAGGTGACAATTGGTTTGACTTGTGTGTGGATTGCTGCCATGGGACGGGGTGCGGGGTTAACTCTCTCAACTCTCTCTATTAATTGGCAAGTGGTAGGAGGACTATCTACGTCCCTGATAATCCGCAACCTTTGTCGCCGATGTGAATGTTTCAAAAGCAGTTCTGCATGCTTCGTCCTTGTCTAGGCGGATGACTGTGATAATTCTGAAAGAAAGGCACCTCAAATGAACCATTGGGGTCCTCTCACGCCCATGACCGCAACTCTCTGCAAGACAACTCCACTCCACATATAACAAGACCCTGGCTGACACTGGACAGATCACTATCACTTTATTCGCCGTGCTGCATTATCATTAAGAGTACAACGTATGTCAAATGGCCAGCAGTTCCTCAGTCACACAGACACGTTAACATGACATCCACTCGGCCGCCGAACGTCAGAAGTTAACAAAAGGAAACATCTGCACTGTTTCACCGCTGCCATACTGCCGATGTACAGTCGCTCTACAGTTCTTCTACACATCCAACCTGCAGCCGTCCTATATGAATGCGTGTGTCTATCGTGCGTGGCGTTGTCTTCAGGTGGATGCCCCTGGCAGTTAGTCTCTAAGTTCTAATGTATAATCCTAACTTGTCCTGAATCGGGCACGGGTAACATTCTTGTCCGTGCGCCGCTCTAACGTTCTCAACTAGTTTCGCGTTGAAGGCTGGTAATGTTCGTGTATGTGTCTCATTAATATATATATATATATATATATATATATATATATATATATATATATATATATATATATATATATATATATATATATATATATATATATATATATATATATATAGTGGAAGCTAAAGAAGATTGATAATCCAACACAGAACTGGTGTGGTTAGCCGCTACACGCTGCTGGATTTGCTGAGGAGGGGATCCGAGCACTTATGGACTGAATGGTTCGATTTGCAATGAGGACGATCTGTCGACTAACTAACAGTCTCGTATTAAAGGTCCTAACTTGAGATTGTTGAAGAATAGTGACGTTCATGTATTCATGTCAGTGTTCCGTGCTAAAGTGCCGTCGCCTGGCTTCTGTTGTTAAACGACGTGAATCTGTGACGTATTTCTATCGTAGTGCGTTTTGTTGCTACTTTTGGCGCCTAAACTCTATTCTTTTATATATATTATTATTTTATGTGTATGCAAACCAATTAACTCATTTCTGCCACATGACACTTACAAATTGCTTTATCTTATAACGGAAATAGTAGAAGGTGGGAAATCATCAGTTATCGTATTCAGATATATGTACATTTATAGAGGTACATTTCATGCACCTGTCAAAAATAAACCACAGAAGATTCGTCAGAAAACTATAAAACACGAAATAAAATTTGACACATTGTGTGCTCTTGTACACAGACGTTGGTGTAGGGTATTATGTGTCAAAGAGAATCATATATCGTTTATTCCACAAATTTAAACAATTTCTAAAGATGTGTTGCCTTCTCGTGGCGAATATTTACATTTTACTATCAGTTCCTAAGCTAATTGGATACTTATAATGTACTTAATTAAACAGACGTCGGATTTTTAAAAGCAAGAAATTATTATTGTTGTGTCCCTTTGTCGCATATGAAGACATGGTGTCCATGGTTGTATCCCATGGATTATACTATAACAGCAATAATATTGTATCTTGCGCGTTGAGCTAACGAAACATACCTTTCCACAAAGCAAACCAAATTATGCACAAGTATAATAGATACAAATTATTGATAGTCTTATAGAATTTAGCTGATTAAGTGTCAAACAATTTGTACGCAACAAAAATGATTGGCAAAAAAAGGGAAGTAGGGGTGTTTCACAGTTATGATTAGCTGTTGTTAATATGGTAGCAGACATGTTGTATTATATATCAAATTAAAGGGGGTTGCAGAAGGAAAACTGGTGTATATAAGCCCATGGCAGATACGAGAAGTCGCTTAAGACGATTAATCATCCCATGGCACTGAATCAGTTAATGTAAAGACAATAACAGCAGGAGCCGAAACATGTGTTACTGTTAGTTAGTTAGTTAGTTAGTAAGTTAGTTAGTTAGTCGCAGTTCCAACTTCACAGCAACGGATCGTCCCCATTATGCTCCGTTCCTGTGCCAGTGAATATCACACAAAACGCTCCCCACTGCCAAATGTGCAAAATGGAAAAGAAAGGAGTCTCGACAAACAACAGCCCGCACAGATACACTGAGCATAATGCAGCCGCCAGAATGTCAACACAATAGTCTCCCACGAAACACCCAGTTCATCTCTGATGGAATCGGCAGTCAATTGTGTTACTGTATATTTCAGGGTTAGTGTTACTGTATATTTCAGGGTGGTATTACTGTATATTTCAGGGTGGTGTTACTGTGTTACTGTATATTTCAGGGTGTCGTGACTGTATATTTCAGGGTGGTGTTACTGTATATTTCAAGGTGGTGTTACTGTATATTTCAGGGTGTCGTGACTGTATATTTCAGGATGGTGTTACTGTGTTACTGTATATTTCAGGATGGTGTTACTATATATTTCAGGGTGGTGTTACTGTGATACTGTATATTTCAGGGTGTCGTCACTGTATATTTCAGGGTGTCGTCACTGTATATTTCAGGGTGGTGTTACTGTATATTTCAGGGTGGTATTACTGTATATTTCTGGGTGGTGTTACTGTGTTACTGTATATTTAAAGGTGTCGTGACTGTATATATCAGGGTGGTGTTACTGTATATTTCAGGGTGGTGTTACTGTATATTTCAGGGTGGTGTTACTGTATATTTCAGGGAGGGGTTACTGTATATTTCAGGGTGGTGTTAAAGTATATTTCAGGGTGGTGTTACTGTATATTTCAGGGTGGTGTTACTGTATATTTCAGGGTGGTGTTACTGTATATTTCAGGGTGGTGTTACTGTATATTTCAGGGTGTCGTGACTGTGTATTTCAGGGTGTTGTTACTGTATATTTCAGGGTGATGTTACTGTATATTTCAGTGTGTCGTGACTGTGTATGTCAGGGTAATGTTACTGTATATTTCAGGGTAGTGTTACTGTATATTTCAGTGTGATTTTACTGTGTATTTCAGGGTGATGTTACTGTATAGTTCAGGGTGGTGCTACTGTATATTTCAGGGTGTCATGATTGTGTATTTCAAGGTGATGTTTCTTTGTATTTCAGGGTGGTGTTACTGTATAATTCAGGGTGGTGTTACTGTATATTTCAGGGTGGTGTTACTGTATATTTCAAGGTGGTGTTACTGTATTTTCAGGGTGGTGTTACTGTATATTTCACGGTGGTGTTACTTTATATTTCAGGGTGTCGTGACTGTGTATTTCAGGGTGATGTTATTGTGTATTTCAGGGTGGTGCTACTGTATATTTCAGGGTGTCGTGACTGTATATTTCAGGGTGGTGTTACTGTATATTTCAGGGTGGTGTTACGGAATATTTCAGGGTGGTGTTACTGTATATTTCAGGGTGGTGTTACTGTATATTTCAGGGTGGTGTTACTCTATATTTCAGGGTGGTGTTACTGTATATTTCAGGGTGGTGTTACGGAATATTTCAGGGTGGTGTTACTGTATATTTCAGGGTGGTGTTACTGTATATTTCAGGGTGGTGTTACTCTATATTTCAGGGTGGTGTTACTGTATATTTCAGGGTGATATTACTGTATATTTCAGGGTGGTGTTACTGTATATTTCAGGGTGGTGTTACTGTATATTTCAGGGTGGTGTTGACCAGTGTAGTTGACCTATCTATTTGTGACACATTCTGTTTAGGATATCTACTGTCACGGGATACTGTGAGTTAATGATTCCCCGATAAACTAGTAAGAGTAACTACAATGTAGGAGGAGGGTTAACAATCGTGTACTTCAGTCTGAGAGGAGAATAAATAAAGATAATTGACCGACGGATATAAAAATAGGATACAGGTGTTCGCAGAGGTCATTGCCTGACGATCTGATCGGACGGACACGGGAAACGAGAAGATCGCGTTGGGGAAAAATGAACGGAGAAAGGCGATCAACGGGTTCGGGCGCTTTAAAATATTATCGTAAGGGGAACCCAGGGAAACGAGCAACTAGCCACTACGTGATTTCACCGCCTTTTGATGTACAGGATACTTCAAGAGACGAGTGTTGAGGTATGAACATCAAACAATAACGGAAGAACGGGAGGCCCACTATAAATAGTAGAAACTGGGTTTTCTGTTTTAGTATGTGTTCCCAAACTGGGCAGAAATCTCTATGCCTCCTGTAGGTGGAAAGAAATACACATCCCTGATTGTTGAACGAAGATGGGATATTTGTGTGTTATTCGCTAGTGTATTTCAATTCAGGGAGTCCGATAGAGTATATAAGGTATTATAATATTAGAGTAATATTAGCATAGGGAAATAGATGTTGGTTCATAGCGTTTACCATTGCTTTCTATTAGTGAATAGTTTAGACTTTGGTGAATTCATATGTCTTATGTTAGTGTTTACTTCGGAAGCTTTTTCATTACGGCTGGAGAAGGGCACTTACATAAGTAGTATTAAGTGGCAGAATCATATCACTTGATTTACTATACATCTCACAGGTTCCAATTCTCATCCTGACATATCAGAGAAGATAGACACATACGTCATGTGTACAGAAAATGCTTGGATGATAAACTCAAAGCATTTCATTTGGGGGGGGGGGGGGGAAGAGCAAATACTTCAATAAACCAATGAAGAACATAGACAGGGTCAAATAGGGAGACGAAATAAAATATAGCCTTAAATGAACTTTGAAAAAGAAGCAAAGGATATCCAGATAACCAAAGTAACAATGAAACAGTAAGATAATCTTGCGGAAAGTAAAGCCAAATAAAACTACATACGTTTACACTGTAGACTCATAGTGAAGAAACAATAGACAAGTCAGAACATTGTTAGTCGATAGAGACGCTGGACTGTGCTGATGTGGTTTTTTTCCTGTGTTGGTTTATTAACTTTGTGAAGCAGACTCTGGCGAAGTCATAGACTTACTGGAATATTATTACTTTACGGTGATCCAGTGGAACAGTTTTTTTTTTCGTTCAATAACGGATTTACCTCTGGACTCAAGCATACGGAACATCTAGGGTGAGACCTGTCCTGTTATATGTTTGCTGTCATGTGATTTGACCGTGAAACTGGGCGAGAGGTGATACAGAGACTAGACATTCTGAGTTCATTCCTGCACCCACAATAGAAGATAATACCATCTACATAAACACAGTCCATCCATACACCAGACATAGTTTTATTTTTTTTAATAAATATGTTATTAATTGTTGAACGAAACTGTTGTCAGAGTATGTGATGAACGAATAAGAGAGAGAGAGAGAGAGAGAGAGAGAGAGAGAGAGAGAGAGAGAGAGAGAGAGAGAGAGAGAGAGAGAGAGAGAGAGAGAGAGAGAGATATGGATGGGAAGACAGAAGGGAGGAGTGTAGATTTTACATTAAACTGACATTAAACCACTTCCACACAGTCTGCCTAAGGAAGCTACTGAAGATTAAATGGCAAATGGCAAGACAAGATTCCAGACACTGAAGTCCTAGAAAGAGCATCCATGACCAGTATCCACACTCTACTGATGAAGAATCAGATTCGCTGGGCTGGTCACTTGACTCGCATGCCAGATCACAGGCTAACTAAACGAATATTTTTACAGCGAACTGCGTTGTGGTAAACGCTCCCAAGGTGGCCAGAAGAAACGTTTTAAAGACACTCTGAAAATTTCACTGAATGCTTTTGGAATTCATCATGACACCTGGGAGGCTGCAGCCAGAGACCGAAATTCGTGGCGTGCATCATTGCGCAAAGGTGCAGTCATATGTGAGGCAACCAGGACTGCAAGAGCTGTGAAGAAAAGGCAGGACAGAAAAACCACTGCAGGGAAACCTCCTCCAGAGACGTCAAGCATTCTTTGCCCACATTGTCAAAGAACATTTCGAGCCAAAATAGGTCTTATCAGCCATCTTAGAACCCACGGCTCCACACCTTCAACCCCACTGGATGAAATGAATGGTCATCATCATTCTTGATGGACAAACAACATAACATAACCTGCATATAGGTACATTAAAAGGTAACTGCATAGCAGGGTACATGCATATTGATACCTACATATTGGGATATACCTATAAGTATAGATATTGATGACTTTTAATGGAAGCCTGTCCATTGGATATATGGTGCCATTACTTTAATGTTGTGGATTTACAGTGAGAAAGATCCAGACAGGATAATTGTGGATAGGTGTTCAAACACAGCACTTACCTGTTCACACTTTCACACGTCTACGTAAGTCTTTATCCTATATCTTCTCGTGAGGTTGTGAGATTAGTTGTGGGTACTGTGTGATGTCATATATAACATATAGATATTGACATATATATATTTATGTGAGATAAGTAGTACGTATTTACTGCCTTAGGGTCTCTTTACTCAACCTGCTGACATACCTTCAGTTACCATGGCTACTCATAAACTAGAGATGGATGTATTAAGGGAAAGGGGTGAAGCAATGGGGTTGTCTGGACAAGCCCTATCCGAGTATATACAAGTGGTAGAAAGAGAGCGTCGTCAAGCAGAACGAGAAGATCGAAAGGCAGAGCTCGAACTTAGGAAAATGGAATAGGAGGCCAAGAAACTGGAAATGGAACAGGAGGCCAAGAAAATGGGACTGGAACAGGACAACAAGAGGTTGCAAGCAGAGGAAGCCAACAAGATAAGGGAACATGAATACCGCATGCGCGAGCTAGAACTCAAGACACAAACTAAGGGTGAAATAGATGCAGCAGAAGGAAGTTCATCTTCACTTGGGGCAACCCACATGATTGGACATGGTTACAATGCCATGAAGTTTCCCTTGGCGGTCTTTGAGGAAAGTAAAGAGAAGATAAACCAGTTTTTGGATCGGTTTCGAGGCCATGGCATTCGCTATGGGACTGGATAGAAGCCGATGGGCTCTTAAATTATCACAGGCATTACGTGGTTCGGGGTAAGAGGTCTATACACGCCTACCACCAGGACATGAAAATCATTACGAAGAATTAAAAGCCGCTTTGATGAAGCATTATGTAAGTCACAGCACAAACGTATCGGAAGAAGTTTAGATCGTCTAGACGAGAGCCGGGAGAGCTATTCGCCGCCTACAGTCTGAGGCTGAAATCATATCTCCAGAAATGGATGGACTTGGCAGAGTTCAAGCGGGACTATGACAGTTTGGAAGAGTTCATGGTGGTCGACCAGATGCGACAGCAAATGTCAGAACCACTGAAGACATTTTTGGGAGAACAAGGCGCGGAACGGCTGGATGTTGTGAGTAAGCTAGCGGAAAGATTCGTAGAAGTCCATGGGGAAGCTAAAGAAACCAATATACCCACCACCAAAGGTCAGGTGAAACAAGAGAAAAAGAAACCTAAGAACTGGGAAGGAGAAAAAGTGGAACCTTATATAAAGCACACAGAGGAGAGTTCAGAGAAGGTGAAGGAAAGAAACCAGAACACCTCGAATTCTCCAGCTAAACGACCAGTGGTCCGAGAAGTGGTGTTCAATCTGCAAGGTGCCCTTTCATAACACGAAGGACTGCAGATCGAAACCTAAAAGTTCTTACTTCGCAGCATGCAAAGTGACTCCTACAACGGTGATCACAGACAAGGCTGAGGTCGGCGAAGGAGCTAGGAACAAAAAGGACACACGGAAACCTTGGAAGGGAAAATGGTGCACACACTGCCGGTCGAAAATACATAATACAATGGACTGCAGATGCAAGGCAGAAGACGCCAATTGCATAACCAACCTCGAGGAATCAAAAGAGGAAGGCAGGGAAGCGGTCAAGGAGATGGAAGACACTCCGGACCAAGAGAGGCCACCTGTGGTCGAACTGATTGAAGTCAATGGCCAGCAGGTTGTTTGTCTCTACGATACCGGTTTGGATGGGGAAGCGGTGGTGGACGCCAGCTTGGTACGCCCAGACCAACTTACAGGGGAGACCATAGAGATTCAGCCGGCAATGAGGAGTGCTGTTACCATGACGCTGCCAATCGCCAAGGTGGAGATTAAATCCAGGTACGTCACGGGCATTATTCCAGCTGCTGTATTATCTGACTCCTTATTTCCCATGATCATTGGCACGAAATATGTCTTTTTGGGGATGCCCAAACAGCCAGCCCACCAGGGAACAGTAGCCAGTGGATCTCAAGGGAAGGAAAAAGAGGCAGAGACACTATGCGACAATCTCAGTGCTAGGGGAATTGCATACTGCCCAGAGGAAGGATACTACGTTGCATCCTTGCTACAGAAAGCTGCAAAGAAGTTCTGAGCCGCCTGAACGGGGACAGTACTTTCTGAAGAATCGACTGCTTTACCTGAGAGCTGCGAGCGGGAGACAACCTGCACGAGCAGTGGGTGGTTCCAGAGACCCACCGTCCTCACATTCTTCAGAGTGGACACATCATAGGCGAGAATCGACATATGGGTGTCAGAGAGACCTTGCAGCAAATTTCCGGCCATTATTGCTGGCCAGGAATGACCGGTGATGTACGCCGGTGGGTTAAGTCTTGTTCAGAGTGCCAGAAAGCACCACCCAACAAGCGGACTAAGAGTAAAATAACTCTTAAGGTGGAAGACAAAGTGGAAGTATGGGGTCCAGAAGAGACTAATATACTACAAGTAGGATGGAAAGGACCTTATCCTGTGGAAAAGGTTGTGTCCAAGAATACCTATGGAATCCGGATCGGGGGAGAAAGGAAAAATCTACCTAGGCATCTCATTAAGAAATATGAGGAGAGATCCGAGATCAAAGCTTCGCACTTTATGATGATGGCAGCCATTGAGAAAAAGGTTACAAGTCCAGACGAAGACCAGAGATCGCCAGTACAACATAGGAGGGCCTATGGGATAGTACGTAATAGGTCAGATTTACCTAACGAAGGAAGGAGGGAAATCACACGTCAGGGAAAGGACAAGAGGGAAACCTTCACTAGTAACCAAGTTCAGAAGGGGTGGGTAACGTCGGGAAAGACGCGGGATACCCAGGACTCCAACCGAAGATTGGCTGAACAGATCCAATATCGCCCAAGATGGTCCTGGAAGCACAAGTCCGGGAGGTTTGGGAAAGACGACTCGGTCCAACGAGGACGAGGCGGAACATCCCCAGAGGCAAAGTCCGGGGGAAACCAAGAGAATATGGAAACAGTGTTACAGTAAGGATGGGACGATCAGTCTGTATTGTGAGCCATCGCTTACTCCAGTCGAAAGGAGGTCGACTGAACGTACCGGGGCGATTGTGCCAACACTAATGGTGATCATGAGTAGTATGGTAGGCTGTCCATGAGGTTGCCTACTGGATGAGGTGCAGATCCTTGTGAGAATCCAGACATATCATCAACACTTAATGTTCATAGCTACTTCACAGAAGCTCAACGCAAGATTGATGAGATGGTAGTTGGTACTACAGCCGTACAACTTCACAGTGGAATACATCCCTGGTAAGGAGAATGTAGGAGCGGATTTCCCATCTAGACATCCAACTCCAGAGGAAGAGGAATAGGTTGGAGGATCATAGGAATCAAACCTACAGTGAGGAAGAGTCGACGCGGTCAACTCTCTTAAGAGGGGGCCAGTGTCACGGGATACTGTGAGTTAATGATTCCTTGATAAACTAGTAAGAGTAACTACAATGTAGGAGGAGGGTTAACAATCGTGTACTTCAGTCTGAGAGGAGGATAAAGGAAAGATCATTGACCGACGGATATGAAAATAGGATACACGTGTTCGCAGAGGTCATTGTCTGACGATCTGATCGGACGGACACGGGAAACGGGAAGATCGTGTTGGGGAAAAATGAACGGAGAAAGGCGCTCAACGGGTTCGGGTGCTTTGAAGTATTAGCGTAAGGGGAACCCAGGGAAACGAGCAACTAGCCACTACGTGATTTCACCGCCTTTTGATGTACAGGATACGTCAAGAGACGAGTGTTGAGGTATGAACATCAAACAATAACGGAAGAACGGGAGGCCCACTATAAATAGTAGAAACTGGGTTTTCTGTTTAAGTATGTGTTCCCAAACTGGGCAGAAATCTCTATGCCTCCTGTAGGTGGAAAGAAATACACATCCCTGATTGTTGAACGAAGATGGGATATTAGTGTGTTATTCGCTAATGTATTTCAATTCAGGGAGTCCGATAGAGTATATAAGGTATTATAATATTAGAGTAATATTAGCATAGGGAAATAGATGTTGGTGCATAGCGTTTACCTATTGCTTTCTATTAGTGAATAGTTTAGACTTTGGTGAATTCATATGTCTTATGTTAGTGTTTACTTCGGAAGCTTTTTCATTACGGCTGGAGAAGGGCACTTACATAAGTAGTATTAAGTGGCAGAATCATATCACTTGATTTACTATACATCTCACAGGTTCCAATTCTCATCCTGACATATCAGAGAAGATAGACACATACGTCATGTGTACAGAAAATGCTTGGATGATAAACTCAAAGCATTTCAATTGGGGGGGGGGGGGGGGGGAGAAGAGCAAATACTTCAATAAACCAATGAAGAACATAGACAGGGTCAAATAGGGAGACGAAATAAAATATAGCCTTAAATGAACTTTGAAAAAGAAGCAAAGGATATCCAGATAACCAAAGTAACAATGAAAAAGGAAGATAATCTGGCGGAAAGCAAAGCCAAATAAAACTACATACGTTTACAATGTAGACTCATAGTGAAGAAACAATAGACAAGTCAGAACATTGTTAGTCGATAGAGACGCTGGACTGTGGTGATGTGGTTTTTTTCCGCTGTTAAATTATTAACTTTGTGAAGCAGACTCTGGCGAAGTCATAGACTTACTGGAATATTATTACTTTACGGTGATCCAGTGGAACAGTTTTTTTTTTCGTTCAATAACGGATTTACCTCTGGACTCAAGCATACGGAACATCTAGGGTGAGACCTGTCCTGTTATATGTTTGCTGTCATGTGATTTGACCGTGAAACTGGGCGAGAGGTGATACAGAGACTAGACATTCTGAGTTCATTCCTGCACCCACAATAGAAGATAATACCATCTACATAAACACAGTCCATCCATACACCAGACATAGTTTTATTTTTTTTAATAAATATGTTATTAATTTTTGAACGAAACTGTTGTCGGAGTATGTGATGAACGAATAAGAGAGAGAGAGAGAGAGAGAGAGAGAGAGAGAGAGAGAGAGAGAGAGAGAGAGAGAGAGAGAGAGAGAGAGAGAGAGAGAAAGGGATAGATATATGGATGGGAAGACAGAAGGGAGGAGTGTAGATTTTACATTAAACTGACATTAAACCACTTCCACACAGTCTGCCTAAGGAAGCTACTGAAGATTAAATGGCAAATGGCAAGACAAGATTCCAGACACTGAAGTCCTAGAAAGAGCATCCATGCCCAGTATCCACACTCTACTGATGAAGAATCAGATTCGCTGGGCTGGTCACTTGACTCGCATGCCAGATCACAGGCTACCTAAACGAATTTTTTTACAGCGAACTGCGTTGTGGTAAACGCTCCCAAGGTGGCCAGAAGAAACGTTTTAAAGACACTCTGAAAATTTCACTGAATGCTTTTGGAATTCATCATGACACCTGGGAGGCTGCAGCCAGAGACCGAAATTCGTGGCGTGCATCATTGCGCAAAGGTGCAGTCATATGTGAGGCAACCAGGACTGCAAGAGCTGTGAAGAAAAGGCAGGACAGAAAAACCACTGCAGGAAAACCTCCTCCAGAGTCGTCAAGCATTCTTTGCCCACATTGTCAAAGAACATTTCGAGCCAAATAGGTCTTACCAGCCATCTTAGAACCCACGGCTCCACTTCTTCAACCCCACTGGATGAAATGAATGGTCATCATCATTCTTGATGGACAAACAACATAACATAACCTGCATATAGGTACATTAAAAGGTAACTGCATAGCAGGGTACATGCATATTGATACCTACATATTGGGATATACCTATAAGTATAGATATTGATGACTTTTAATGGAAGCCTGTCCATTGGATATATGGTGCCATTACTTTAATGTTGTGGATTTACAGTGAGAAAGATCCAGACAGGATAATTGTGGATAGGTGTTCAAACACAGCACTTACCTGTTCACACTTTCACACGTCTACGTAAGTCTTTATCCTATATCTTCTCGTGAGGTTGTGAGAGTAGTTGTGGGTACTGTGTGATGTCATATATAACATATAGATATTGACATATATATATTTATGTGAGATAAGTAGTACGTACTTACTGCCTTAGGGTCTCTTTACTCAACCTGCTGACTTACCTTCAGTTACCATGGCTACTCATAAACTAGAGATGGATGTATTAAGGGAAAGGGGTGAAGCAATGGGGTTGTCTGGACAAGCCCTATCCGAGTATATACAAGTGGTAGAAAGAGAGCGTCGTCAAGCAGAACGAGAAGATCGAAAGGCAGAGCTCGAACTTAGGAAAATGGAATAGGAGGCCAAGAAACTGGAAATGGAACAGGAGGCCAAGAAAATGGGACTGGAACAGGACAACAAGAGGTTGCAAGCAGAGGAAGCCAACAAGATAAGGGAACATGAATACCGCATGCGAGAGCTAGAACTCAAGACACAAACTAAGGGTGAAATAGATGCAGCAGAAGGAAGTTCATCTTCACTTGGGGCAACCCACATGATTGGACATGGTTACCATGCCATGAAGTTTCCCTTGGCGGTCTTTGAGGAAAGTAAAGAGAAGATAAACCAGTTTTTGGATCGGTTCGAGGCCATGGCATTCGCTATGGGACTGGATAGAAGCCGATGGGCTCTTAAATTATCACAGGCATTACGTGGTTCGGGGTAAGAGGTCTATACACGCCTACCACCAGGACATGAAAATCATTACGAAGAATTAAAAGCCGCTTTGATGAAGCATTATGAAGTCACAGCACAAACGTATCGGAAGAAGTTTAGATCGTCTAGACGAGAGCCGGGAGAGCTATTCGCCGCCTACAGTCTGAGGCTGAAATCATATCTCCAGAAATGGATGGACTTGGCAGAGTTCAAGCGGGACTATGACAGTTTGGAAGAGTTCATGGTGGTCGACCAGATGCGACAGCAAATGTCAGAACCACTGAAGACATATTTGGGAGAACAAGGCGCGGAACGGCTGGATGTTGTGAATAAGCTAGCGGAAAGATTCGTAGAAGTCCATGGGGAAGCTAAAGAAACCAATATACCCACCACCAAAGGTCAGGTGAAACAAGAGAAAAAGAAACATAAGAACTGGGAAGGAGAAAAAGTGGAACCTTATATAAAGCACACAGAGGAGAGTTCAGAGAAGGTGAAGGAAAGAAACCAGAACACCTCGAATTCTCCAGCTAAACGACCGTGGTCCGAGAAGTGGTGTTCAATCTGCAAGGTGCCCTTTCATAACACGAAGGACTGCAGATCGAAACCTAAAAGTTCTTACTTCGCAGCATGCAAAGTGACTCCTACAACGGTGATCACAGACAAGGCTGAGGTCGGCGAAGGAGCTAGGAACAAAAAGGACACACGGAAACCTTGGAAGGGAAAATGGTGCACACACTGCCGGTCGAAAATACATAATACAATGGACTGCAGATGCAAGGCAGAAGACGCCAATTGCATAACCAACCTCGAGGAATCAAAAGAGGAAGGCAGGGAAGCGGTCAAGGAGATGGAAAACACTCCGGACCAAGAGAGGCCACCTGTGGTCGAACTGATTGAAGTCAATGGCCAGCAGGTTGTTTGTCTCTACGATACCGGTTTGGATGAGGAAGCGGTGGTGGACGCCAGCTTGGTACGCCCAGACCAACTTACAGGGGAGACCATAGAGATTCAGCCGGCAATGAGGAGTGCTGTTACCATGACGCTGCCAATCGCCAAGGTGGAGATTAAATCCAGGTACGTCACGGGCATTATTCCAGCTGCTGTATTATCTGACTCCTTATTTCCCATGATCATTGGCACGAAATATGTCTTTTTGGGGATGCCCAAACAGCCAGCCCACCAGGGAACAGTAGCCAGTGGATCTCAAGGGAAGGAAAAAGAGGCAGAGACACTATGCGACAACTCAGTGCTAGGGGAATTGCATACTGCCCAGAGGAAGGATACTACGTTGCATCCTTGCTACAGAAAGCTGCAAAGAAGTTCTGAGCCGCCTGAACGGGGACAGTACTTTCTGAAGAATCGACTGCTTTACCTGAGAGCTGCGAGGGGAGACAACCTGCACGAGCAGTGGGTGGTTCCAGAGACCCACCGTCCTCACATTCTTCAGAGTGGACACATCATAGGCGATAATCGACATATGGGTGTCAGAGAGACCTTGCAGCAAATTTCCGGCCATTATTGCTGGCCAGGAATGACCGGTGATGTACGCCGGTGGGTTAAGTCTTGTTCAGAGTGCCAGAAAGCACCACCCAACAAGCGGACTAAGAGTAAAATAACTCTTAAGGTGGAAGACAAAGTGGAAGTATGGGGTCCAGAAGAGACTAATATACTACAAATAGGATGGAAAGGACCTTATCCTATGGAAAAGGTTGTGTCCAAGAATACCTATGGAATCCGGATCGGGGGAGAAAGGAAAAATCTACCTAGGCATCTCATTAAGAAATATGAGGAGAGATCCGAGATCAACGCTTCGCACTTTATGATGATGGCAGCCATTGAGAAAAAGGTTACAAGTCCAGACGAAGACCAGAGATCGCCAGTACAACATAGGAGGGCCTATGGGATAGTACGTAATAGGTCAGATTTACCTAACGAAGGAAGGAGGGAAATCACACGTCAGGGAAAGGACAAGAGGGAAACCTTCACTAGTAACCAAGTTCAGAAGGGGTGGGTAACGTCGGGAAAGACGCGGGATACCCAGGACTCCAACCGAAGATTGGCTGAACAGATCCAATATCGCCCAAGATGGTCCTGGAAGCACAAGTCCGGGAGGTTTGGGAAAGACGACTCGGTCCAATGAGGACGAGGCGGAACATCCCCAGAGGCAAAGCCGGGGGAAACCAAGAGAATATGGAAACAGTGTTACAGTAAGGATGGGACGATCAGTCTGTATTGTGAGCCATCGCTTACTCCAGTCGAAAGGAGGTCGACTGAACGTACCGGGGCGATGTGCCAACACTAATGGTGATCATGAGTAGTATGGTAGGCTGTCCATGAGGTTGCCTACTGGATGAGGTGCAGATCCTTGTGAGAATCCAGACATATCATCAACACTTAATGTTCATAGCTACTTCACAGAAGCTCAACGCAAGATTGATGAGATGGTAGTTGGTACTACAGCCGTACAACTTCACAGTGGAATACATCCCTGGTAAGGAGAATGTAGGAGCGGATTTCCCATCTAGACATCCAACTCCAGAGGAAGAGGAATAGGTTGGAGGATCATAGGAATCAAACCTACAGTGAGGAAGAGTCGACGCGGTCAACTCTCTTAAGAGGGGGCCAGTGTCACGGGATACTGTGAGTTAATGATTCCTTGATAAACTAGTAAGAGTAACTACAATGTAGGAGGAGGGTTAACAATCGTGTACTTCAGTCTGAGAGGAGGATAAAGGAAAGATCATTGACCGACGGATATGAAAATAGGATACACGTGTTCGCAGAGGTCATTGCCTGACGATCTGATCGGACGGACACGGGAAACGGGAAGATCGTGTTGGGGAAAAATGAACGGAGAAAGGCGATCAACGGGTTCGGGTGCTTTGAAGTATTAGCGTAAGGGGAACCCAGGGAAACGAGCAACTAGCCACTACGTGATTTCACCGCCTTTTGATGTACAGGATACGTCAAGAGACGAGTGTTGAGGTATGAACATCAAACAATAACGGAAGAACGGGAGGCCCACTATAAATAGTAGAACCTGGGTTTTCTGTTTTAGTATGTGTTCCCAAACTGGGCAGAAATCTCTATGCCTCCTGTAGGTGGAAAGAAATACACATCCCTGATTGTTGAACGAAGATGGGATATTAGTGTGTTATTCGCTAATGTATTTCAATTCAGGGAGTCCGATAGAGTATATAAGGTATTATAATATTAGAGTAATATTAGCATAGGGAAATAGATGTTGGTGCATAGCGTTTACTATTGCTTTCTATTAGTGAATAGTTTAGACTTTGGTGAATTCATATGTCTTATGTTAGTGTTTACTTCGGAAGCCTTTTCATTACGGCTGGAGAAGGGCACTTACATAAGTAGTATTAAGTGGCAGAATCATATCACTTGATTTACTATACATCTCACAGGTTCCAATTCTCATCCTGACATATCAGAGAAGATAGACACATACGTCTTGTGTACAGAAAAAGCTTGGATGATAAACTCAAGGCATTTCATTTGGGGGGGGGGGGGGGGAAGAGCAAATACCTCAATAAACCAAGGAAGAACATAGACAGGGTCAAATAGGGAGACGAAATAAAATATAGCCTTAAATGAACTTTGAAAAAGAAGCAAAGAATATCCAGATAACCAAAGTAACAATGAAAAAGGAAGATAATCTGGCGGAAAGCAAAGCCAAATAAAACTTCATACGTTTACACTGTAGACTCATAGTGAAGAAACAATAGACAAGTCAGAACATTGTTAGTCGATAGAGACAATAGGCTGGACTGTGGTGATGTGGTTTTTTTCCGCTGTTGGATTATTAACTTTGTGAAGCAGACTCTGGCGAAGTCATAGACTTACGGGAATATTATTACTTTACGGTGATCCAGTGGAACAGTGTTTTTTCGTTCAATAACGGATTTACCTCCAGACTCAAGCATACGGAACATCCAGGGTGAGACCTGTCCTGCTATATGTTTCCTGTCATGTGATTTGGCCGTGAAACTGGGCGAGAGGTGATACAGAGACTAGACATTCTGAGTTCATTCCTGCGCCGACAATAGAAGATAATACCAACTACATATACACAGTCCATACATACACCAGACATAGTTTTTATTAAATAATATTTTATTAATTGATGAAGGAAACTGTTGTCGGAATATGTAATGAAAGAATATGAGAGAGAGAGAGAGAAAGAAAGAGATATATGGAATGGAAGATGGAAGGGAGGAGTGTAGACAAAAGTCAGTCAATAATCCCAAAAGATAATAAGCTTAAAGGTGTGCTTGTTGATTCCACGTTCCTCCCGGGACGACAAGCTACAGACACCGACAACACTAGCTGGTGGCATCTTGTCTTCCTTAACTGATTGCCTGCCATGCAAACAAGTTTCTTCTTCTTTTGTCGTACTGCTTTTGCCGTGAAATTTCCCAGAGAGGAGGCAGATGTAATTGTCTGATATTTCGCTTGTCTTGTTGCTGGTGCGTATGTCATATTTAATTTCTTATGTCTGGTTTACTCCATTTAGCCATCTCTTCTTGGGTCATCCGTGTATCCACAAGTCCCCACGTAGAACACTATAGCCGCTGGTTGATCATGTTCCGTCCCAGTTTAATGTCCGAACAATTTAATGCTTTGTTCGGTGTTCTGTAATGTCATTGACAGATTCAATGTCAATCAAATGATAGACTTGAACCAAAGAGAAATTAATAACAGGAAATGGGGAGCAGAGGTTTGTCACAGTTATGGCTTAAAAGTTGTTAAAATTATAGCAGCTATATTGTGTTATTTATCAAATTAAAGGGGGTTACATAGGGAAAGCTACAGTATATACACCCATGGCGCACACAGAAAGTCGTTTCAGGCGATAAATCATCACATGGCACTTGCTCAATTCATCTATGTTATCCCTACATTTGTTGTTAATTTCCTATGTGTCTATCTCTTCTTGACTTTCCAGTTGCGTTTCTTTATCTAGTTTAGTTTAGTTTAGTCGACTGATCAACATCACGGCACACGGGTGTGACCAACAATTGTTTCGTTCTACTCCTAACGTAAGGCTGAGTCCAGAGAATCACAGCTCAGTGCACGAACTCCGTAGCACCGGCGAGGATCCTGAAATACTTTGGGTAGATTGTTAACTCGATATTTCGAGTTTCTTAATCATGTCACGTGATGTGATTTTGTGCCAGTGTGTTCATAGAGCAGCCCATGTCTGGCAGTAATAACCCAGCGTTGGGACGAGTCAAGCATCTGTCAGTTTATGTTGTATGTGCTTGTTGATATTTGAATGTGTTTAGAATAGTGCTGTCTGATAGCTGATGCTGTTTGCTTTCTACATTTCCGTTATCTATTCAACAGTTAATCTCAAATAACAAGAAACTATATGGGCTAAGAAATATCTCAAAATTCAGTACAACCGGAAATCAAGTTAGTAAAGAAATACTGTATGCTGGTGTCGCCACATGTTCCATTTACCGTGTTTGTGCTCAAGATAACTGCTCCTATACTCTTCTCTGCGCATGTACAGACTAAATCAACGCTTCCGGATATATCAAAAGTGGATAAATGAGAGAGGGAACTGAGAGCAAGCGGTAGACTTGTCAGCTTGGAGAACTGGAGATTAAGGAAGGAGAGACTGGCCAGGTTTCTAAAGGCGTGGGTAGAAATACTGACAATCGGGTTATTATTTAAACTTATAATAGTGATGTTAGAATCTTCGGGAAAACTCGCCTCTGTAAGATTAGTGATAAGGTTAAATCCAAAATCGGCGATAATTGTGGCTGGAGGGTAATCTTCGCCTCGTAGCTCGGTGATTGAGTTCTGAGGCAGATTTAGATACCGGACATTCTCTAATTCAGATAGGAAATGGGGAATCAGAGGAAGGGAATTAATCGCCAAGTCGACGTTGCTTATCCTAGCCGGCAATGAACCGATATCTGGCAGATGAATATTGTTACGGTTGAAGTTTACGTCCTGTAAATTAATCATATATGATAACTTTGTTCAACAAAGATAGTGACTCCAAGCTGGAAGAAAATTGTAGCCATAATACAGCATCCAGGGCTGCGCCTTCCACAGCTAACGACTGCAGTCGGTAGAGTTGCGAGAGAGCTCTTGGCAGGGCTATTCAGTTATTGTTCGTTAGAGACAGTTTTGTGAGGCTGTGGACAACTGAGTCGAAGGCATTGGCAGGGATAGAACTAATTGTAGTGTCGGAAATACTGAGTTCTGTGAGGTTTAAGAAATACTGAATCCACAAAGGCCAAGTCGTTAACCCAACGTTCCCAAGGCAGAGTTGACGAACACTGTGGCCAATATTGATCATGACCTCCTGGTTCCAGTCTTGTATGTGTGTGTCATGAACAGAGAAATAGACCAGCACTCTCAGCTGACTAAGGGCGTCGGGAATGCGTGTGAAGAGGGCGTCTGAGAAGGTCAGTGTCTCCTGGGTGGTGGCTGATTGACTGAAGGCGTCCTTGTCTATGGTGGTTATGGGGTTGTTCAACAAAGAGATCTCTGTCAGGTTGGGCAGCAAGCTCCCAGCAGGTACTGATCTGATGCGGTTAGCCTGGAAGTACACACACGAACATACACATGCCATAGTGCTATGGCGATAAACTACATATATAATAACACTAACTTGGACATGTTCACAATAGAAGGGTTAACATGTTATGACAGAATCACCAACGTGGAGAGCATGGAGAGGACAAATAGCAGTGAACCAAGAGGTGACGTAAAGACGCTAGAAAACATTAGGACATACATTGAGAGGACTGAGAATAATATAACTAGAGAGGCGTGTGTCTGGATTCCACAAGACACATGACATAGAGGAAGTTCTAAAACACACGGAGAAGAGAAGTAGTAACGGCAATGAAGACATTGGGAAGATATGGGTGGGGCTGTATGGGATAGATAGGGGTAGGAGGCTTTTGGTGGGTTGGCTGATGACCCAATGAGGTATAAAGAGTGAAAGTAGAAGAAGATTATATTAAGAGTACAACAGGGGAGGATCTAGTCCACCTGTACCAAAGTAACAGAGCAATGTGGAGCACTAGATGTTGGTGTCTGTCTGGAGGCTAGGTACTAACTTGTTTATAGTAATAGCATATTGACATTATGTGAACATAATTTGTAATGACTTTATAGACGGACAATGATAAATAACTACGGGTGATTGTGGAGAGGACGTACAGAAGACAGATATAATGCTTAGCATAATGACTAAGCCGTCGAGTCACTGAAGATTCGAGCTCCAGACCTCGTCCCCGCTGGGCCATCATCATCATCATCATCATTCATCATCATCATCATCATCATCATCATCATCATCTCATCCAGGACCACAGAGCGTGAGTTGCAGGGGTACCACCATAGACGCATCAGTAATCGCTGTCTCCCAATGCTTCCTGTCTTCAACAACACCCAGGTATGCAAATGCATCGTTCCTGCTTATTTATAGTACTCAAACCTGCCCAGGACATCTGTTTATTCGTTATTTTCTGGAAATTGTTTGTTTGATGATTTGTTCCATGGTAGTATCAGTTCTCAATAGGAAAAGCGGCAAAGGCAGGCCAGTGGAATTGCTGGATGGATGATACGATGGCATGGAGGAATATGGTCAGCAGGATTGATCCTATGTTTAGTCCCGCTACGTTTGTCCATTAGAAGAAAGTACTCCCTTTGCCGTTTCTCATTTTTCTGTTGACATATTGGTAGAAGTAGACATGAAATATAAGGATAGGTGAATAATTGCCACCAGATATCAATCCCTTGGCGGAAAGTTGCTGACATGGCTGTCGCTTTACTCCTCTTGGCGCTTGTAAAGATTTAGAGGTTTCACCAGCTGCGCTGACAGCTGCTTGTTGTTTTGTGATTCAATATTTCCATAAAGTTGACTTATTCTGCTAGAAGTCATATGTCGCACACGATGTTCCACACCCTTTGATGTTGAACACAGCCAAGTGACTTACTGTGCCGGAAGTCATATGTCGCACACAATATTCCACACCTTTTGATGTTGAACACAGCCGAGTGCCTTACTGTCATCTGTGCAGCAAGTATGAAGATCTTCACTGTAAATCTGCAGTTCCCAATGTTGTTTCTCATGTAACGATATGATTTTGGTACATCTGCCCTGTCTGTAACCTGCCTGTACGTCTTTTCATCCATATTCTATCTTTCTTTCTGCTTTATTGTTGTTGATTTACAAGATGATGTTTGACTTATTAGACAAAAATGAGGGTAGTTCGTGGGTGTATTTAACTTTCCTGTCTTTGGGAACCGACTCTGTGGTGCAGGGGTCACGGACACAATTCGTAATCACACCTACTACGTTCGATATACAGTTGCTGGCGATGTGGCAGCAGACCGCCTTGCATTGGTTTTATACCAAATGATATGAGTGCCGGTCTTTGAGAAAGCAATGACAAACTACTGAACATAAACTTGCCGAGAGATCACAAACAGCAAAGAAAGAATGCTGGCGTTGACTGCGACGTCATGTAAAGGATATGCAACTAACTTTTTAACTAGTGTAGCCTGTAGCGGGTTACACTGATACTGTTCACCTAGAGTAGCCTATAGGGGGTTACACTGATACTGTTATGAGCGCGGACAGTCCAGGGTTTGATGCCTGCATTCGTCGTCAGCTAAAAGAGGGGTTAACTTGCCATATGCTAATCCGTGCAATCAGGCCTAGACAATGTTAGAGTCTAACACATCACAGAGCCACAGTAAGTTCGTGCTTGGGAAATCTGGTTTATTCTTTCTCATGCCCTACCTCGAGCTAAGTAACATAAGAAAGTCATTAATTGTGCATATCAGAGGCAGCATGCGACTGAGTAAATATGCCGAACTGAGGATTGCAGGATGATCATCTAGTTAAATGACTTTAGGCTGTAAATAGAGATACGTCTCACTCACATCCAGAAAGAGCATCGTCTGTGTGGCATCTGATATATTGTTGTCACGTTCAATTGTAGTCAGTTTTTTGCTTTGGCATAAAATCTGCACGGAATCACAACTGCATCCCTGTAATAAATATACACATAGAACAATAGATCTCAGTTTGCCAGAAATTAAACGTTTAGTGAAACTGTGTATGAATTGTCATTTTGTTATTATTGGTGCCAGGTCTTAGTCAGATATGAGTGAGCTACCGTGTGATAGTAGACGGTACTATCTGCTTTCTGTTAGCGCCGAATGTTGGGCGGCGCTTACCAAACCCGACACCCCACAATGTGTCAACGGCTTCAGGCCGATGTGCGCAATTGGCAGGGCGCAAGCCTGATCTTGGAGCCTGATCTTGGTGGGGTGCATAGAAATGCAAGCTACAGACTAAATGTCGTGGCAGGGCAGACCACGCACTGAGCCATGTTTGGCAACTGCTCTAGGATCGAAGCTTCGACAGGCAGGCAGTTAAAGCATTGCTTTGCTGATCCGACAACATTAGCAGCTTGTCTTGTTCCAGATGTGTTGTTGTTACCTTTCCCCTGGAGTAAATTAGGCAGCCCGAGAGAGGGATCATGCTGCATGGGTAACACGTGGTTTCTACAATGCAGCCTGGGGTTTGTGCTATGGAGTGGTATAACACCTCCCCTGCTCGTCTACCGCCATGGGGTGTAGTTTCTATGTCTTTTATGAAGCACAGTGCAACAACCTATCGTCTGTCAAGACGGCCAGGTGCCAGTATACAGTACAAGGCGATGTACAATGTACTGATACAAGATACGTCATCGCCATGTGCCATGCCAACTGGCGTAGACGTTAATGTCTCTGTCCGAAGTGTTATGGATTAACTCTGCTGACCACAATCCTCGATGCCATCGTCTCAGTCTGTCCAGCATTTTCCTTGGTTCGCCTCTGCCTCTCTTCTTATAGTTCCTTCAGTTTGTCAACACGTATGTCTCGGTGCTCATCACGTGACCAAAGGATGTTGTTTATTGCTTTCTTATAGTTTTATATAACGTTCTACTTTCATTAGCATCTTCCAGATAACCGTTGTTAGTTTCTCTAGAAATCCAAGATTTTCGCAACATTCGTCTCTGGAACCATACCTCTGTTTCTGCTAAGCTGTTCCCAATAGTTGGATATGAATAAAACTAGGTGGAACTGCGGTAAAGCTGTGAAAATTTAAACAATATAAAATAACACAAAGTAATGCAGCTTTACAGAAAACATTCACGAAATATACAGGACGTTGCGGCGACTAACCTTCTTCAGCAAAAACAAAAAAAATGCATACCCAAAACACAACATATAATCACGAAGAAGACCCTCGAGTGATTACATTATGGCATAAGAAGGAGATGAGAATAATAAAAAGATGAAACAAATGAGAACAATGAAGGGAAAATGAAAATGAACACAATGATTTGCTACTCATCTCAGAATCTCAAGCTGTTGAGTATCACAGCTTAGGATTCTGAGATGAGTAGAAATACATTTGTTCATCTTAAATTGTTCTTTATTGGTCCTAGTAGTTGGAGAGTGTTCTCATTTATGATTGTGGGATAGAATAAAGAGATGACCTCCGCTAGGCGTTTGCAGGAACAGAACTCTCTGAGCTGTGGACAATGTCACTTTATATAATGATTATAACAGACCTGATGGACGTCACTTTCAGGTATGATTATAATAGACTGATGAACGTCACTTTCAGGTTATGATTATAACAGACTGATAGACGTCACTTTCATGTAATGATTATAACAGACTGATGGACGTCACTTTCATGTAATGATTATAACAGACTGATGGACGTCACTTTCATGTAATGATTATAACAGACATGATGGACGTCACTTTCATATAATGATTATAACAGACTGATGGACGTCACTTTCATATAATGATTATAACAGACTGATGGACGTCACTTTCAGGCTATGATTATAACAGACTGATGGACGTCACTTTCATGTAATGATTATAACAAACTGATAAACGTCACTTTCAGGTTATGATTATAACAGACTGATGGACGTCACTTTCATGTAATGATTATAACAGACTGATGGACGTCACTTTAATGTAATGATTATAACAGACTGATGGACGTCACTTTCATGTAATGATTATAACAGACTGATGGACGTCACTTTCATATAATGATTATAACAGACCTATGGACGTCACTTTCATGTAATGATTATAACAGACTGATGGACGTCACTTTCAGGTTATGATTATAACAAACTGATGGACGTCACTTTCATATAATGATTATAACAGACCTATGGACGTCACTTTCAGGTTATGATTATAAAAGACTGATGGACGTCACTTTCATATAATGATTATAACAGACCTATGGACGTCACTTTCAGGTTATGATTATAACAGACTGATGGACGTCACTTTCATGTAATGATTATAACAGACTGATGGACGTCACTTTCATGTAATGATTATAACAGACTGATGGACGTCACTTTCAGGTAATGATTATAACAGACTGATGAACGTCACTTTAATGTAATGATTATAACAGACTGATGGACGTCACTTTCAGGTTATGATTATAACAAACTGATGGACGTCACTTAATGTAATGATTATAACAGACTGATGGACGTCACTTTCATGTAATGATTATAACAGACTGATGGACGTCACTTTAATGTAATGATTATAACAGATTGATGGACGTCACTTTAATGTATTGATTATAACAGACTGATGGACGTCACTTTCAGGTTATGATTATAACAGACTGATGGACGTCACTTTCAGGTAATGATTATAACAGACTGATGGACGTCACTTTAATGTAATGATTATAACAGACTGATGAACGTCATTTTCATGTAATGAGTATAACATACTGATGAACGTCACTTTAATGTAATGATTATAACAGACTGATGGACGTCACTTTCATGTAATGAGTATAACATACTGATGGACGTCACTTTCATGTAATGATTATAACAGACTTATGGACGTCACTTTCATGTAATGAGTATAACATACTGATGGACGTCACTTTCATGTAATGATTATAACAGACCTATGGACGTCACTTTCAGGTTATGATTATAACAGACTGATGGACGTCACTTTCATGTAATGATTATAACAGACTGATGGACGTCACTTTCATGTAATGATTATAACAGACTGATGGACGTCACTTTCAGGTAATGATTATAACAGACTGATGAACGTCACTTAAATGTAATGATTATAACAGACTGATGGACGTCACTTTCAGGTTATGATTATAACAAACTGATGGACGTCACTTTAATGTAATGATTATAACAGACTGATGGACGTCACTTTCATGTAATGACTATAACAGACTGATGGACGTCACTTTAATGTAATGATTATAACAGACTGATGGACGTCACTTTAATGTATTGATTATAACAGACTGATGGACGTCACTTTCAGGTTAATGATTATAACAGACTGATGGACGTCAGTTTCAGGTAATGATTATAACAGATTGATGGACGTCACTTTAATGTAATGATTATAACAGACTGATGAACGTCATTTTCATGTAATGAGTATAACATACTGATGAACGTCATTTTAATGTAATGATTATAACAGACTGATGGACGTCACTTTCATGTAATGAGTATAACATACTGATGGACGTCACTTTCATGTAATGATTATAACAGACTGATGGACGTAACTTTAATGTAATGATTATAACAGACTGATGGACGTCACTTTAATGTAATGATTATAACAGACATGTGGACGTCACTTTCATGTAATGATTATAACAGACATGTGGACGTCATTTTCATGTAATGGTTATAACTGACTGCCAACGAGCCCTTTCTGACGTAACTAGGGGTATTGAGATGCGGCTACGATGACACTCTTTATGAATTACACACTGATACACCGTGAACACAACTCGTCACCACCGAGTGATAGAATGGCATCATGTATTGTTTCTATGCGACACAATCACTGGGATATTCAAAAGTACATGTACACCCACGACATTTGTTTACACACTGATTGTAGTACGTCCTGCTATCCAGGCTATCTAATCAACTACAATGGTCTACACATACACTCTTCTACCCTACTTACAGTCCTGTTACACATGGTCGCATGGCGCCTACATTCACAGGCCGGCAACCTCTGCCCACGGCACACGACTCGACTCCGTGCTGTAACATGTCCACCCGCCTGGTCGCGGCAACACTATTCTCATCAATCGGGACACGCTTGAAATATCTAGCGTACACTCATTTACTTGCCGTCGACGATTCTCGGCGTTTCATCGCCACAAGGGATATTCAGTTCTCAGCCGACACACTTCTCTGCTTTCGTGATCTGTCTGTCATGGCTTCCCAACTCCGACTGACTCCCTTTGTCCGTTCGCCCTGCTCGACCCTCCTAATCACGTGGCCTCCTCCTCGCAATTCTATTGGCCACTATCTTTAGCCCGTTACCGGTGTCTTTTCCCTTATCACTCTCCGTAATTATTTATCACTATTAATGTTTCAACAATCTATGTTGCTGTTAACCAGGTCTTAAGTAATCTGACTCATGGCATATGCCCCCCGCAATTTCAAAAATGTTCTACATTTTTGGGTTCTTCCTTATCTCTACACTTGACATGAGTCAGCTTGGTCGCACATGCCTGTCCCTGGTCGCACATATCTGTCTACTGCCTCATGCCTTTGAGCTTGCTTCTCAGTTCCCTTTAACTTCCCTCTGTGTTACATTGATATTCTGCCATACCTTCACACAAATTATAATGTCGGACACGAATATCCGTCTATTCCCAAATAGACCTCGTGTGGCCTCAACCCCCTTTGTATTCGGCAAGTTGAGGACCAACCTACTATGAGTCCCAATGTCCCACCCCGGACATTCCCATAAGGTTCCTCATTTATACCTCAGTACAAGCAACTGACACCCTCCCCAGCCCTTAAGCCCTGGGTGCAGGAACGTGTGTATTGCAGACATATCAATTTCACCCATATTTTGTTTAAGCTCTCTCTTGCTCCTGAGTAGTCTATGCTACGACTGTGGATCTCTTTGGTGCGAGTACCTATGACTCTTGTATTTGTCTTGTCAACGTGTGTGCGTGGTCGGCTGCCATTAGTTACTTGTGCTCTATGGCTATCTATTCCCTTCATTTGCCCTATGTTTATGCCTGGTGTTCTTACTACCAACTTTTTCCTTGTAGTGTTCCTAATACCATGACCCTTATATACCTTTATATACATCTACTACCATGCCCAAGTACTACATGTTAACATATTATATGTACAAAGTACTACCACTTGGTACTATTATCAATGGTACTGCTAATAATCCTACTCCACTATCCTTGTATTCTTTCTTTCACCTGTACTTGTACTCTGTTCTCTCTCTCTCTCTCTCTCTCTCTCTCTCTCTCTCTCTCTCTCTCTCTCTCTCTCTCTCTCTCTCTCTCTCTCTCTCTTTTATTTTTTTTTTTATTTTTTTTTTTTTTTTTTTTTTATAGTGTTTAATTTTTTATTCTGTACTCTGTCTTACAACACGCATACTCGAACCTCAAATGTTCCGTCTATGCCTGTACGCTTCCTGTATACCGGTGTGCAAGTATCCCAGTTGTGTTCAAATTGATTCTCATTCGCACAAATTCCTACTCTCAGTCTTCTCGTCCCCTTTCTCTCACTTCACTGTCACTCAACCCATTCTTATGTTATGTATATGTTACCACCATCAGCTAAATTTCTCCTACCAATTGTACATGTTTGTCTCTCCAATATACAATATTGTCATAAAACCTGAATAATATATAAAATTGGACTCACATGTAATACCTCAAGCACTATTCAAACTTTCCCTCGCCCATCATTATCATCTTTGTGACATCAATATGTATCACTGGTAGTAATGTCTCAGTTACCTTCTTCTTTTCCTTTTATGTTATGGGTGTCATCTGTGATGTATCGTGGTTTTAGACCCACTGTCAACCTTCCTGCTCTAGTAGACGTTGATCCTTCTTTTTTTTTCCTTTGCGATCATTTATCAGTTTCTACCGACATCTCATTTTATACGTTATGTGTTACCATCAGGTAATAGTACAATCAATACTGTTACAATTATTATTACAATTACATGCATTCTGATTACAAATATACATGGCATGATGATCATGATCCTAAGAACGTACTGATGTTTATGGATGTCCTTAAAGCCATTAAAATTATATTTATCTCTATCTACGTGTATTATGAGTTTTGTTTATTGAATGATTGTGAATGTTATTAACTATTACTCCCTCGGTTGGTTCTGGCTGGTATCTGTCTTCGCTGACTGTATCTTCTACCCATCAGATTCCCAATCTTCCCTTGCGTCTGTCTGTCTCAGCCTCTTCAGTCAGCTAGTGAGGTAGCATCTTTGAGGTACCTTCGACACTATCTCTTCTGCTCAGTCATTTACACCCCTTAACTATCTGAAATTAATAACAGCCTTGGGTGTATATATATTCATACCTACATATGCATATTTACATTCACAATTGCATATTATATTACCGCAATCCTATCACATTTCCTACATTGACATGTTCTCATGGTCAGTACCACAACGTGCTAACCACTGGACCAGTTACCTTGTATGAACGCATGGTTTCCTAGATGATAGTCTTACCGTATGCCCTATTGTACTATCGGGATTTTGTCCCTAATCTGACCAGATCATTTTGTCATATAGTGGGTGTAACGTTTCTTTGGCCATGTTATTGCTAGCATTCACAGACTTCATGTATATATTTTAACCACACTATTACACCTCTGTACTGTTTGTATTTTTTTTTCCTCCGATGACTTTACCACATCATCATGTTACTTCATCAACCTTATACCTATCAATGCATTTATTCTACTACAACAATTCTATCTATACCAATCACATCCATATAGCTTTTATATACTCTATAAAGTATCTACACTATACACACATATATATATATATATATATATATATATATATATATATATATATATATATATATATATATATATATATATATATATATATATCACAAGATAATAGTGTTTGAAATTGAGACCTGTGATGTTATCCTGTGAGTGGTAATATTGATGTTTTATTATTCTTAAATTTGCAATTTCTGTTTGATGCTAATAGTTTTGACACTGCCTGCCGAACCCAGTAAGTATATGCTGTTACCAGTTTTTGATGTGATTTGCCTGGTGGTATAGTGTAAGCGGTGAGTTTTGAGTTTTTTGTATATCTTGGGGTATACTGTTGTTTTCTAACTGTATGTGTTTTTCTTGTATTTACTGTTTTCAACATCCGATGACGTATTTCCTTTCCCATAACTATAGTATTCATCAGAGTTAAGAATAATGTGACCCTAAGTTTGATGCATTCTGCACATTTCTGACGACGCTGCCACTCTAATAAGCCACATGCTATCGGTGTGACTGTTGGCTGTTCATGTGTCAGTGGTTTGTCTGTCTCTTTGTCAGTGACCTGTTCTATGTAGTGAGTTTCTGATTTCTTGTCATCTTGTTGACCGTGTTTCTCACAAGTGTTTTCTATCTGTTGTTTGTTGCTTTTTTCTATCTGTATGTCTGAGGCTCTTACATCTGTTCGTTTGCACAATTTACATGATCGGACATGGCTTCTGATGTCCTTCTCACAGCCTGGCCAGTAGAACCCGGATAATAATCTCTTTCTAGTCTTGGCCAAACTCATATGGTCTGCACTCGGGGCGATGTGTGCCCGTTCCAGAGCGTTACTGCGCTCTCGCATTGTCAGCACCCTTTGTAAGATACATGTTGCATCTTTCGTGTATTCTCTCATGAGAATTTCATTCATCATTACAAATGACCACTTGCCTAATTTCGATTGTTTAGGTGGGCAGTTTGCCCGCTGAAAACAGGTTCGCAGTGTCTTGTCGTCTCTTTGTTGCTTTGCACGGTCTTCAGTTTGGATGTCTGGTACCCGTCTAGTGTCTGTCTGGTCAGCCCGACGTATGACCACGTTATCTTCTTTCTTGTCTTTCTTCATATATTGTCTGGAGTCTGTATTCTCCCGTGTCATTTTACCATTCCATCTTTGGGCTTCATCTTTTGCACACTCTGTCACTCCCGGTATGTTACCTATCATTAGTCCTGCAAGTGGACTAGGCAACACTGCTACTCGTATTCTCCCTTCATAGTACGGGCAGGATATATGCACCCATGCTATAGCATACTTTTCCTTTGTACCACCGAAGGTACTGCACGTCACGCTCTCTCCCGTGTAGTCGCTACTCCTTACCAGGCTATGATCTACACCAGCTATTGACGACCCTGTGTTCCTAACGCAGGTGGTCAACTTCCCGTTCACGAGTGCTTTGTGGGATTTTAAAGTCCCGCTATGAATACTGCTCGCATTCAACTTCTGTGCAGGCACTGTCTGACTACACGCAGGGTTACCGATCCGTTGTCTTTTATGTCTGTCTGTTGCTATGTATCCTAAGTTTGTCTTTTGGTCATGTTCTTGTTTAGTCACTCGTCTCAGTCTACACTCTCTGGCTACATGGTCCAAGCTGTTACAGACCCAACATTTTCGACTGCTTATATAGTCTGTGTACCTATCGACTCTATTGGAAGGACGGTTTCTGATGTCCGAGTCGTGCTTAGGGTTTCTGTCGCCTATTTTATGAGACTCTTGTTGGCGACCACCATATGCCCATTCACTTACTGGCTCTAATCGAGTTACCTTAGCTGGTCTCTGTAGAGCCGGTCTATATTGAGTAGTTCGGTGATCTCTACTCTTGGGGCTATTCTGTTGGTCTTTACCTTGGTTCTCCTTACGTTTCTGAAGTTCTGTCCTAAGCTCTTTCACTGTCACCCCACATCTCCCACCTAAAGCTATGAAATCTGTTCGGTGATCTTCACTCTTGGGTCTATTCTGCTGGTCTTCACCTTGGTTATCATTCTGTTTCTGAAGTTCTGTCTTAAGCTTTGTCACTGTCAACCCACACCTCACACCTAAATCTATGAAGTCCGACCATGTAGGCATGGTTATATGATGTAACTACTGCGTGGTATATCTATTACTATCTGTACACGCAGACCTCTCAAGTGTTGCTGCTTGTCTTGTTATGATAACATCGACACAGTGTTGACCCTGCTGTAACACTGTTCAAACCAATAATCCTTTGCCGGACAACCAACGGCACTTATCCACCACCGTTTGACAAACTGAATACCTGTGGAGTGAGCAACCCTAATAATGATGGTACAAATATATATATAGTCATGAAATGTGTCCCATGACTCTGGACCACTAAGCACAATATACAAAGTAATCAATAAGGAAAACTTGACCTTGTATCTCCAGCGCCGGTGTCCCTGGTGACTTGGTCCAACTGCTCGGCTCCAGCTCCGCTTGTTTCAGGACTTGGTAAGGATCAGCCTGGCTCCAACTCGGTTCAACTGGCATGGACTTGATCAACTGGGTCGTCCGGTGAACTGGTGGGTCCCCAAACGTGGTGTAGATACCACCTATGATACCTCTTGCCAAACCATGTGAAACAAACCTGGAATGTATACTCAATGTTGATAACGCGATTAGTTCTTGAAAGCACTCCAGTGCCTGGGCACCTGTAGACCGCCTATTAATGTTATTTATGTGGCTGCGCCCCTTATTTTGAAATTTTGGAGAACTTGAAATATTGCGCTTTATGGCACCCTGCTCAATTCGCCACCAACATTGCTGTTGCTACTCTATGTGGGTTCCACTGCTGTGGTTGATAGCAGTATTCACACAATGTTTTCACTCCTGCTGTTAAACAACACCTTCTCAAGCACCCTCCTATCGTTGTGATAGTCCTATTGTTCAAACTCACTTTGCAACTCTAACCTGAATCAAGTCGGCACACATTATTACTTATGCTCTTCAATGTTTAATACAACCGATTACTTTCCTGAGCTGTTGAACCTCGCTTACTGCGGGTTACTTTCTTGTACATAAGCTCAAGCGTCCTATGTTCCACACCTAGCCATGGTTTTCTGTTATCTATAATCCATGCGCTTGTGCTATTATCTTGTTGGTGTACATAGCCTTAACTGTTTATGGTTAATTGAAAAATCTGTAGCTGACAATACATACATACTTGTTCACTACCATACTAACCATTGCCTCAATTTTGCCGAGTTCTTTCGAAGGACGAATGCCCCCACGTTGCCAACGAGCCCTTTCTGACGTAACTAGGGGTATTGAGATGCGGCTACGATGACACTCTTTATGAATTACACACTGATACACCGTGAACACAACTCGTCACCACCGAGTGATAGAATGGCATCATGTATTGTTTCTATGCGACACAATCACTGGGATATTCAAAAGTACATGTACACCCACGACATTTGTTTACACACTGATTGTAGTACGTCCTGCTATCCAGGCTATCTAATCAACTACAATGGTCTACACATACACTCTTCTACCCTACTTACAGTCCTGTTACACATGGTCGCATGGCGCCTACATTCACAGGCCGGCAACCTCTGCCCACGGCACACGACTCGACTCCGTGCTGTAACATGTCCACCCGCCTGGTCGCGGCAACACTATTCTCATCAATCGGGACACGCTTGAAATATCTAGCGTACACTCATTTACTTGCCGTCGACGATTCTCGGCGTTTCATCGCCACAAGGGATATTCAGTTCTCAGCCGACACACTTCTCTGCTTTCGTGATCTGTCTGTCATGGCTTCCCAACTCCGACTGACTCCCTTTGTCCGTTCGCCCTGCTCGACCCTCCTAATCACGTGGCCTCCTCCTCGCAATTCTATTGGCCACTATCTTTAGCCCGTTACCGGTGTCTTTTCCCTTATCACTCTCCGTAATTATTTATCACTATTAATGTTTCAACAATCTATGTTGCTGTTAACCAGGTCTTAAGTAATCTGACTCATGGCATGACCATTGGACGTGACTGGTGTAACTTGTCAGTCACTGCGTCACATTGATGTAATTACTGCAACAATTCAGTTGGGCTTCACTTCCATGCATTTTGTGAGTTAGCTTCTTTCAAGATGTCGCACTAACTCTTTCTATCCCTCGACCTCGCCATCATTCTATGAGACCATATCTGAACAGCTTCCACATAATTCCTCACGTGTCTGCTAATTGTCGATGATTTGCTTCCGCAATAATAGAGACACTCGATGATACTATTTACTAGCTGCCCGGCCCGGCTTCGCCCAGGCTCTGGCGGGATCTATGTATGTATGTATGTATGTATGTATGTATGTATGTATGTATGTATGTATGTATGTATGTATGTATGTATGTATGTATGTATGTATGTATGTATGTATGTATGTATGTATGTATGTATGTATGTATGTATGTATGTATGTATGTATGTATGATGTATGTATGTATGTATGTATGTATGTATGTATGTATGTATGTATGTATGTATGTATGTATGTATGTATGTATGTATGTGTATGTATGTATGTATGTGTGTGTGTGTGTCTGTCTGTCTGTCTGTCTGTCTGTCTGTCTGTCTGACCCGGCCCGGCTTCGCCCAGACCCTGGCGGGGATCTATCTATCTATCTGTCTGTCTGTCTGTCTGACCCGGCCCGGCTTCGCTCAGCCCCTGGCGGGGATCTATCTATCTGTCTGTCTGTCTGCTTGTCTGTCTGTCTGTCTGACCCGGCCCGGCTTCGCCCAGTCCCTGGCGGTCTAAAATAAATCCATTATTTGTAATGAACACTGGTTTTAAAAACATAAAAAGATGTGTTAGAAAATTTTCACTATTTAAATAGATGCATTACTTTCATGATAATTATGAAAATGCTTTAAAGATTGTATCATTATTTATTATAACGCATATGCCTGTAAATAACTATAGACAAAGAGTTTATAAATCTTGGGGGGGGGGGGGGAACCCCGCATTTTAACAGTATTTTAACAGGCGTGCTGCGTGTAAGGTATGCATAAAGTATGAACAACACACAAAGTTAACTTAAGAATGTCCTTCCAGACACCATGTGCTCTCACTAAATTAGAAAATTAGATATTTAACTAACTATTGCATTTCATCTGAATCTGATAAAGGGCACACACACACACAAACAAATATTGTCTACATATATAGTAGAGGATATTGAAATATGGTACAACGTAAATGCTGGGTACTTCAAAGGATAATAGTGATGTTATTAAAAGTTATGACCCTTGAAATAACTTTTCTTATGTTAAGTCCCCTTGAATATAGCTGCCCAAATATTAGCTGCCCGGCCCGGCTTCGCCCAGGCTCTGGCGGGGATCTATCTATCTATCTATCTATGTATCTATGTATCTATGTATCTATCTATCTATCTATGTGGAGCATCTCAATTAATTCATCGTCAATAAACTCATTTAAACTCAGGAGACGTAACTTAAGATATAACAATTATACTAAAAGTTATATCCCTTTTTGTCATACATTATTATATTTTCTTATGTTCAGTCATGTAATTACAAAATTAAATTTTAGAAAGGTAATAGCTGATAGCTGATAGATAAAACTATCACAGTTGGTTGCACAGGAATGAAAGGAAAACGTGTAGAAAATTTCATCTCAATCGGTTGGACCGTTCGCGAACGAATGAAGGACGGACATACATACATACATACATACATACATACATACATACATACATACATACATACATACATACATACATACATACATACATACATACATACATACATACATACATACATACATACATACATACACACACAGATTTTTATATATATAGATACACAAATAATGAATCAGTAATGGTGGCGGATGTAGCATATAATTAAAATATATACATACACGGGTATCACAATTATCAAGTCACATTAACTGTGTAAATAAAATAAGTCTGTAAACATGACACGGCTTTGACAATGGATATGGAAATAAAAAGTACTGGTAAACGTGAATGCACTGCAACAGTAGACAAGTAAATAAATAGCTATAGTAAACATCAAACCACTGTAGCAGTAGACAAGTAAATAAACATGTTTAGTAAATATAACATTACTGTAGCAGTTAAAGGTAGTTGCATATCCCTTGCAGGACGTAGCAGTCAACTCCGGTATTGTTGGTTGTTTGTGATTCCTGGGCAAGTTTACGTTCAGTAGTTTGTCATTGCTTTCTGAACGACTGGCACTAATACCACTGTTTGTAAACCAACGCAAGGCGGCCAACTGCCAACTCTCACACAGCCGTGTTTTGAAATCCGTATTGCGGAATTATGATATGCGACTGTAACCCATTCACAACAGAGCGGTAGACAAGTAAATAAACAGGTTTAGTAAACATCACACCACTGTAACAGTACCTACCTTGTATGGGCACTCATCTCCAGTTATTACAACTGTGGAGACAGCAAACGAGCAGAAAAACACCAGGTCTCTCAGGCATGCCATGCCAAATCATAATGTTCTGGAAATGTATTCAGTAATTGTACACATTATTAATGAGTACATTTGCCATGACGTGAATATACCTACTCATTGTTCAATGTAGACCCATGAATATCCTAACGTACTAATAGGTTCCATAGCGTTGGTGTTATGGTCAGCATGTTACGCTAACAAGGCTTCGATGACACCTCTGGTTGTTCGCTCAATCAATCCCGTGCCTTCTCCACAATGCAGGTTGGCTGAAATGGATCTCCAAAGCTGTTTGTCTCTCGCCTTGATTGTACATTATATCTGAATAGTCTTTTGTCTATCTGTTGATGTTATCTTCCCACTTGTATCGTTGTCTAACTGTTAAGTTTTAAACTAATCACAGACAAGAATGTATTTTTATATACGCTTGTGTGATCTAGACACAGACAGGAGTTAATGTTCATACACGAGTGTAATCTAAACACAGACAGGAGCTAATGTTCATGTACGCGAGTGTAAACTAAACACAGACATCAGTAGATGTTTATGTACGCGAGTGTAACCTAAACACAGACATCAGTAGATGTTTTTTACGCAAGTTCAACCGAACCAAAGAAGAGTATATTAGTGTATACGTGCAGTCCTGAAAGCTAATCACAGACAGGAACTGAAGTTAACGCGCTTAGTTTCAGTAAAGAATAACAAACATGAAACATTACCTGAACTTTAGACAGACGAACAGTCACGATCATTTGCGTCTGCTGAGCCGTAATGCAAGATGCTTGACTTATTTGTACAAGAGAAGATAGAAAGGAACACACAAGATTGCCTTGAATCGTGGTTTACACATAGAACAATCAACAACGCTGAGATGGCAGATTTCATCAGCACAAAACACACGTTATCTATTTTCTGGTTATTTGACAACTATACTAGGGATACTTTTAACACGCATTGAAGCGCATGGCACATATCTCCAGATTCATAATTTTGTCTAGACTATTAGAGCAGTAGGGAATTAAACCCTTACATCAGACAGCTGGACCTTCATCGCAGTAGGGAATTAGACCCTTATATCAGACAGCTGGATTATCAGCGCAGTAGGGAGTTCAACCCTTACATCAGACAGCTGGACTATCAGCGCAGTAGGGAGTTCAACCCTTACATCAGACAGCTGGACTATCTGCGCAGTAGGGAGTTCAACCCTTACAACAGACAGCTGGACTATCAGCGCAGTAGGGAGTTCAAACCTTACATCAGACAGCTGGACTAACAGAGCAGTAGGGAGTTCAACTTTTACATCAGACAGCTGGACTATCAGAGCAGTAGGGAGGGAGTTCAACCCTTACATCAGACAACTGGATTATCAGCGCAGTGGGGAGTTCAACCCTTACATCAGACAGCTGGACTATCAGCGCAGTAGGGAGTTCAACCATTACATCAGACAGATGGACTATCAGCGCAGTAGGGAGTTCAACCCTTACATCAGACAGCTGGACTATCAGCGCAGTAAGGAGTTCAGCCCTTACATCAGACAGCTGGACTATCAGCGCAGTAGGGAGTTCAACCCTTACATCAGACAGCTGGACTATCAGCGCAGTATGGAGTTCAACCATTACATCAGACAGCTGGACTATCAGCGCAGTAGGGAGTTCAACCCTTACATCAGACAGCTGGACTATCAGCGCAGTAGGGAGTTCAACCCTTACATCAGACAGCTGGACTATCAGCGCAGTAGGGAGTTCAACCCTTACATCAGACAGCTGGACTACCAGCGCAGTAGGGTGTTCAACCCTTACATCAGACAGCTGGACTATCAGCGCAGTAGGGAGTTCAACCCTTACATCAGACAGCTGGACTATCAGCACAGTAGGGAGTTCAACCCTTACATCAGACAGCTGGACTATCAGCGCAGTAGGGAGATCAACCCTTACATCAGACAGCTGGACTATCAGCACAGTAGGGAGTTCAACCCTTACATCAGACAGCTGGACTATCAGCACAGTAGGGAGTTCATCCCTTACATCAGACAGCTAGACTATCAGCGCAGTAGGGAGTTCAACCCTTACATCAGACAGCTGGACTATCAGCGCAGTAGGGAGTTCAACCCTTACATCAGACAGCTGGACTATCAGCGCAGTAGGGAGTTCAACCCTTACATCAGACAGCTGGACTATCAGCGCAGTAGGGAGTTCAACCCTTACATCAGACAGCTGGACTATCAGCGCAGTAGGGAGTTCAACCCTTACATCAGACAGCTGGACTATCAGCGCAGTAGGGAGTTCAACCCTTACATCAGACAGCTGGACTATCAGCGCAGTAGGGAGTTCAACCCTTACATCAGACAGCAACTATCAGCGCAGTAGGGAGTTCAACCCTTACATCAGACAGCTGGACTATCAGCGCAGTAGGGAGTTCAACCCTTACATCAGACAGCTGGACTATCAGCGCAGTAGGGAGTTCAACCCTTACATCAGACAGCTGGACTATCAGCGCAGTAGGGAGTTCAACCCTTACATCAGACAGCTGGACTATCAGCACATTAGGGAGTTCAGCCCTTACATCAGACAGCTGGACTATCAGCGCAGTAGGGAGTTCAACCCTTACATCAGACAGCTGGACTATCAGCACAGTAGGGAGTTCAACCCTTACATCAGACAGCTGGACTATCAGCGCAGTAGGGAGTTCAACCCTTACATCAGACAGCTAGACTATCAGCGCAGTAGGGAGTTCAACCCTTACATCAGACAGCTGGACTATCAGCGCAGTAGGGAGTTCAACCCTTACATCAGACAGCTGGACTATCAGCGCAAGTAGGGAGTTCAACCCTTACATCAGACAGCTGGACTATCAGCGCAGTAGGGAGTTCAACCCTTACATCAGACAGCTGGACTATCAGCGCAGTAGGGAGTTCAACCCTTACATCAGACAGCTGGACTATCAGCGCAGTAGGGAGTTCAACCCTTACATCAGACAGCTGGACTATCAGCGCAGTAGGGAGTTCAACCCTTACATCAGACAGCTGGACTATCAGCGCAGTAGGGAGTTCAACCCTTACATCAGACAGCTGGACTATCAGCGCAGTAGGGAGTTCAACCCTTACATCAGACAGCTGGACTATCAGCGCAGTAGGGAGTTCAACCCTTACATCAGACAGCTGGACTATCAGCGCAGTAGGGAGTTCAACCCTTACATCAGACAGCTGGACTATCAGCGCAGTAGGGAGTTCAACCCTTACATCAGACAGCTGGACTATCAGCGCAGTAGGGAGTTCAACACTTACATCAGACAGCTGGACTATCAGCGCAGTAGGGAGTTCAACCCTTACATCAGACAGCTGGACTATCAGCGCAGTAGGGAGTTCAACCCTTACATCAGACAGCTGGACTATCAGCGCAGTAGGGAGTTCAACCCTTACATCAGACAGCTGGACTATCAGCGCAGTAGGGAGTTCAACCCTTACATCAGACAGCTGGACTATCAGCGCAGTAGGGAGTTCAACCCTTACATCATGACAGCTGGACTATCAGCGCAGTAGGGAGTTCAACCCTTACATCAGACAGCTGGACTATCAGCGCAGTAGGGAGTTCAACCCTTACATCAGACAGCTGGACTATCAGCGCAGTAGGGAGTTCAACTCCTTACATCAGACAGCTGGACTATCAGCGCAGTAGGGAGTTCAACCCTTACATCAGACAGCTGGACTATCAGCGCAGTAGGGAGTTCAACCCTTACATCAGACAGCTGGACTATCAGCGCAGTAGGGAGTTCAACCCTTACATCAGACAGCTGGACTATCAGCGCAGTAGGGAGTTCAACCCTTACATCAGACAGCTGGACTATCAGCGCAGTAGGGAGTTCAACCCTTACATCAGACAGCTGGACTATCAGCGCAGTAGGGAGTTCAACCCTTACATCAGACAGCTGGACTATCAGCGCAGTAGGGAGTTCAACCCTTACATCAGACAGCTGGACTATCAGCGCAGTAGGGAGTTCAACCCTTACATCAGACAGCTGGACTATCAGCGCAGTAGGGAGTTCAACCCTTACATCAGACAGCTGGACTATCAGCGCAGTAGGGAGTTCAACCCTTACATCAGACAGCTGGACTATCAGCGCAGTAGGGAGTTCAACCCTTACATCAGACAGCTGGACTATCAGCGCAGTAGGGAGTTCAACCCTTACATCAGACAGCTGGACTATCAGCGCAGTAGGGAGTTCAACCCTTACATCAGACAGCTGGACTATCAGCGCAGTAGGGAGTTCAACCCTTACATCAGACAGCTGGACTATCAGCGCAGTAGGGAGTTCAACCCTTACATCAGACAGCTGGACTATCAGCGCAGTAGGGAGTTCAACCCTTACATCAGACAGCTGGACTATCAGCGCCAGTAGGGAGTTCAACCCTTACATCAGACAGCTGGACTATCAGCGCAGTAGGGAGTTCACCCTTACATCAGACAGCTGGACTATCAGCGCAGTAGGGAGTTTCAACCCTTACATCAGACAGCTGGACTATCAGCGCAGTAGGGAGTTCAACCCTTACTATCAGACAGCTGGACTATCAGCGCACTAGGGAGTTTATCCCTTACATTGGGCAGCTGGACTATCAGCGCAGTAGGGAGTTCAACCCTTACATTAGACAGCTGGACTATCAGCGCAGTAGGGAGTTCAACCCTTACATTAGACAGCTGGACTATCAGCGCAGTAGGGAGGTTCAACCCTTACATCAGACAGCTGGACTATCAGCGCAGTAGGGAGTTCAACCCTTACATCAGACAGCTGGACTATCAGCGCAGTAGGGAGTTCAACCCTTACATCAGACAGCTGGACTATCAGCGCAGTAGGGAGTTCAACCCTTACATCAGACAGCTGGACTATCAGCGCAGTAGGGAGTTCAACCCTTACATCAGACAGCTGGACTATCAGCGCAGTAGGGAGTTCAACCCTTACATCAGACAGCTGGACTATCAGCGCAGTAGGGAGTTCAACCCTTACATCAGACAGCTGGACTATCAGCGCAGTAGGGAGTTCAACCCTTACATCAGACAGCTGGACTATCAGCGCAGTAGGGAGTTCAACCCTTACATCAGACAGCTGGACTATCAGCGCAGTAGGGAGTTCAACCCTTACATCAGACAGCTGGACTATCAGCGCAGTAGGGAGTTCAACCCTTACATCAGACAGCTGGACTATCAGCGCAGTAGGGAGTTCAACCCTTACATCAGACAGCTGGACTATCAGCGCAGTAGGGAGTTCAACCCTTACATCAGACAGCTGGACTATCAGCGCAGTAGGGAGTTCAACCCTTACATCAGACAGCTGGACTATCAGCGCAGTAGGGAGTTCAACCCTTACATCAGACAGCTGGACTATCAGCGCCAGTAGGGAGTTCACCCTTACCATCAGACAGCTGGACTATCGCGCAGTAGGGAGTTCAACTCCTTACATCAGACAAGCTGGACTATCGAGCGCAGTAGGGAGTTCAACCCTTACATTCAGGACAGCTGAACTATCAGCGCAGTAGGGAGTTCAACCTTACATCAGACAGCTTGGACTATCAGCGCAGTAGGGAGTTCAACCCTTACATCAGACAGCTGGACTATCATCGCAAGTAGGGAGTTCACCCTTACATCAGACAGCTGGACTATCAGCGCAAGTAGGGAGTCAACCCTTACATCAGACAGCTGGACTATCAGCGCAGTAGGGAGTTCAACCCTTACATCAGGACAGCTGGACTATCAGCGCAGTAGGGAGTTCAACCCTTACATCAGACAGCTGGACTATCAGCGCAGTAGGAAGGGAGTTCAACCCTTACATCAGACAGCTGGACTATCAGCGCAGTAGGGAGTTCAACCCTTACATCAGACAGCTGGACTATCAGCGCAGTAGGGAGTTCAACCCTTACATCAGACAGCTGGACTATCAGCGCAGTAGGGAGTTCAACCCTTACATCAGACAGCTGGACTATCAGCGCAGTAGGGAGTTCAACCCTTACATCAGACAGCTGGACTATCAGCGCAGTAGGGAGTTCAACCCTTACATCAGACAGCTGGACTATCAGCGCAGTAGGGAGTTCAACCCTTACATCAGACAGCTGGACTATCAGCGCAGTAGGGAGTTCAACCCTTACATCAGACAGCTGGACTATCAGCGCAGTAGGGAGTTCAACCCTTACATCAGACAGCTGGACTATCAGCGCAGTAGGGAGTTCAACCCTTACATCAGACAGCTGGACTATCAGCGCAGTAGGGAGTTCAACCCTTACATCAGACAGCTGGACTATCAGCGCAGTAGGGAGTTCAACCCTTACATCAGACAGCTGGACTATCAGCGCAGTAGGGAGTTCAACCCTTACATCAGACAGCTGGACTATCAGCGCAGTAGGGAGTTCAACCCTTACATCAGACAGCTGGACTATCAGCGCAGTAGGGAGTTCAACCCTTACATCAGACAGCTGGACTATCAGCGCAGTAGGGAGTTCAACCCTTACATCAGACAGCTGGACTATCAGCGCAGTAGGGAGTTCAACCCTTACATCAGACAGCTGGACTATCAGCGCAGTAGGGAGTTCAACCCTTACATCAGACAGCTGGACTATCAGCGCAGTAGGGAGTTCAACCCTTACATCAGACAGCTGGACTATCAGCGCAGTAGGGAGTTCAACCCTTACATCAGACAGCTGGACTATCAGCGCAGTAGGGAGTTCAACCCTTACATCAGACAGCTGGACTATCAGCGCAGTAGGGAGTTCAACCCTTACATCAGACAGCTGGACTATCAGCGCAGTAGGGAGTTCAACCCTTACATCAGACAGCTGGACTATCAGCGCTAGTAGGGAGTTCAACCCTTACATCAGACAGCTGGATTATCAGCGCAGTAGGGAGTTCAACCCTTACATCAGACAGCTGGACTATCAGCGCAGTAGGGAGTTCAACCCTTACATCAGACAGCTGGACTATCAGCGCAGTAGGGAGTTCAACCCTACATCAGACAGCTGGACTATCAGCACAGTAGGGAGTTCAACCCTTACATCAGACAGCTGGACTATCAGCGCAGTAGGGAGTTCATCCCTTACATCAGACAGCTAGACTATCAGCGCAGTAGGGAGTTCAACCCTTACATCAGACAGCTGGACTATCGCGCAGTAGGGAGTTCAACCCTTACATCAGACAGCTGGACTATCAGGCGCAGTTCGGGAGTTCAACCCTTACATCAGACAGCTAGACTTATCAGCCGCAGTAGGGAGTTTCAACCCTTACATTCAGACCAGACTGGACTATCAGCGCAAGTAGGCAGTTCAGCACCTTACATCAGACAGCTGGACTATCAGCGCAGTAGGGAGTTCAACCCTTACATCAGACAGCTGGACTATCAGCGCAGTAGGGAGTTCAACCCTTACATCAGACAGCTGGACTATCAGCGCAGTAGGGAGTTCAACCCTTACATCAGACAGCTGGACTATCAGCGCAGTAGGGAGTTCAACCCTTACATCAGACAGCTGGACTATCAGCGCAGTAGGGAGTTCAACCCTTACATCAGACAGCTGGACTATCAGCGCAGTAGGGAGTTCAACCCTTACATCAGACAGCTGGACTATCAGCGCAGTAGGGAGTTCAACCCTTACATCAGACAGCTGGACTATCAGCGCAGTAGGGAGTTCAACCCTTACATCAGACAGCTGGACTATCAGCGCAGTAGGGAGTTCAACCCTTACATCAGACAGCTGGACTATCAGCGCAGTAGGGAGTTCAACCCTTACATCAGACAGCTGGACTATCAGCGCAGTAGGGAGTTCAACCCTTACATCAGACAGCTGGACTATCAGCGCAGTAGGGAGTTCAACCCTTACATCAGACAGCTGGACATATCAGCGCAGTAGGGAGTTCAACCCTTACATCAGACAGCTGGACTATCAGCGCAGTAGGGAGTTCAACCCTTACATCAGACAGCTGGACTATCAGCGCAGTAGGGAGTTCAACCTTTACAGCAGGACAAGCTGGACTTACCAGCGCAGTAGGGATTTCAACCCTTACATCATACAGCGGGACTATCAGCGCAGTAGGGAGTTCAAACCCTTTACATCAAGGACAGCTGGACTATCAGCGCAGTCAGGGAGCTTTCAACCCTTACATCCGACAGCTGGACTATCAAGCGCAGTAGGGAGAATTCAACCCTTACATCAGACAGCTTGGACCTATCAGCACAGTAGGGAGTTTTTCAAAATTCACCCTTACATCATCAGACAGCTGGACTATCCAGCGAAGTAGGGAGTTCATCCTTTACATCCGACAGGCTAGGACTATCCGGGCGCAGTAGGGAGTTCAACCCTTACATCAGACAGCTTGGACTATCAGTCGCAAGTAGGGAAGTCATCAACTCCTTACATCAGACAGCTAGGACTATTCAGCGCCAGTAGGGAGTTCAAACCCTTACATCAGTACAGCTGGACTATCAGCGAAGTTAGGGGAGTTCAACACTTACATCAGGACAGCTGGACTATCAGCGCGTAGGGAAGTTTCAAACCACTTTACAGCATGACAGCTGTGAAGCTATCAGCGCAGTAGGGAGTTACAAACTCCCATTAACATCAGACAGCGGGACTATCAGCGCCGTAGGGAGTTCAACCCTTACATCAGACAGCCTGGACTATCAGCTGCAGTAGGAGTTCAACCCTTACATCAGACAGCTGGACTATCAGCGCAGTAGGGAGTTCAACCCTTACATCAGACAGTTGGACTATCAGCGCAGTAGGGAGTTCAAACCCTTACATCAGACAGCTGGACTATCAGCAGCAGTAGGGAGTTCAAACCCTTACATTCAGACAGCTGGAACTATCAGCGCAGTAGGGAGTTCACCCTTACATCAGACAGCTGGACTATCAGGCGTAAGTAGGGAGTTCAAACCCTTACATCAGACAGCTGGCTATCAGCGCAGTAGGGAGTTCAACCTTACATCAGACAGCTGGACTATCAGCGCAGTAGGGGAGTTCAACCTTACATCAGACAGCTGGACTATCAAGCGCAGTAGGGAGTTACAAGCCCTTACAATCAGACAGCTGGACTATCAGCGAAGTAGGGAGTTCAAACACCTTACATCAAGACAGCTGGACTAGCAGCGCAGTAGGGAGTTCAACCCTTACATCAGACAGCTGGACTATCAGCGAAGTAGGAAGTTCAACCCTTACATCAGACAGCTGGACTATCAGCGCAGTAGGGAGTTCAACCCTTACATCAGACAGCTGGACTATCAGCGCAGTAGGGAGTTCAACCCTTACATCAGACAGCTGGACTATCATCGCAGTAGGGAGTTCAACCCTTACATCAGACAGCTGGACTATCAGCGCAGTAGGGAGTTCAACCCTTACATCAGACAGCTGGACTATCAGCGCAGTAGGGAGTTTCAACCCTTACATCAGGACAGCTGGACTATCAGCGCAGTAGGGAGTTCAACCCTTACATCAGACAGCTGGACGATCAGCGCAGTAGGAGTTCAACCCTTACATCAGACAGCTGGACTATCAGCGCAGTAGGGAGTTCAACCCTTACATCAGACAGCTGGACTATCAGCGCAGTAGGAGTTCAACCCTTACATCAGACAGCTGGACTATCAGCGCAGTAGGGAGTTCAAACCCTTACATCAGACAGCTGGACTATCAGCGCAGTAGGGAGTTTCAACCTTACATCAGAACAAGCTGGACTATCAGCGCAGTAGGGAGTTCAACCCTTACAATCAGACAGCTGGACTATCAGCGCAGTAGGGAGTTCAACCCTTACATCAGACAGCTGGACTATCAGCGCAGTAGGGAGTTCAACCCTTACATCAGACCAGCTGACTATCAGCGCAGTAGGGAGTTCAACCTTACATCAGACAGCTGGACTATCAGCGCAGTAGGGAGTTCAACCTTACATCAGACAGCTGGCGACTATCAGCGCAGTAGGGAGTTCAACCCTTACATCAGACAGCTGGACTATCAGCGCAGTAGGGAGTTCAACCCTTACATCAGACAGCTGGACTATCAGCGCAGTAGGGAGTTCAACCATTACATCAGACAGCTGGACTATCAGCGCAGTAGGGAGTTCAACCCTTACATCAGACAGCTGGACTATCAGCGCAGTAGGGAGTTCAACCCCTTACATCAGACAGCTGGACTATCAGCGCAGTAGGGAGTTCAACCCTTACATCAGACAGCTGGACTATCAGCGCAGTAGGGAGTTCAACCCTTACATCAGACAGCTGGACTATCAGCGCAGTAGGGAGTTCAACCCTTACATCAGACAGCTGGACTATCATGCGCAGTAGGGAGTTTCAACCCTTACATCAGACAGCTGGACTATCAGCGCAGTAGGGAGTTCAACCTTAACATCAGACAGCGGACTATCAGCGCAGTAGGGAGTGCAACCCTTTACATCAGGACAGCCTGGACTTCAGCGCAGTAGGGAGGTTCAACCCCTTACATCAGACAGCTAGGACTATCAGCGCAGTAGGGAGTCAACCCTTACATCACAGACAACTGGACTATCAGCGCAGTAGGGAGTTTCAACCCTTTACATCAGGACAGCTGGGACTATCAGCGCAGTAGGGAGTTCAACCCTTACATCAGACAGCTAGAACTATCAGCGCAGTAGGGGAGTTCAACCCTTATCATCAGACAGTCGGACTATCAGCGCAAGTAGGGAGTTCAACCCTTTACATCAACAGCTTGACATATCAGCGCAGTAAGGGAGTGGCAACCCTTACATCAGACAGCTGGACTATCAGCGCAGTAGGGAGTTCAACCCTTACATCAGACAGCTGGACTATCAGCGCAGTAGGGAGTTCACCCTTACATCAGACAGCTGGACTATCAGCACAGTAGGGAGTTCAACCCTTACATCAGGACAGCTGGACTATCAGCGCAGTAGGAGTTCAACCCTTACATCAGCACCCGCTGGACTATCAGCGCATCAGTAGGGAAGTTTCAACCCTTACAATCAGACATGCTTGACTATTAGCCGCCCCGCAGTAGGGAGTGTCAACCCTTACATCAGACAGCTGGACTATCAGGCGCAGTAGGGAGTTCAACCCTTTACATCAGACCAGTACTAGGAACTATCAGCGCAGTAGGGGAGTTCAACCCTTACATCAGACAGCTGGACTATCAGCGCAGTAGGGATTTCAACCCTTACATCAGACCAGCCTGGACTATCAGCGCAGTAGGGAGTTCAACCCTTACATCAGTACAGCGGGACATATCAGCTCAGTAGGGAGTTCCAATCCCTTTACCATCAAGACATCTGGAACTATCATCACATTAGGGCGTTCAACCCTTACATATGACATGCTGGACTATCAGCGCAGTAGGGAGTTCAACCCTTACATCAGACAGCTGGACTATCAGCGCAGTAGGGAGTTCAACCCTTACATCAGACAGCTGGACTATCAGCGCAGTAGGGAGTTCAACCCTTACATCAGACAGCTGGACTATCAGCGCAGTAGGGAGTTCAACCCTTACATCAGACAGCTGGACTATCAGCGCAGTAGGGAGTTCAACCCTTACATCAGACAGCTGGACTATCAGCGCAGTAGGGAGTTCAACCCTTACATCAGACAGCTGGACTATCAGCGCAGTAGGGAGTTCAACCCTTACATCAGACAGCTGGACTATCAGCGCAGTAGGGAGTTCAACCCTTACATCAGACAGCTGGACTATCAGCGCAGTAGGGAGTTCAACCCTTACATCAGACAGCTGGACTATCAGCGCAGTAGGGAGTTCAACCCTTACATCAGACAGCTGGACTATCAGCGCAGTAGGGAGTTCAACCCTTACATCAGACAGCTGGACTATCAGCGCAGTAGGGAGTTCAACCCTTACATCAGACAGCTGGACTATCAGCGCAGTAGGGAGTTCAACCCTTACATCAGACAGCTGGACTATCAGCGCAGTAGGGAGTTCAACCCTTACATCAGACAGCTGGACTATCAGCGCAGTAGGGAGTTCAACCCTTACATCAGACAGCTGGACTATCAGCGCAGTAGGGAGTTCAACCCTTACATCAGACAGCTGGACTATCAGCGCAGTAGGGAGTTCAACCCTTACATCAGACAGCTGGACTATCAGCGCAGTAGGGAGTTCAACCCTTACATCAGACAGCTGGACTATCAGCGCAGTAGGGAGTTCAACCCTTACATCAGACAGCTGGACTATCAGCGCAGTAGGGAGTTCAACCCTTACATCAGACAGCTGGACTATCAGCGCAGTAGGGAGTTCAACCCTTACATCAGACAGCTGGACTATCAGCGCAGTAGGGAGTTCAACCCTTACATCAGACAGCTGGACTATCAGCGCAGTAGGGAGTTCAACCCTTACATCAGACAGCTGGACTATCAGCGCAGTAGGGAGTTCAACCCTTACATCAGACAGCTGGACTATCAGCGCAGTAGGGAGTTCAACCCTTACATCAGACAGCTGGACTATCAGCGCAGTAGGGAGTTCAACCCTTACATCAGACAGCTGGACTATCAGCGCAGTAGGGAGTTCAACCCTTACATCAGACAGCTGGACTATCAGCGCAGTAGGGAGTTCAACCCTTACATCAGACAGCTGGACTATCAGCGCAGTAGGGAGTTCAACCCTTACATCAGACAGCTGGACTATCAGCGCAGTAGGGAGTTCAACCCTTACATCAGACAGCTGGACTATCAGCGCAGTAGGGAGTTCAACCCTTACATCAGACAGCTGGACTATCAGCGCAGTAGGGAGTTCAACCCTTACATCAGACAGCTGGACTATCAGCGCAGTAGGGAGTTCAACCCTTACATCAGACAGCTGGACTATCAGCGCAGTAGGGAGTTCAACCCTTACATCAGACAGCTGGACTATCAGCGCAGTAGGGAGTTCAACCCTTACATCAGACAGCTGGACTATCAGCGCAGTAGGGAGTTCAACCCTTACATCAGACAGCTGGACTATCAGCGCAGTAGGGAGTTCAACCCTTACATCAGACAGCTGGACTATCAGCGCAGTAGGGAGTTCAACCCTTACATCAGACAGCTGGACTATCAGCGCAGTAGGGAGTTCAACCCTTACATCAGACAGCTGGACTATCAGCGCAGTAGGGAGTTCAACCCTTACATCAGACAGCTGGACTATCAGCGCAGTAGGGAGTTCAACCCTTACATCAGACAGCTGGACTATCAGCGCAGTAGGGAGTTCAACCCTTACATCAGACAGCTGGACTATCAGCGCAGTAGGGAGTTCAACCCTTACATCAGACAGCTGGACTATCAGCGCAGTAGGGAGTTCAACCCTTACATCAGACAGCTGGACTATCAGCGCAGTAGGGAGTTCAACCCTTACATCAGACAGCTGGACTATCAGCGCAGTAGGGAGTTCAACCCTTACATCAGACAGCTGGACTATCAGCGCAGTAGGGAGTTCAACCCTTACATCAGACAGCTGGACTATCAGCGCAGTAGGGAGTTCAACCCTTACATCAGACAGCTGGACTATCAGCGCAGTAGGGAGTTCAACCCTTACATCAGACAGCTGGACTATCAGCGCAGTAGGGAGTTCAACCCTTACATCAGACAGCTGGACTATCAGCGCAGTAGGGAGTTCAACCCTTACATCAGACAGCTGGACTATCAGCGCAGTAGGGAGTTCAACCCTTACATCAGACAGCTGGACTATCAGCGCAGTAGGGAGTTCAACCCTTACATCAGACAGCTGGACTATCAGCGCAGTAGGGAGTTCAACCCTTACATCAGACAGCTGGACTATCAGCGCAGTAGGGAGTTCAACCCTTACATCAGACAGCTGGACTATCAGCGCAGTAGGGAGTTCAACCCTTACATCAGACAGCTGGACTATCAGCGCAGTAGGGAGTTCAACCCTTACATCAGACAGCTGGACTATCAGCGCAGTAGGGAGTTCAACCCTTACATCAGACAGCTGGACTATCAGCGCAGTAGGGAGTTCAACCCTTACATCAGACAGCTGGACTATCAGCGCAGTAGGGAGTTCAACCCTTACATCAGACAGCTGGACTATCATCGCAGTAGGGAGTTCAACCCTTGCATCAGACAGCTGGACTATCAGCGCAGTAGGGAGTTCAACCCTTGCATCAGACAGCTGGACTATCAGCGCAGTAGGGAGTTTAACTCTTACATCAGACAGCTGGACTATCAGCGCAGTAGGGAGTTCAACCCTTACATCAGACAGCTGGACTATCAGCGCAGTAGGGAGTTCAACCCTTACATCAGACAGCTGGACTATCAGCGCAGTAGGGAGTTCAACCCTTACATCAGACAGCTGGACTATCAGCACAGTAGGGAGTTTAACATTTACATCAGACAGCTGGACTATCAGCGCAGTAGGGAGTTCAACCCTTACATCAGACAGCCGGACTATCAGCGCAGTAGGGAGTTCAACCCTTACATCAGACAGCCGGACTATCAGCGCAGTAGGGAGTTCAACCCTTACATCAGACAGCTGGACTATCAGCGCAGTAGGGAGTTCAACCCTTACATCAGACAGCTGGACTATCAGCGCAGTAGGGAGTTCAACCCTTACATCAGACAGCTTGACAATCATCGCAGTAGGGAGTTCAACCCTTACATCAGACAGCTAGACTATCAGCGCAGTAGGGAGTTCAACCCTTACATCAGACAGCTGGACTATCAGCGCAGTAGGGAGTTCAACCTTTACATCAGACAGCTGGACTATCAGCGCAGTAGGGAGTGCAACCCTTACATCAGACAGCTGGACTATCGGCGCAGTAGGGAGTTCAACCCTTACATCAGACAGCTGGACTATCGGCGCAGTAGGGAGTTCAACCATTACATCAGACAGCTGGACTATCAGCACAGTAGGGAGTTCAACCCTTACATCAGACAGCTGGACTTTCAGCGCAGTAGGGAGTTCAACCCTTACATCAGACAGCTGGACTATCAGCGCAGTAGGGAGTTCAACCCTTACATCAGACAGCTGGACTATCAGCGCAGTAGGGAGTTCAACCCTTACATCAGACAGCTGGACTATCAGCGCAGTAGGGAGTTCAACCCTTACATCAGACAGCTGGACTATCAGCGCAGTAGGGAGTTCAACCCTTACATCAGACAGCTGGTCATCAACGGTGACTTCTTGTTCAGAAAGCAATGGCCAACTGCTGAACGTTAAATTATTTTGAAAATGAACCTGGGGTTGATGGAAAGGACAAGACGCACTATTTAAACTCCAGTCTGGCTGGAGGCTTGCTGCAGTCAACATCACTCCCGCCGCCTAGACTGCCCAAGACATGTCCTGGTGTACGTATTAGGTTGGGCCCATCCGGAATCCAAGTCATAAATAACAGTATCCATGGGGATTTGATCACATGCCTGTGGGACCGATGGGCAAGCGTGGTGGCCACCTACGCATCCTGGAGAAATAACATGCCCACCATTATATGAAATGTGTGGTGTTTTTGTGTGTGTCAAGGAGCCATTTGTTAGCTCGCTATGTAATCTGTATGAGCTTACTTTGTTTTGTGTTGGTACGTCCGTGATAAAGATAGCGGCAATTAAGAAGTAGGTAGCATGTTTGAAGATATGGCCATCTTTAACTGTTGTTGCAGAGAGGAGAGACATCCAGAAATAGTTGGCTGGACAGCGGAGAGTCCGCTAGAAATTCGATTGGAGCGCAGCGGAGAGACATCAAGAAATACGATGGGTGCACAGCGGAGAGATTTCCAGAAATACGGTTGCTGGACAGCGGAGAGGTCTCCAGAAATACGATGGGTGCACATCGGAGTGGACTCCAGAAATACGATGGGTGCACAGCAGAGAGGACTCCAGAAATACAGTGGTTGAACAAGTATATACACAGTGTGTGTGTTTAGTATATCTGACGTTTTGGCAGTAGCTATGAACACTTAACAGTGTTTATCTCTCAATGAATGAGAGCGGCTGCATCGCAGTGGTTAGCTTGCTAGTCTGCTGGTCCTGTAGGCTTGAGCTCGAATCCACTTCAAGACTGTGATATTTAACCTTTGACATTTAACCTGTGATATTTAACCTGTTGCATTTAACCTGTGACATTTAACCTGTTGCATTTAACCTGTGACGAGCGCTAACCGATTATTGCAACATAACCTCAAACTGGTATCAAGAAATTGCATGGGCAGTAAAGTTAGTCCGGATGATATCGATGACATCATGCATCTGGTGGGTGTCAAGTTGTTAGATTCTAGTAGGACAGACTAGTGACAGAAGAGGGGCAAGGACTGAGAGGACAGAGAGACAGGACCTCTATAAAGGTATAGACAGAATAGAGACAGCACCCAAGTTAGGACTTAAGAACAGTTATAAGACCAGACTCGGGTGGGGACACTAACGTGTCATATTTAGGACAACAGAGGGACCAACCCCGGGAACAGGAGATGGGTATATTAGGTCACGGGGAATACCGTGACGACGTAAACTATAATAAGACTTTAGAGGGTAACCAGTACTAAGACGACAGTACTACATGCAAAGAGAACAGCACGCAGAGTTGCTGACCGCACGAGGGATTTTGACCACGTAGGCAAGCGACAGACTGAGCTGCTTCAGACAGCGACGAGACGGCTTTCCGACTGGACGTAGTGGTTTTCTGAAGCCATTATCTATTGTTGTGAACGCATGCGATCTTAAAGAGAGAGTGATCATGTTTGATGATATGTAGATATATATTGTGTGACGAGTGACGATCAGTGTATTGATTTTACAGGCAGATAACGCCTTGTCGCATATGTATGAGTGTCAGTCTTGCCTGAAATAAAATCCGTGTAAAACATCTGTACGAGCTGAAGTTATATTTGAGGTACGGATGACGCTGCCTGAATGCGAGTAACGCAGGACTGTGACAGTGAGGTTCATCTATGAAATATGCTCCTACACCATAATCCCAATGACCTCGCAGAGTGTAATCACGATATGTTATGTGCAGCAAACACAGCATTGTAAGCAGGCGGCTGTATCCATCAGACGATTCTTAAACTGGTGATGGCAGTCACTACAGGGACAATAGCAAGGCCATGTGGGGACGCCGTGAATGAAAGTAGCAGGTGTCCGTTTCAGGCTCAGAATGTACAGGTTCGATCCGACATAGGGTTGTGGATTTGTTGGTGCATTTGTACCTGTCTTGCGCTCAAACTCACCTGCCCTACTTACAAGTAACCAGTCATGTTGTAAAGTAAAAGACTTGTTTACACCTGCCATACCTACAAGCAACCAGTCATATTCTAAAGTAAAAGACCTGTTTACACCTGCCCTACCTACAAGCAACCAGTCATGTTGTAAAGTAAAAGACGTGTTTACACTTGCCCTATCTTCAAGGAACCAGTCATATTGTAAAGTAAAAGACTTGTTTACACCTGCCCTACCTACAAGCAACCAGTTATGTTGTAAAGTAAAAGACCTGTTTACACCTGCCCTACCTACTAGTAACCAGTCATGTTGTAAAGTAAAAGACCTGTTTACACCTGCCCTTCCTACTAGCAACCAGTCATGTTGTAAAGTAAAAGACCTGTTTACACCTGCCCTACCTACTAGTAACCAGTCATGTTGTAAGGTAGAAGACCCCTTTACACCTGAAAGCATATGTGCTTGACCCATAATTCTAACTGATTAAATGCAATGAGATGATTAATCGTCTTAAGCGTCTTCACTTATCTACCACGGCCTTATATACAGTAGTTTTCCCTATCCATCCATCCATCGTGGGCCATGCGTGGGTGGTCATGATTTACCACTTCACTCAATAACCAGAGTCGTGAATCAGCTCAATGTTCACGTCTAGACCATGCCACGTGGTCAAGCCATCCAGGTATTTACTCTCCGGCTTCGCTTTGTTCTCTTCCCCTCGATCTTGCCAGTTGTCACCAATATATCGAATTTATTTCTTCTCATAACATGTCCAAACAATTTTTACCATCTACGTCTACTTTCTCTTGTAGGACTTGGTTATTGGTCTTTCTGTCTGTCCTTGGTATTCTGTGCATTCTCCTCAGACACAACATTTCCACAGCCATGTTTTTTCACCATGACTGCTCATTGTTTACACCTGCCCTACCTACAAGCAACCAGCTTCACATCCATACAAAATTGCATGCTCTATATAGCACCTAAACACTCTGTTTCTCGTAGCAATTGACATGTTTGTCTGTCAGTATGTTTTTGATCTTGCAAAAGGCTACCTTCGCCATGGCGATTCTTGTTCTAATCTCTTCAAGGCATCTCCCATAAAATATTATGACCGTTCCGAAGGACTTGCTCCGATTCACTTGTTTAAACATATTTCCAGTTATCTGTATATTACATTGTGGTATTTCGTACTTCCAAGTGACGAATACAATATAAAACCCCTTTTATTTGATATATAATACATGTCTGCTCCCATATTAACAACTTTTCAGTCGTAACTGTAAAACAGCCCTACTTCCCATTTTCCGATATTTAGTTGTGTTAGGTCCAAACGTACTGTTTGTGTGGTACATAATCAGGTAATGATCCTTGGACGCGTGCTGGGTGATGTGTTGTGTATCACACGACGCGTGGCGGGTGATGTGTTGTGTATCACACGACACGTGGTGGGTGATGTGTTGTGTATCACATGACAACCTTCACTTTGTGGGTGATGTGTTGTGTATCACATGACAACCTTCACTTGGTGGATGATGTGGTGTGTATCACATGACAAATTTTACTTGGTGGATGATGTGGTGTGTATCACACGACAACCTTTACTTGGTGGGTGACGTGTTGTGTATTACATGACAACCTTCACTTGGTGGGTGATGTGTTGTGTATCACACGACAACCTTTACTTGGTGGATGATGTGGTGTGTATCACACGACAACCTTCACTTGGTGGGTGACGTGTTGTGTATCACATGACAACCTTGACTTTATTGGTGATGTGTTGTGTATCACACGACAACCTTCACTTGGTGGATGATGTGTTGTGTATCACACGACAACTTTCACTTGGTGGGCAATGTGTTGTGTATCACACGACAACCTTCACTTGGTGGGCGATGTGTTGTGTATCACACGACAACCTTCACTTGGTGGGTGATGTGTTGTGTATCACACGACAACCTTTACTTGTGGGTGATGTGTTGTGTATCACACGACAACCTTCACTTTGTGGGCGATGTATTGTGTATCACATGACAACCTTTACTTGGTGGGCGATGTGTTGTGTATCACATGACAATCTTCACTTGGTGGGTGATGTGTTGTGTATCACATGACAACCTTTACTTCACACGACATTTCCTGGCACCTGTTTTAGGTTGGGGAAACCAGGGAGCTCGTGACCAGTTTCAACAATCGAATTCCTGACCGTGAGACGAGAACCCATGGCCACCAGGCAGCCAGGCCAGCCTCTAGCCACTATACCGGCTCTGTGACGAAAGGTATACAGACGTAATTCATAATCCTGCATACCGCGTTTGAAACACAGCTGCGGGAGATTTGGAAGTAGACATCCTAATATAAACGGGTATGTGTGCCAACCATTCAGAAAGCAATGGCAAACTACTGAATGTAAACTTGCTAACAAATCACACAATGATGGGATTGACTGTGACGTCATGTAAAGGATATGCAAATAACTACCAAGCAACCCTGTATATCCCCCCCCCCCCCTCCCTATCTCTTTCACTCAAAGAAAAATAAAAAAATTATTAAAAAAATGACCGGAGACAGACAACTGTGATGGTTCTCTGATTGTGGGCCTGTGTGGTCCCACGCACGGGCGGCTAGTCTTTCCCTCCCACAGCGAACGGTGAGCCCAGGTATCGAACCCTCATCCGGTCGAGCTGATGCCGTTGTCAGTGTCACTTAGTAATGGGCTCAGTTACTGCTGCAGGTTTGGGGGCACAAGAATCGACTGGTTGGCTCCGGGGCTCAGTTACTGCTGCAGGTTTGGAGGCACAAGAATCGACTGGTTGGCCCCGGGGCTCAGTTACTGCTACAGGTTTGGAGGCACAAGAATCGACTGGTTGGCCCCGGGCTCAGTTACTGCTACAGGTTTGGAGGCACAAGAATCGACTGGTTGGCCCCAGGGCTCAGTTACTGCTACAGGTTTGGAGGCACAAGAATCGACTGGTTGGCCCCGGGGCTCAGTTACTGCTACAGGTTTGGAGGCACAAGAATCGACTGGTTGGCCCCGGGGCTCAGTTACTGCTACAGGTTTGGAGGCACAAGAATCGACTGGTTGGCCCCGGGGCTCAGTTACTGCTACAGGTTTGGAGGCACAAGAATCGACTGGTTGGCCCCGGGGCTCAGTTACTGCTACAGGTTTGGAGGCACAAGAATCGACTGGTTGGCCCCGGGGCTCAGTTACTGCTACAGGTTTGGAGGCACAAGAATCGACTGGTTGGCCCCGGGGCCTCAGTTACTGCTACAGGTTTGGAGGCACAAGAATCGACTGGTTGGCCCCGGGGCTCAGTTACTGCTACAGGTGTGGAGGCACAAGAATCGACTGGTTGGCCCCGGGGCTCAGTTTCTGCTACAGGTTTGGAGGCACAAGAATCGACTGGTTGGCCCCGGGGCTCAGTTACTGCTACAGGTTTGGAGGCACAAGAATCGACTGGTTGGCCCCAGGGCTCAGTTACTGCTACAGGTTTGGAGGCACAAGAATCGACTGGTTGGCCCCGGGGCTCAGTTACTGCTACAGGTTTGGAGGCACAAGAATCGACTGGTTGGCCCCGGGGCTCAGTTACTGCTACAGGTTTGGAGGCACAAGAATCGACTGGTTGGCCCCGGGGCTCAGTTACTGCTACAGGTTTGGAGGCACAAGAATCGACTGGTTGGCCCCAGGGCTCAGTTACTGCTACAGGTTTGGAGGCACAAGAATCGACTGGTTGGCCCCGGGGCTCAGTTACTGCTACAGGTTTGGAGGCACAAGAATCGACTGGTTGGCCCCGGGGCTCAGTTACTGCTACAGGTTGGAGGCACAAGAATCGACTGGTTGGCCCCGGGGCTCAGTTACTGCTACAGGTTTGGAGGCACAAGAATCGACTGGTTGGCCCCGGGGCTCAGTTACTGCTACAGGTTTGGAGGCACAAGAATCGACTGGTTGGCCCCGGGGCTCAGTTACTGCTACAGCTTTGGAGGCACAAGAATCGACTGGTTGGCCCCGGGGCTCAGTTACTGCTACAGGTTTGGAGGCACAAGAATCGACTGGTTGGCCCCGGGGCTCAGTTACTGCTACAGGTTTGGAGGCACAAGAATCGACTGGTTGGCCCCGGGGCTCAGTTACTGCTACAGGTTTGGAGGCACAAGAATCGACTGGTTGGCCCCGGGGCTCAGTTACTGCTACAGGTTTGGAGGCTGTCATGATTTCACTGTGTATCAACCAGATTATGACAATACAGACGGTCATATTCATAGCCTGTGTGCAAAGCCACATTTGGTTTTAACCAGGACAGAAAAAAAAAACCAATAAAGTCTGACTGCACAGCTGCAGTTGTTTACCAGTTAGATCAAAGACAGTCTATGTTGGCAGCTACAACGTGTTGGGAGCGGTCGGGAGACCTTGAGAAGTTTCTGACATCAAAAGGAATTGGCGGCTTGTTGTTGAGACAATGCAGCAACGCGGGCTTGTTTGGGTGTCAAACCAAGAAAAGACCACTCGTACATTTGATTAAGTCTTGGATAGACAGAAGATATGTCGGGAAATTGTAGGCATATGTTAAAAAAAGGGGAGGCGACTTGTGCATGGATTGTCCAAAAGGGGAGATAATCTACTATTGTGACATTGATGAAACCCAAGGAAGAGAATTTATTCAGAAATGGATAATCTGCCCTTGAACCACTTTTGTTAACATCAAAAGAACGTCACGTGGCCACTCAAGGCTGTTGGGTAAAAACATGCTTTGTTTACAAGTAGTGTAACTCTGAGGATTGACTTGCACGGACGTGTTTGTCACTGCAGTGGATTTAAAAAAATATCTACCGTGTGCGGAAATTAATTAGATTTAATTGTACACGTGCCTGTTATGGCAGAATGTGGATATGATTTCGAAGACACTGCTATGTTGTGCTTAAGGTATTGTAGAGAGTATATTTAAGCCTAGTTAATATAAGCAGTAGCCTCGGGAAAACTTGCTAGATTAATGAATAGAATTAGCTGTGCTAGTGAGAATTGTGTAGTGGGGTGATATTGGGGAAAATTGAGGATGGGGAGAATGTACAATGATGGGATCTTTTAGTGATGTCTGCTAGGGGTCTACACTTTACATTTTGCTCTGTCCTGATCTTAACCCACTGCAGACCGGAGTGAAGAACTCCTATGCCCATGACAGAGTGGTTCACTGTCATGTATCTGAGTGAGGCGAACACCCCCCCCCCCCCCCAATGGAGGTCAGGGACAGTTGCTATCACCAAATGTGTTGTTCTCTCGTTGACAGGTTCCTTTAGGTCACTCAAGTCACTGAGAATGGAGACCTTGGTGCAGGCAGTTGGTCAACATCTTTTGCACTTAGCCCATGATAAAAAGGGTTTACGGAAACAAGTATAAGAGGGATTATCAAACGTCACACATTAACAGAATACAAGAAATTGTTTTCTCCACACCATTTTGGAGGAAGACCAATCGTCAAATTAATGTTTCAAACATCACTTGGGAACAGAATAGTAGAAAGTGAATTTCTTTTACACCACCTGGGAAAAGACCAGTGGGCAGTATGTTTTACACGACAGGTGAACAAACAAAGAGATACAGTTATTCCCCAACACATGGGAATAAATCAGTATAAACAGATTAGGAAGTTAGTATAACAATGGTCTTGTGAACAGTAGACACTTGAAACAGGAAGTACATTTATTTCAAAGAACAGTATATTCTTGTGCTTAAGACAAGGGTGTTATAAGTATAAGAACAAATTAGACATATATTAACTGTGTGATCCAGACAGGATTTAGGGTCGGACTGTGACTAGTTCTTTTGAGTGATCAAACAGCCACCGGTGGAAATCTACATCTAGCAGGATGGACACATACCTGGGTGAGGTCCTCGTGGAATGAATGAGGATATGGTGTGATCCTTTCTGTGATGATAGGGCTGGGCTCTTCAGCTACCTGGTCTATGTCCGCACCCAATAGAAATATTCGACACACATTCTACCCTTTACACACACACACCTCTCACACCTATACTCTTGGTTTAATAAATTATTTTGTATTTATTTGTTAAAGCTTGAGTTGTGGAATATGTTATGTTGGGGAAAAGTGAGAGGGGGCAGGATAGAAGGGTGAGTGAGAGTAAGAAAGAGGTGTTTGCAGACCGACGGAGTTTTGTGGACGGAGTCTAGTGGTTTCTCTAGGACAATAATATTGGGGTAATAAAAATGTAGTGTTGATTCCCCCCACTCCAGGGACAACACGAAAGTAAGTAAGGAAGACTTACGACATTTATTGGGGGCTCGTAAACGTGATCTTTGGACTGTGGGATCTCTCGTAAACGTGATCTTTGGACTGTGGGATCTCTCGTAAACGTGATCTTTGGACGGTGGGATCTCTCGTAAACGTGATCTTTGGATAGTGGGATCTCTCGTAGACGGGATCTTTTGACAGCGGGATCCTCTGACAACGGGTTCTTTAGACACGGGATCTTTTGTTAAAAGACGGAGATATTGTTAGAGAGAGAGAATCCAGCTAGAGTGAATGTGGATAGGGGTTAGGACACATATCTTACCTGTTCACACTTCACACGTCTGCATAGGTCTGTGGTCCTGATTCTGCTCTTGTCACTGAGTGATTGGGCTGTGTGTGGTCTTAATTATTATATTAACAGTGATTGTTCATTATATATAAATTCCTCTTGGAGATAATCTGCACCCTATCTGCTGAGTTACCTCTCTGTAAAATGGCCACTCCTAGATTAACTACGGCGGAACTTAGGGCAAAGGGTGAAGACATAGGATTGTCGGGTTCTGCTTTAACGGATTACATACAGGAAGTGGAGAGAGAGTATCGTCAAGCAGACAGAGACGATCGGAAGGCCGAATTGGAATTGAGAAGGATGGAGGCAGAGCAAGCGGCTAAGAAATGGGAAGCAGAACAAGCTGCTAGGCAACTTGAGGCTGAGCAAGCCATGAGAAGGATGGAACTTGAAGCTGAGCAGGCAGCAAAGAAACTGGAAGTGGAGGAAGCTGCTAGGAAACGGGAAGCAGAGCAGGAGGCTCAGAAAAGGGAGCACGAGTACAGGATGAGGGAACTTGAGTTGAAGAGACAATCTAATGGGGAAACTGAGGGTGCAGTTGGAGGTTCCTCAGTCCCAGGCTCAACTTCAGCAGGTGGACATAGTTACCATGCTATGAAGTTTCCTCTAGCAATCTACGAGGAGGACAAGGAGAAGATTGACCAGTACCTTCAACGCTTCGAGGCCATGTCCGTGGCTATGGGTCTGGACCGTGAAAAATGGAATCTCAAGCTATCCCAGGGATTACGCGGGACCGGCTACGAGGTTTATTCTCGCCTGCCACCAGGACATGAGAACAACTATGACGAATTGAAAACGGCTCTGCTGAAACGATTCGAGGTTACGTCACATACCTACCTGAAAAAATTTCGAGTATCGAAACGAGAACCGGGAGAGTTGTTTGCCGCCTACGGTTTGCGTCTAAAATCCTATCTTCACAAGTGGATGGATTTGGCTGGGTTCGCGCATGACTACGAGAGTCTGGAAGAACTCATGGTGGTCGACCAGCTGAAGAAGGAAATGTCAAAACCTCTCAGGACATTCCTGGGTGAACAAGGAGCGGAACGTATTGACCTCGTGACAAAATTAGCAGAACGGTTCGTAGAGGTTCATGGGGAGGCCGGGGAAAACCTTCCCACCAACACCAAAAGTCAGGAGAAACATGACAAGAAGAAAGCCAAAAGCTCTGGAACAAAAAAGGGGGAACCTTATGTGCAAAAATCAGAGGATAGTTCAGAGAAGACGAAGGAGGGAAGCAAGAGCTCTTCGAGCTCTACACCAAAACGACAGTGGTCGGAGAAGTGGTGTTCAATTTGTAAGTCACCCACTCACAATACGAGGGACTGCAAATCGAAGGCTAAGAGCCCTCACTTCGCAGCATGTCAAGTGACTTCCAAGGAGGTTGTCACGGAAAATGCTAAAGTCAGCAAGAAGGCTCGCAATCAGGAGAGCTCACTCAAGGCCGGTACTAGAAAATCTAGGACAGGGAAATGGTGCAACCAATGCAAGTCAAACACGCACAATGCTATTGACTGCAGGGAAGAGTCAGGAGATTCTCAATTCGTGATGTGCCCCGGGAGACCTAAGGTGGAGCCCACTGAACAGGTCGAGGCCGACGAAGAGACTCCAGACCAGGAAAAACCACCTGTAGTGGAATTGGTAGAGGTTAACGGTCGTCAAGTGGAGTGTCTGTACGACACAGGACTGGACGGGGAGGCCGTGATTTCTGCGGATCTGGTACACCCAGAACAATTCACAGGTGAGACCATGGAAATACAGCCTGCACAGAGGAGTGCTGTAGCCATGAAGTTGCCCATTGCTAACGTGGAGATTCGGTCAAGATATGTCACAGGCACAATCAAGGCTGCTGTATTGACCGATCCCATTTTCCCAGTAATCCTTGGTTGCCGGTATGTCTTTCTGGGAATGCCCAGGGAGCCAATCCATATGGGAGCAATACAGACTCGCTCTCAGACCAGAACGGAAGAGGCAGAAGCAATTGTGACTAACCCACTGCCGGGGGAGCTACGAACTGCCCAGAGTGAGGATGATACTTTACGTCCTTGCTACAAAAAGCTGCAGAAAAGTGCTGATCCACCAGGACGGGGTCAGTACTACATGAAGAACAGGATACTCTACAGGAGAGCAGGAAGGGGAAACAACCTATACGGTCAGTTGGTCGTTCCGAAAGCTCACCGGTCCCAGATTCTTCATATGGGGCATACCATCTCCTTTAGTGGACACATGGGTATTGCCGCCACCATGCAGCGGATTTCCTGCCACTACTATTGGCCGGGAATGACTGAGGATGTGCGTCGGTATGTGAAGTCATGCCCTGAGTGCCAGAGGGTGGCACCGAAACACTGGACAGCACCGGTGGTCTTGGGTGAGATGCCCATTATGAACTCTCCTTTCGAGAGGGTAGCCATCGATATCGTGGGTCCACTTCCCAGAACTAGGAAGAGGAACATGTATATACTCACAATGGTGGATTGCTGTACAATGTGGGGTGAAGCCATACCGTTGACCACGATTGACTCGAAACGAGTGGCGGATGCACTGATGGAGGCCTTTACAAGATTAGGCTTTCCAGATCAAATTCTGACGGACAATGAGTCCCAGTTTTGTGGAAAACTCATGGAGGAGGTATTCAGAGTGTTTCACTCTAACCACATACATACCAGCCCTTACCATCCTCAAGCCAATGGACAAGTAGAGCGTTTCAACGGCACGTTGATGACAATGCTCAGGAAACTGGCGCAGGAAAAACCTGATAGGTGGGATGAATATATCCCAGCAGCACTCTTTGCCTATCGGGAAGTTCCTCATGGCTCAACAGGACTACCACCCGCTACGTTGCTGTTTGGTCGTCCAATTAAAGGACCGTTGGAAGCCATGTTGAGGAGTTGGACTGAAGAGGGGACGTCTGAAGAAGTGATCTCTTCCTATAAATACGTGGAGGAACTAAAAGAAAAACTCCACAAAGGATGGACTCTGGCAAATCAAAACTTGAAAAAGGCCAGGAAAAGACATGCGGCTTACTACAACCGTAGGTCTAAAGACAGATCTCTAGAGGTGGGAGACAAAGTTTTGTTGCTACTCCCAACGGGAAACAACAAACTGGAGATAGGTTGGCAAGGACCATTTCCCGTGGAAAGGGTGATATCCAGAACCAACTATCAGATCCGGATCCGGGGAAAGTCGAAGATTTTCCATATCAATCTCTTGCGGAAATACGAAGAGAGACCCGGAGAAAAAGCAGCTCACCTCATGGCAATGGCAGTTGCAGTGGAGACAGAAGTGGGAACCAGCGAGGGCAGGGAATATCCCCTGGTACACCAGGAAACCTACAAGGATGTGCAGGTGAACCCTGATCTGACCTCCCAGGAGAGGGAGAAGATAACCCAGGTTCTCAGGTCTCATAAGGAGATACTGACTGATAAACCAGGACGAACGAGGTTGGTGGAGTTCGAGATGACGTTGACCACACAGGAGCCTGTTCGCCAAAAGGTTTACCCAGTGCCCTTCTCTAAAGAAAAGGCCCTGGAGGAGGAAATACAAAAACTGCTGGAGGATGACGTGATTGCACCATCCACATCCCCATACAATGCGGGGGTAGTTTTGTTAAGGAAACCAAGTGGAGAACACCGGTTGTGTATAGACTACCGACTTCTGAACAGTCATACACAATTTCAGGTGGAACCTTTGCCGAATTCAACGCAGTTATTCGCTAGGCTCCATAAGGCTCGGTACTTTTCAAAGGTGGATCTGAGTCGGGGGTACTATCAAATACCAGTCAAACCGGAGATTCGACCACTGCTGGCCTTCAGTACACCCAGTGGACACTACGAATTCAAGGTCATGCCCTTTGGACTCAGCAATGCACCTAGTGTGTTTACCCGTATGATGAGGACTTTACTAGATCCTTTACAGGATCCGGCCATCATCTCCTTCATGGATGATATTCTGATTTCCAGTGACAGCTTGGATGACCATTTGCAATCCTTGGAGAGAGTGTTTAATAGACTCAAGGAAGCAGGGCTTACCGCTCGTCCAACCAAGTGCATGATTGGTTACCAGACTCTGGAATTTCTAGGTCACACCATCACTCCAGGACACATTGTCCCAGAAGAGAAGAACCTGGAGAAAATCAGAAATGCCCCAAGGCCAAAAACGAAGAAGGACGTGCGATCTTTTCTCTCGTTGTGTGGATTCTATCAGAAATTTATCCCACATTTCACTGAACTGGGAGCTCCATTGACGGAAACCTTGAAAAAGGGATTCCCGGACCAAATCATTTGGACACCAGAATGTGAGACTGCCTATAGTCAGTTAAAGGAGGCCTTGGTCAGCAAACCTGTATTACAGCTCCCGAACCTTTCCAAACCATTTGTGTTGAGAACTGATGCAAGTGGGATTGGGATTGGGGCAGCTTTGTTACAGGAAGGGAAAGACGATGCTTCGGTTTTGAAACCTGTGGCATACGCAAGCAAGAAGCTACTCCAGGCTGAGAGGAATTATTCGACCGTCGAGAGAGAGTGCTTGTCTCTCGTATGGGCCGTGCAAAAATTCCAGCCCTATTTGTATGGAGTTAAGTTTCGGGTCCAGTCAGATCATCAGCCCCTGATGTTCCTGGCTACTTCTCAGAAGCTCAACGCCCGTTTGATGCGGTGGTCGTTGTTACTTCAACCCTACAATTTCACAGTGGAGTATATTCCTGGGAAGGAAAATGTTGGAGCGGACTTCTTATCAAGACACCCAGCTCCTGAAGAAGAGGTATGAATCATCTGGATTGAATTCACAGTGGAGAAGAGTGAGATGGACTACTCTCTTAAGAGGGGGCCTATGTCATGATTTCACTGTGTATCAACCAGATTATGACAATACAGACGGTCATATTCATAGCCTGTGTGCAAAGCCACATTTGGTTTTAACCAGGACAGAAAAAAAACCAATAAAGTCTGACTGCACAGCTGCAGTTGTTTACCAGTTAGATCAAAGACAGTCTATGTTGGCAGCTACAACGTGTTGGGAGCGGTCGGGAGACCTTGAGAAGTTTCTGACATCAAAAGGAATTGGCGGCTTGTTGTTGAGACAATGCAGCAACGCGGGCTTGTTTGGGTGTCAAACCAAGAAAAGACCACTCGTACATTTGATTAAGTCTTGGATAGACAGAAGATATGTCGGGAAATTGTAGGCATATGTTAAAAAAAGGGGAGGCGACTTGTGCATGGATTGTCCAAAAGGGGAGATAATCTACTATTGTGACATTGATGAAACCCAAGGAAGAGAATTTATTCAGAAATGGATAATCTGCCCTTGAACCACTTTTGTTAACATCAAAAGAACGTCACGTGGCCACTCAAGGCTGTTGGGTAAAAACATGCTTTGTTTACAAGTAGTGTAACTCTGAGGATTGACTTGCACGGACGTGTTTGTCACTGCAGTGGATTTAAAAAAATATCTACCGTGTGCGGAAATTAATTAGATTTAATTGTACACGTGCCTGTTATGGCAGAATGTGGATATGATTTCGAAGACACTGCTGTGTTGTGCTTAAGGTATTGTAGAGAGTATATTTAAGCCTAGTTAATATAAGCAGTAGCCTCGGGAAAGCTTGCTAGAGTAATGAATAGAATTAGCTGTGCTAGTGAGAATTGTGTAGTGGGGTGATATTGGGGAAAATTGAGGATGGGGAGAATGTACAATGATGGGATCTTTTAGTGATGTCTGCTAGGGGTCTACACTTTACATTTTGCTCTGTCCTGATCTTAACCCACTGCAGACCGGAGTGAAGAACTCCTATGCCCATGACAGAGTGGTTCACTGTCATGTATCTGAGTGAGGCGAACACCCCCCCCCCCCCCAATGGAGGTCAGGGACAGTTGCTATCACCAAATGTGTTGTTCTCTCGCTGACAGGTTCCTTTAGGTCACTCAAGTCACTGAGAATGGAGACCTTGGTGCAGGCAGTTGTCAACATCTTTTGCACTTAGCCCATGATAAAAAGGGTTTACGGAAACAAGTATAAGAGGGATTATCAAACGTCACACATTAACAGAATACAAGAAATTGTTTTCTCCACACCATTTTGGAGGAAGACCAATCGTCAAATTAATGTTTCAAACATCACTTGGGAACAGAATAGTAGAAAGTGAATTTCTTTTACACCACCTGGGAAAAGACCAGTGGGCAGTATGTTTTACACGACAGGTGAACAAACAAAGAGATACAGTTATTCCCCAACACATGGGAATAAATCAGTATAAACAGATTAGGAAGTTAGTATAACAATGGTCTTGTGAACAGTAGACACTTGAAACAGGAAGTACATTTATTTCAAAGAACAGTATATTCTTGTGCTTAAGACAAGGGTGTTATAAGTATAAGAACAAATTAGACATATATTAACTGTGTGATCCAGACAGGATTTAGGGTCGGACTGTGACTAGTTCTTTTGAGTGATCAAACAGCCACCGGTGGAAATCTACATCTAGCAGGATGGACACATACCTGGGTGAGGTCCTCGTGGAATGAATGAGGATATGGTGTGATCCTTTCTGTGATGATAGGGCTGGGCTCTTCAGCTACCTGGTCTATGTCCACACCCAATAGAAATATTCGACACACATTCTACCCTTTACACACACACACCTCTCACACCTATACTCTTGGTTTAATAAATTATTTTGTATTTATTTGTTAAAGCTTGAGTTGTGGAATATGTTATGTTGGGGAAAAGTGAGAGGGGGCAGGATAGAAGGGTGAGTGAGAGTAAGAAAGAGGTGTTTGCAGACCGACGGAGTTTTGTGGACGGAGTCTAGTGGTTTCTCTAGGACAATAATATTGGGGTAATAAAAATGTAGTGTTGATTCCCCCCACTCCAGGGACAACACGAAAGTAAGTAAGGAAGACTTACGACAGAGGCACAAGAATCGACTGGTTGGCCCCGGGGCTCAGTTACTGCTACAGGTTTGGAGGCACAAGAATCGACTGGTTGGCCCCGGGGCTCAGTTACTGCTACAGGTTTGGAGGCACAAGAATCGACTGGTTGGCCCCGGGGCTCAGTTACTGCTACAGGTTTGGAGGCACAAGAATCGACTGGTTGGCCCCGGGGCTCAGTTACTGCTACAGGTTTGGAGGCACAAGAATCGACTGGTTGGCCCCGGGGCTCAGTTACTGCTACAGGTTTGGAGGCACAAGAATCGACTGGTTGGCCCCGGGGCTCAGTTACTGCTACAGGTTTGGAGGCACAAGAATCGACTGGTTGGCCCCGGGGCTCAGTTACTGCTACAGGTTTGGAGGCACAAGAATCGACTGGTTGGCCCCGGGGCTCAGTTACTGCTACAGGTTTGGAGGCACAAGAATCGACTGGTTGGCCCCGGGGCTCAGTTACTGCTACAGGTTTGGAGGCACAAGAATCGACTGGTTGGCCCCGGGGCTCAGTTACTGCTACAGGTTTGGAGGCACAAGAATCGACTGGTTGGCCCCGGGGCTCAGTTACTGCTACAGGTTTGGAGGCACAAGAATCGACTGGTTGGCCCCGGGGCTCAGTTACTGCTACAGGTTTGGAGGCACAAGACTCGACTGGTTGGCCCCGGGGCTCAGTTACTGCTACAGGTTTAGAGGCACAAGAATCGACTGGTTGGCCCCGGGGCTCAGTTACTGCTACAGGTTTGGAGGCACAAGAATCGACTGGTTGGCCCCGGGGCTCAGTTACTGCTACAGGTTTGGAGGCACAAGAATCGACTGGTTGGCCCCGGGGCTCAGTTACTGCTACAGGTTTGGAGGCACAAGAATCGACTGGTTGGCCCCGGGGCTCAGTTACTGCTACAGGTTTGGAGGCACAAGAATCGACTGGTTGGCCCCGGGGCTCAGTTACTGCTACAGGTTTGGAGGCACAAGAATCGACTGGTTGGCCCCGGGGCTCAGTTACTGCTACAGGTTTGGAGGCACAAGAATCGACTGGTTGGCCCCGGGGCTCAGTTACTGCTACAGGTTTGGAGGCACAAGAATCGACTGGTTGGCCCCGGGGCTCAGTTACTGCTACAGGTTAGGAGGCACAAGAATCGACTGGTTGGCCCCGGGGCTCAGTTACTGCTACAGGTTAGGAGGCACAAGAATCGACTGGTTGGCCCCGGGGCTCAGTTACTGCTACAGGTTTGGAGGCACAAGAATCGACTGGTTGGCCCCGGGGCTCAGTTACTGCTACAGGTTTGGAGGCACAAGAATCGACTGGTTGGCCCCGGGATGTATCCCATTGGCTAGGTCTCTTGCAGCAGGACGATCTGCCGAAAACTTCTCAGGGAGCACAGACAGCCTAGCTCCAGCGACGACACCCACAGCTCTTTAGGAAATATATAATTGCACTCATGAACAGATTGAGAGTCTGACAATGAACACGAAACGTTCAGAACTAAGGCAGCAGGCTTTATCACTACACAACGGGAACACCCCCCCCCCGCCCCCAAACTGCACCCATATCTTCTAAGTAAGGTAATTTAAGTTGTTTAAAGGACAATATAATAGAATAGCTGTATTTGAAACAGACATGTAAATGCAAGAATGAACAACTTGTGTGTCATAAATAATCAACTATTTTATTACTGACAAGGGGAATCATCAAATAAGACATAAATGGCCAAAAGTGTCATAAATCGCTGAAGTAATCTGTTTCTTCGTATAACCCGTCGGTGATAAATTCAGTCTTCGGCCTACTCTCTCTTCTATAGCCAAACATTTCTGATACTGATGTTCATCCATGTCATAATGCCACACTGTCAAGTATATTCTATCTGTGCCTCCCTTTACCTCTCGTACCCTGTAACTTTCCAGTTGTCACGGCGTACTTCATCTTCCCTGCCCTGATACCACTGTATATAAATATAAGTAATCTACTAATTTATTAATGAGAGGGTAATCATCGGGCAGGACATAAATCGCCTAATGTATCATAGAAATCACGAACGCTTGTAATACCACATTCACCTGCCAGGGTCACCAGTCCTTTGATCCAGGATTCCAAACTTCTTTCGGCGCAAGTACAGACTAGAACCGGGCTGTCCCTGACATCCAACAGTTTCAGCCCTGTCAGCTGGGAGAGAGCCTGGGGCAGGCGGGTCAGTTGTGTCTGGCGTAAGTTGAAATGTATCAGACGGGACAGGTTGAAGAAGGCCAGCGGGTCCACACGGGTGATTGGGTTGCCGGTTAGGTCCAGAAACACCAGGCTGGAATTCTCCGGGAAGCTAGAATTGGTCAGTCCTGTCAGACGGTTGCTCTCCAGGTTAGCTTCTGTTATCCAAAGAGGGAAGTCTGAATGTTGGACTGTGGTGATCTGATTAAAACCCAGCTGCATGTATGACACAGAGGTAGCGTTAAAGAAGATGCGAGGTATTGAGGGCAACGAGTTACCTGTCAGCAATAAATTGTATAACCCCTCTGGCATAGATCCGGACACTGTGTCAGATATTAAATTATAAGATATATCTAGGTCACCTAAGTTGGTCATAAACGGCAAGTCTGGAATAACTGTGAGTTTATTTTGTTTGAGATTAACATAACGTACAATGTCGGCTAACGGTCGTAGTGCAGTTCCCAGGTGGACTGGGTCAGAGATGCTGTTCGTGTTGAGATTGAGAGACGACAGATAGACAGACTGGGGCAGCCAAGTTATGTTAGTTATGTTATTCTGTAGCAGCTGAAGCAACTGCAGAGATTTGATGTTGGAAATGGTTTTGGGTATTGCCGTCAGCTCACAGTGGATTATAGACAGGAGGTTTAAAGCATTGAAGTTGTCCAAGGCGCCATCGGGGAGGTCAGAGATTGAGCTGTAGAGCAGGCTTAGCTCGACCGTGTTAGTGAAGTTCTTCATCCATGACGGCCATTCTGTCAGGCCAACGTTCTGGAGGTAGATGGTCACTATACGCTTACTGATGTGGACCATGGCGGCCTCGTTCCAGTCCAGTACCAGGGAATCATACATGGTCAAATGTTGGAGCGCGTCTAGATGGAGGAAGGCGTCGGGTATCTTGGTGAAGTTTGCTCCAGTGAATGATAACTTTGTCAGTGTTGAAGACGAGCCGTTCAGGGCAGTATCGTCGACGTGTGATATCGGAGTTTTCACAAAGGAAATCTCTTTGAGTCCGGGGGGAAGGCTTCCGGTTGGTATTGATGTAATGCTGTTGTTCTGTGGCGGGAAACAATAAACTGTTATACACATGTGGGATCTGGTTACTGTAAATATGTTATAGATAAAAAGGTGTATGCCTGTTGCTGGACGTTAGGATCAACCCCAGGTTCATTTCAGAGATAATTTTACCTTCCGTAATTTTCTAATTCTAAACGTTTAAATCCATCTGACCGGAGTATGCAACCATAAGAAAGCGACAGACAATATTCTTTGTTCATGTGATGAGGAGAGATGCGTTGGAAAATATAGTGACAGCTGGAGGGATCAATTGTCAAATTTGTCAAATTGTAAACTAGGCAGAGAAAAATTATGCTAGATGGCATCACACGGTGTTAGGCAGACATAACATCAATAGAGTTGCTCCAGATCATCGAGGATCAACATTTATCGAGACACAGCAATGCTGTAACCATTTGGCACAGCACGTAATGATTGTGATATCATTATTGGGCAAGGGAAATGTCGACAATGATGATGATGATGATGATGATGATGATGATGATGATGATGATGATGATGATGATGATGATGATACACTTATATGGCGAGGCACATGATGATGATAACACAAGAGGCGGCATGTTGTAATACTTCACTGTTTAAGCGCCATATGATTACTAATCATCTTAAGCGACTTCCCGTCTCTGCAATTGTCTTATATCTCACGGAAACGATGTAATACAAGGTGTGTAATAGCGTATTAGCAACATGTTTAGTTATCACTGTGACACCCTCATCTTCCAATTGTCCTCAATAAACTTTGTTTGGGTCCACACGTACTGTTTACTTGTCTCTAAATATGTTAATTGTATAACTGTTAAATGTATGACCACATGTTCAAATGTGTACCAGTGTATGATTACAGTCGCGAACTCCCTTCTGTGATTGACATATACAAGTAAAACAGCCCATGACAAGATGTAGAACTATATCAGAACACATCAAACTTACGCCCAGGTTGAGCACGTACAGGGTTGCTGGATTGCCGAGACTCCTGTCTATTCCACTTTTCACATTGGACAATGATGAGCATTTTGTGTGATAATCACTGGTACAGGAATGGAGCATAATGGGGACGACCCGTTGCCGTGAAGTTGGGACCTCGGCTAACTGACTTACTAACTAACTAACTAACTGAGCACATGCAAGTATATCAGAACACATCACACTTAGGTCTAGGTTGTGCACGTATAGGTATATTAGAACACATCAAACTTACGTCCAGGTTGAACATGGACAGGTATAACAGAACACATCAAACTTACGTCCAGGTTGAGCATGGACAGGTATAACAGAACACATCAAACTTACGTCCAGGTTGAGCATGGACAGGTATAACAGAACATATCAAACTTACGTCCAGTTTGAGCATGGACAGGTATAACAGAACATATCAAACTTACGTCCAGGTTGAGCATGGACAGGTATAACAGAACACATCAAACTTACGTCCAGGTTGAGCATGGACAGGTATATCAGAACACACCAAACTTACGTCCAGGTTGAGCATGGACAGGTATAACAGAACACACCAAACTTACGTCCAGGTTGAGCATGTACAGGTATATCACAACACATCAAACTTACGTCCAGGTTGAGCAGGTACAGGTATAACAGAACCCATCACACTCACGTCCAGGTTGAGCAGGTACAGGTATAACAGAACACATCAAACTCACGTCCAGGTTGAGCAGGTACAGATATATCAGAACACCTCAAACTCACGTCCAATTTGAGCAGGTACAGGTATATCACAACACATCAAACTCACGTCCATGTTGAGCAGGTACAGGTATATCACAACACCTCAAACTCACGTCCAGGTTGAGCATGTACAGGTATATCACAACACCTCAAACTCACGTCCAGGTTGAGCATGTACAGGTATATCACAACACCTCAAACTCACGCCCAGGTTGAGCATGTACAGGTATATCACAACACCTCAAACTCACGTCCAGGTTGAGCACGGTGTAGTCAGTACTGTTGGTGCCCGTGAGCAGGGCTGGCATGGATGTCAGTGCCCGGTTTTGGCAGGAGATCCTGGCGCCTCCACACGAACATTCCTGGCACAACACGGGAAACCATGTAACTTTTGACATAGGTCAAGTACGTGAAGATCAATTTTACAAGACTTAGGCACATTGGACAAATATTGCCAGGCACACATTGGCATTGACCACACGACATTGTGCAAATATTCTCAGGCACACATTGATATAGACCACACAACACTGGTGGCTGATGTGGCAAGTATCACTCCATCCACCTTTACTTCCCAAAACAATTCCGTGTACTCCGTTTTAGTCTGGATCGACCTAGGTGCCCTGGTCAGAGATTAAACGTACGAACGAACTCACCCCACTGTGAATCGAACCCTTGCCCACTGGGACGGCAACCGAGTGTCTAGCCAATATGCTCCCGAGGCACCCCACTTCTCGATGTCGGCATCATCAAGTGCCGTGCCAACTGGCGTTCTTGTCTCTCCACAAATCTCGTCCTTAGTGTTCTGGGTCAACTCAGCTGATGATATTCTCCCACCCACGTCTCAATGCAGTCAACATCATTTCCATTGGTCTTCCTCTGCCTTCTTTCCCACTAATCTTTCATGACGTTCCCCACTACCTCTGTTCTAAGCGCATGACTAAAGAATGTTGTTTGTCTATAGTTATTATAGTTGTATATAATTTTCTAGTGTTATTAGCCTCCTACAGGCGATCGCTATTTGTTACCCTGACAGTCAAAGTTATCCATAATACTCGTCTCTGTGGCCTATTTCAATTACTTCTAAGTTCTTCCTCACTTGTACATTCAGGTCCCATCATTCGCTGTCATATCTCAGAGCAGGTGCTATGTAAGATCTTATCACACTTTTTTCTTACATTTACAGACTGTTGAATATACGGACGCCTACTGTCAGCCTATCTCCACAAACACGATGCACATTGTACCATGAATCGACATGTTTCTACACTGAGACTGTAAACCACGTGTTCAAACAGAAGCCTATCACTGCTATTACCAGACTCGTCACTTCTAGCCGGACAGGCAAACAGCTTTGGTACTTTAATAACAACACATGACATATGAATCAAGTGAGGTGAAAAACAGAGAAGTCAAAGCGAAAACAGTTCACAAAATGAAGAATGTTCTGCTATATACCTCTGCAATCAAGTTGATAACATGTTTTAGTAGCTATACCCAGCAAACTATGATGTACTGACGCGACTCATCGACAATCAGTAAACAGTTGGGGAATTATGCGAACACAGCACGTGTGTGGTTTTATAGAAGAATGAAGGGAACGATGATGAGAAGAATGGCCAGAAGAGTGATGAGAAGGATGATGATAAGAATGATGAGAAGATTGATGAGAAGGAGGAAGAGAAGAGTGATGGGAAGAATAATGAAAGAATGATGAGAAGATTGATGAGAAGGATGAAGAGAAGAGTGATGGGAAGGATGACAAGAAGAGTGATGGGAAGAATGATGAGAAGAATGATGAAAGAATGATGAGAAAAATAATTGCAAGAATTATTAGAATACTGCGGATTGATCGCAGGCGTAATGTGAACGACATGAAAGAAATTACTCCACAAAGGGAATGTGCGACTCGCAGTACAAGAAGACGGTCTACATACTTCATCGGCATGTCTATTGACTGTCTAGTGTTCTGTGTATCGGTCGCAAGATCATATGGTAGGCGGGCCTGCCTGCCTGTCTAATAATACATTTATATGTCTGTCTTCCCACCTTATATGTATACATATGTAATTATTACAGGACAACCCACATCTGAATATAATCATCCGAGAGTTATAATATGCAACAATACAATATATAAGTCAGTCTGTTATATCATATGTGATATACAAGTCAACTACAGCCATATAGTTACCTTGTAAGGACAAACAGCCTCACTGAGATTAACACAAACCAAACAGGCAAATACAACGCTCCAGATATACATGTCCTTGGCCAGTCGGAGTCAGGATCTGTAATATCAACAAACTGTTAGTTGTATATCCTTTACAAGACGTAGCATTCAACTCCAGAATTGTTGGCTATTTGTGATTCCTGGGCAGGTTTACGTTCAGTAGTTTGCCATTTATTTCTGAACGACCAGCGCTCATACCTTTGTACGTAAACCAAAGCGAGGCGGCCTGCTGCCAAATCGCCCACAGCTGTGTTGTGAACATGGTATGTGAGGTAACGAATTGTATTCGTAGCCCCTTCGACACAGAGCCAACCAATTTATTCTTTAGACTGCATGTCCTTTCACCAGGATAAGGCTTGTGCACTCCCACATGCGCTCTTCCTTCAGAAGCCGTTGTCACAATGACTCCGGTAGATGGCACATCACTGCGGTAGAGGTTGCCCAATTTAAGACAGAGGCGACGTAAACGCCAATGAATCGTACCAAGTGTCTTCCAATGGAATCACCAATGACAGCAACAACAATGGCAACAGTAGACTAAAGCTGATTATATATAAATCCCAGCGTTGATGAAAATACATGTCTGCGCACGTAAATCATCAACTTTAGACCATCATATAAAACATCACCAATGTCAAGACAACACATAATACTTGTGGTTATGTAGACAATCTGGCAGGAAATACAGGGACTAGTGATTGTGTTGTCCCTCCTGTGTCAGACGTTGGCAAATAACCTTTAACCTTTATGAAGCACGTTCAGTAGCATAACCAGTAGTAAAACCACGTAGTTAGTCGCCCAACTGGCCAGTGCCATGTGCCTGTTTCTCACACTGTACTACACAACAGATAAGACTTGCACAGTTAATCACGTGTACTGCTAGTACGTTGGCAATTATATGTCTTGCCGCATTATCCCGTGTCCAGTACGCTTGTCTGTGGGTGCAGTGGTCAGTACGTTTGCCTGTGGGTTAGTGGTCAGTACGCTTGTCTGTGCGTGCAGTGGTCAGTTCGCTTGCCTGTGGGTTAGTGGTCAGTAGGCTTGCCTGTGGGTTAGTGGTCAGTAGGCTTGACTGTGGGTTAGTGGTCAGTAGGCTTGCCTGTGGGTTAGTGGTCAGTAGGCTTGCCTGTGGGTTAGTGGTCAGTAGGCTTGCCTGTGGGTTAGTGGTCAGTACGCTTGCCTGTGGGTTAGTGGTCAGTACGCTTGCCTGTATGTTAGTGGTCAGTACGCCTGTCTGTGCGTGCAGTGGACAGTACGCTTGTCTGTGGGTGCAGTGGTCAGTTCGCTTGCCTGTGGGTTAGTGGTCAGTAGGCTTGCCTGTGGGTTAGTGGTCAGTAGGCTTGACTGTGGGTTAGTGGTCAGTAGGCTTGCCTGTGGGTTAGTGGTCAGTAGGCTTGCCTGTGGGTTAGTGGTTAGTAGACTTGCCTGTGGGTGCAGTGGTCAGTAGGCTTGCCTGTGGGTGCAGTGGTCAGTAGGCTTGCCTGTGGGTTAGTGGTCAGTAGGCTTGCCTGTGGGTTAGTGGTCAGTAGGCTTGCCTGTGGGTGCAGTGATCAGTAGGCTTGCTGTGGGTGCAGTGGTCAGTAGGCTTGCCTGTGGGTTAGTGGTCAGTAGGCTTGCCTGTGGGTTAGTGGTCAGTACGCTGCTCTGCGGGCAAATTCGTCAAGTGTTCGAATCCACTTAAAGGCAGTGATCCAGTTGTTCTCTTCTCTGACCTGGAGTGCGGCGACAAGCCAGTCTTAGATCATGTACCCTAAATATTCCTGGGAAGGAAAGGAGAATGGTGTGATATTTAGGAAACCACCCATCAAGTGCCGATTGGTCTAAGCATATAGGGCAAGTTTATGGCACCATATATTCACGACACCACCCATCGAGAAGGAGAAAACCCGAATATCTCTGATCGGTAACATCATGCTGCATGAATATAGGTGGCAAAAGCGTCTCAAAGGCTGCCACATTTCTATTACTTGGCTCGCAAATCCATAACGTGGAAAGTCTGAATAAGAAGTTCATTGAGTGGATGTCATCGAAGGCCAACATATGAAGAAAGCAATCTTTTATTCTTGGGTGAAGCAGCTTGTGGTAAAAGGAAGACGCAATATACGGACGTGAGGCTAAGCAGCCATGGGCAGGACGTGACGATTCATTGGGTGAGCCCAGTATCAGAGCGCTGTGCGGCAGATCTGCAATTATAGAAGTTCCCTTGCATGTTGAGGAATGTCGTTCTGACACTGCTTTCCCTTGAGAGCCGACCGGCATGGGTTCGACTGTTCTAGACGGGTCAGCTGGGGCACCTCATGTAGATGGAGGGATGAAGATGACACCACGACACATAGACGCGTGTACCATCATACAAAATACTTGGAAAAATTAACCCAGTCAACAAATGCCCGAATAAGTCGGATGTATCGGCCGAAAGGTGTAAATATCGTAGTTCTGTTTAAATAGGCATAACTCGTTAACATCCAAACCACAAACTTTAGACGAATGACGAAACAGAAGAAATACATAGTTATGTCTGAATGAGTGTGAAATAATACCAGTTATGTGTGTCGTTTAAATGACAAAACAAACAGATGGTCGACATGAATAAATTATAAACGGCACATGTATTTTCAAAATCAATTTATCTGGCATAATGAACAAAATTAACAAAATTAAAATATATAGATACGGAATGTTTAATGATTACGCGCAACATTTGTATTTTCCATATGAATCAATCTGGCATAGTGAGTGTGCCAATTCGTGCTAAATTACAACAGATAGACTAAATAATACAATAATTAACGACACATTGATACATTCGATATTAGTTCACCAACACAACGTGTGATGTTGAGATCAGCATCATCATGTGCCATACCGATAGGTGTGAGCAATCATGTGTTTCCATCTGACAGGATCGCCAGAGTCGTGGATCAGCTCTGTATTCTTGTCTTGTCTAGTATACTACATGGTCAAACCATCCAGCTGTTTACTTCTCTGTCTTATCTTTGTTCTTTTCTCCTGAATGTTTCCAATTTCACCAATTTTTCTAGCTTTTATCTTCTCATAACGTTCCCAAAAAATGGTGACTGTCTGCGTGTAAATTCTCTAATAAGTTTACGGGTTTAATTTGCTTCGTGTAGGACTTGCTCATTGGTTTGTCTACCTGTCCATGCTATTCGTTGCATTTTTCTCTGAAACCACATCTCCACTGCCATTGCATGTTCTCTCTCTCTCTCTCTCTCTCTCTCTCTCTCTCTCTCTCTCTCTCTCTCTCTCTCTCTCTCTCTCTCTCTCTCTCTCTCTCTCTCTCTCTCTCTCTCTCCCCCCCAGATTGTCTGCACACTTACTACTTTTCTCAATCAAAAAATAGTGTAGGTTTTATGCAGTATTCCACCAATTATTTTTTTTTTTTCTGGTTGCAATTGTCATCTGTTTATTTGTCAGTTTGCTTTACATATTGCAAAAAGGGATTCTTCTTCTAATCTCTTCAAGTAACCTGTCATCAGATGGTATGACTATGCCGATTCACTTATGTAATAATATTACCATTTACTCGTATATTGCATTGTGGTATTTCTTTCTGCATAGTGATGCCCATAATCTCTGTCTGCTTACAATTTAATCGTAACCCTAGTTGTTCACTGTATACGATAAGATATCTACTAAATGTTGCTTATGGGAATGTCCCGAATGCTGTGATGTCGGTTCCTAAATCAATCAATCAATCAATCAATCAATCAATCATGTTGCAGATCATGTTCATTGTCTGTTGAGATAAAATTTGTTGTAGCTTATCTGTTGTCACTCTCTATGATGTTTCTGTGTTGCAGGTCGATATGTTGGGAAGTTACGTAACCCCACTTAGATGTTCTTTAGTTCACTGGACAGCCCGGACTCAGAGTCGTGAAGAAGACATAAATACTGGTCTGCCCACAATCTCCCAGTATGGACCAAACAGACTTTGATACCACCCACTGCTCCAGCCTCTTCTCCATGCACGTGCAGACAAGGTAGCGACTGCCAGAGACATCAAGCGTGCCCAGTTGTGTCAGGGCAGCCAAGGCCAGCGGTAGACGGGTCAGGAGGCTGTTTTGCATGCTCAGGTAAGTCAGTCTGACTAAATTATTGAAAGCAGAATTGAAATTCTCGATAGGGGATTATAATCAAGAGTCAACGACTCTATACTAGAATCTGGTGGGAAGCTCTTGTCCGTCAGTTCTGTCACGAGGTTCTTGTCGAGCTCTACATATCTTATGCAAGAAGTGAAATCTGTGTCTCTGATCGCCGTGACACGATTTGAGGACAGAGATAAAGTAGGCACAAACTGTAAAGACAATATGAAACTTGGAATTGAAGAAAACAAGTTGAATGTCAGATCAAGATTAGATATGTTTGCAGGAAAAGTTACGACGTTTGATTCACTTAACATGTTGTTAGAAACATCTAGAATGTCAACGTGCGTCAATAAGTTCAAGACTGGTATAGACGTCAGTAGATTGCCATGCAAGTCAACCGATGTAACTGAATTTGCAAAAGGAAGCAATACTTGACTTATATGTGTGGAGTTTGACAGCTTGTTCCCAGCTAGTGGTATAGACGTCAGCAAACTTGACTTCGGCAGCCATGCGATTTCTGATATGAGGTTGCCACTTATGTCTAGTGACTGCAAACTAGTAACTCGAGACAGAGCCTTGGGCACTGAAAGCAGCTTATTGTTGTACAAAGACAGACTTGTTAACCCCTCCATCCTGTCGAAGGCATCATCAGGGATGGAAGACAGCGAGCTACCACCAAAACTAAGTCGGCTTATATTGGTAAAAGAGTTCATCCAAGAAGGCCAAATATTTAGCCCAACACTGGAGAGAAAAAATGATGTCACACGTGGGCCAATGCTGGTCATGGCGCCAGAGTTCCAATCTTGAATGTTTGTGTCGGAGATGCTTAAATAGGTCAGCTCGTGAAGGTGAAGCAAGGCATCTGGGATCCTGGTCAGGAGGCACCCGATTAGTGTGATGCTGGTTAAGGTAGCTGCTGAATCATCGAAGGCATCCTGGGTTATGGACTTGATGGGACTGTTGTGTAAGTTGAGTTCCGTCAGGTTGGCTGGCAGGAACCCGCCTGCTAGAACTTCAGCTGTGTTTAGCTGCAGACGATGATAACAGAAGCAGAATTACAAGACCACATAAATGGTCTAATGTAAGGAGCATAACGTGAAAATTAGCACCAATAAAACAGAGAAAATGTGTATAATCAAAGAAGAAAAAAACACCAAAGATTCATCTAAAATTCACCCCCCCCCCCACCTAAAACAAGTATAGAGCTTTAAGTACTTTGGAAGTAAAATATCATGAAATGGCAAATCATAAGACGAGATCTAAAATAGATGCAATAAGACAAATCAACTAATTGGACAAATGACACCAATACTAAAGAGCAAATACGTATCAATAGTTACTAAGAAAGCAGTCTACAACACAATGTTCCTTCCAACTCTAAGCTACCAATGCCAACGCTTGACATTGACAGAAAATAGAAAAGAAGAACCATAATAACAGAAATGAAATTCCTGAGGAGAATACTCAGTGTATCAAGAAGTGAGAAAATCAGAAATGAAGATATCAGGACTAAATTGGAGGTTATACCAGCGCTAGATATTATCAGATGGCAGTAAGTTAAATGGATATATAACAAAGCAACTAACTATGCCATGCAATTAGATTACCAACTAACAATATACCAGAAGAGGCAATGGTGCACAGAACAGGTCAGTAACGTAAACGACTGACGGAGGGAATAACAGAGTCCACGGAAATCTCGATACATGAAGTCCATAAACTATATGTGTGTGTGTGTGTGTGTGTGTGTGTGTGTGTGTGTGTGTGTGTGTGTGTGTGTCCTTGGTATATGAGTTATGAATCTTCGGTGATGAAGCTTATCACTCAGTAAACACAACACTTATGTTCATCAAGTCTGGCTCAGCAGAAGCCAGGTTTCTGCAGACCAACTAGGTTCTGAGCCCCGTGTAAACGCCTCTCAGTAACCTCTGTCTTCATTCCGTGAGCCATCATTGTATAAAAATTTTAAACTGCTTCTTCGTAATAAATCATTGCACACTCAAGTGGAACCTGTTGAGTAGAGAACATCAGGGTGAGAGCAACTCAATCCTGACCGTAATTAGGTGAGTGTAGGCCAATAGCAGCACTCAGATCTATAACAGAGATCCGATCTCTGTCATACGGCCAAATAGCTCATCACATTGGTCTTAGACATGGCAACAACAGGAAAGAATAAAGGAACGGGTAGAAACCCAGCAGATGCCCTACTGGAAGATCCTACCTTTTCACATTCCCCTCCTCCCTCCCAACCATCCTCAATCTCTCTAATTATTATCCCACTACATTGTCCTCAACTCCCTGAGTAAAATGATATATCACACAAGCTAGTTAAAGCCATACAATAGGACACTAGTGCCGACGCTCCTATAATACTTTCTAGCACCGCACTTATAGAACATTCTATCACCGCACCTATAATACATTCTATCACCGCACAGTACTGTACTCTATTCCTAATCATACTCTAAGTTAGATATGATTAATAGAATACCATATGCCTATTCCGGTTGATGATTGAGACTATGCAATCCCAGACTGGATCTATGTCCGCCGATAAATTATCAACACGTTGACACTATAGTCTCTTTCAATTAACACAATTCGGAATACTGCTCCGATCTTTAACACTTCAGAATTTTTGGCCGACTCACTCCAACTTGTTTACCGCAACGGGTTTTATATCGGGGCTTGCGTGACGTCACCAAAAAGTCTAGACGCTAATCAGTCCAGAGTCTGGTTTTCTCCGCTTGTTTTAGACTGACTGGAATCAATCCGCCGTCTAGTTTGCTTTCATCTGGGACTTGTCCCGGCACTTCCGAGAGTCCCGCTAATCTGGGATCTGGGGAATCATGTCCCCTACATCACAAGACCTCTCCGACGTCTGTCCAGACATTCCGTCTACAACTTCAAAGGCTGACTCCCGCCTTGTAGACGGATGGCGCCATTGTACGTTTCTTGAGCAACAACTTGTTAACAAAATGCCGACCGGGGTTAGACATTTTGACGCGACTTATTATTGTTCCTCAGTCTATACAACATCAAAGGGTTTGCCGGTGTTTGTGCAGACGAATGTCTCTTTTTTTTTCATCGATCGAACTATCATGTTTAGTTTTCGTGACAGTCCTGGAAAGGATATGCAACATGTATATACATGTTATATTATTAGCTCAATTTGTACAGTACTGACTGTGAAACAAAGACACCCTAGCTGATGTGTAAAGTCATAACTTGTTAGTTACCAATAAAATCATCGCAATATGGACACTGAGATACCAGGACAAATAACATTTTAATAGAAAACTATATTCCAGCCGCAACCCATTGTCTCTACAAAATCATTGTATTAACAAGTACAGTGAAGAACAGATTGTGCTATAAATCATTGTGTTCGACAGTTAGAAACAAAATGGTTGCATGTTACATAGAACTATTTATATACGTGCTGGAAAGGTTAGACAGATCTTGGAAGCAAAGTGATTTGGTTCCTGTGGCGAATATCATGGACTGCCAGAGTAACTAATAATAATTGGTTTCAAGAGACTAATGAATCTAACATATAATATACAACTATAATTAAAGATTAACCATATTCTTTGGTTATGTTGTTGGAAAAGCATTGGAGAATATAGTTACAATTGGAAAGTCAGTGGGGAAAGAGGCAGATGCAGACCAAGAGAAATGAGGTTGGGTGGACAGAGACGGTGACATGTTGGAATATCGCCAGCAGAGTTGATCCTGAACATCACGAACAGAGATCTGTGGAGAGACACGAACGCTGCCGTCAATTGACAGGGCACATGATGATGACGACACAGATGCTGACAGTGTCTGATTGTATCGCTTCTAGTGATACAAGTATCACTGTATGCTTCTACTATGTGAATGATGGTATAGTATCTAGTAATACCACTGCGTGCTTCTACAATGTGAATGATGGTATAGTATCTAGTAATACCACGGTATGCTTCTACAGTGTGAAAGATGGTATAGTATCTAGTAATACCACTGTATGCTTCTACAGTGTGAAAGATGGTATAGTATCCAGTAATACCACTGTATGCTTCTACAGTGTGAAAGATGGTATAGTATCTGTCACGAAATGGATGGAGGTCGTCGACCCTAATGATAAAAAGCCAGAGATCGTCGGTCTGGGAAACGACCACTTGTTTGTTGTGTGAACGGGGCCCCGATCAAACAAGATCGGAGCGCTTTGAAATACGGAGAGCGGGTCCCCGATAAAACACGAACGGAGCTCTTTGAAGTGCGGTGAACGTGGGTCCCGATAGAAACGGAAAAAACGATCTCAACTAGAATTGTCTATATCAAAGGAGATTGTCGGCATATTTTTGTACCAGGATCAAAAGACGAGAAAAGAGCAGGGGCTACTTGGTAGGGGGAAAACCCAGTGACGTCCTACAGACAACATTCTAAGCTGTCTGAAAATAACGTTTTAAATTTAGTGTACTGACGAGGATTACCACGAGAGGAAGTGTTTCCCTATTCTTGGTCCAATTAAGAAAAGGAATTACTAATGTTCAATGTTGCTTAAAGGCAACATACATATGTACAGGATGTGCATGTGTTATTCCAATTCTGGACAAGCATAGTTTTTATAAGGTAGTAGTGATTGTCATGAAACCACGATAATCCCGATAGATGATGAAACAACAGAAGCAGGCTATATTCGAACTTACAAACTGTTTGCAACTAGAGGCCACATTCTCGTCACATCAAAAGCGCCGCTGGTCTATGATGATTCCGCGGAGACACGGGAAAAGAGTTTCCCCGTTGCCTTAAAGCAGACTCAAGATGAAAGGGAAAATCGCCGCCATGATTCTTTTGCCACATGTTGTTGACAGGAGAATGACGTCACGAGGTCAATCCCGGAATGTATAAAAACAAGCTTGTTGTCGGGAGTGCACAATAAAGTTAACCTAGGCTCAAGTGTTGAATAGCTCAGTGCTCGTAGTGAAAAGAATCCCACATGTTTACTATCAGTATTTGAGAATAAAACATGTGTCCTTCATGGCATTTTGCAGATTCAATTCGGACTGTGAGCTAGGAATTAATAGGGTATCTACACTTAGCATTTAAATGTTAATAATGTAGAATAGTAAAATGATAGTGAAGTCTAGAACTTTAACGTAGTAGTTGCTTGGTAGTCAAGTATAAAAACCGTGTCGGCGACAATAGACAGTCGTAGTGTTAAACTAACTAGTGTGAGATGTAAAATAGCTCAGCTAGTTGAGGATAGTGAAAGGGGATGATATTTAGTGTGATTGGGAAGGGGGGGGGGATAGAGGAAATGTCCAAGGGTGGGATATTCCAGTGGGATTCTACTGGGGTTCTACACTTCGTATATGGGTATTTCCTTGTCTTGCCCTAACTCAGGCCAGGGGAAGGAGCTCTTCTGACATGACAGAGATTGGTTCACTGTCATAGATCTGAGTAAGAATGTAGGCCCACACTCATCTAATAGGAGTCAGTGGCAGATTGCCCTCGCCGAGTCTGTTATATCTCATTCACAGGTTCCCTCGGGTTTTCAAAGAACAGATGCTGAATTGTTTGTATCATGGAGAACTTGGTACGAGGAGATCTGTTCAGTGGCCTGTGCATTTGGCCCATGGGAAATTGGTTTATGATGTCACACCACGGGTGTAAGAACAATATCGTGTCTGATTATTTATGATGTCACACCACGGGTGTAAGAACAATATCGTGTTTGATTATCACAATACAGGTGAACTAATATTAAAGTGTTGAGTATCACACTACAAGTGACATCACATTAGAGTTGAATATCACACTACAAGTGACATAACATTAGAGTGTTGTAACATTTTCACACCACTGGTGAAATATTAATAAGAATTAATCCAAAGAACGAGAACAGTGTAACAGTGAAAACGGTAGGACTTGTAAGGATGAGTCATTTATTCTCAGGAACCGTGTTACTTGTTTTCAATAGGCAAGGAAGGTTTATGGTTCGGAACCATGTGGACATTTATTAACAGGGTGTATGATCACTGCCAGATCATTATCGGACTAAATTCGTGATTGGTGATCAGGTATCTGGCTTATCAAGAGGGGCTACCGGAGACAGTCAACATCGCACAAGAGGGACACGGCGTGTGGTGAGGTTTTTGTTTACTGACCCGTGATGATGTGGTGTAACTCGTACAATGATGATCTGAATGTGATCCGGAGCTTCGTGGTCTAATGTCTACATATACATCTAGAATATGCGAACACACATTCTACACGTTCCACACACACACACACACACCCTTCTCCCACATATACTCTTAGCTTTAATAACTTTCTTGTATTTATTTGTTGAGGCTAGAGTTGTCAAGTATGTTATGTTGGGAAGAATGAGAGGGGGCATGATCAAGGGGTGAACAAGAGTGAGAAGAAGGTGTCCTTGGACTGAGGGAGTGCGTGGACAGAGTCTGGTGAATATCTTCAGAATAGTGATATTGAAACTGGAAAAAAATCGTGGGTGTTGATTCCCCTCACTCCAGGGACAACACTATAGAAGTAATATCTTTCAAGACACTCGAACATAGTGGACTCGCGTGTGTGACCGTAGTATAAGAGTGTCAGCAGCAGTAGGTTGAGGCTGGACTTAGGCTGTGTAGAGTGATGTGTCATTGCCCTCGGTAGGATGAGAAAAGGGACATGAGAAGATAGTCAGCAAGATGGAGAAAGGGTGGGGAGATAAAGAATATGTCTATGCTAGGATATTCTGGTAGGGGTGTCTACTGGGGTTTCTGTGCTTTTCCTTTGGCTTTCCCTTCTTTTACCTAGCCTAAGGTAATGTGAAGAACTCCTCTGTCTTATTTCAGAGTTTAGTTCTATAAACTATAGATGTTACAGTCTGAGTACGGCCTTAGGCCTACATTCACATATAATGAGTCTGAGTCGGGGTGATATCACCTGGTGTTATCTCTTCGACAGGTTCCAATTGAAAGTGCAATTGTCTATAACTCTGAGAAGAAGAAAATGGCCAATTCTCTGGTGCAGTGCTAACTGACATCAAACTTTGAACCTTGGTGCTCTAAGAAGGTCAGACCATTCCTGGGCTAGATTTAATATAAAATCTGAATCACTAGAAGAGAGACTCAGAATCTAAATTATTACAATCAACCAAGGAAGTGGAAACCATAATGTTTGCGCTAACAATTATATAAAGGGAAACACTATTATAAAGCACGAACATTTTTCCTGCTTACATGAACATTTAGTTGAGTAGCAGACAGCAGTGTGTCGGCGATATAATGTTTGGACAGTGTTTGTGTTCGATAACCACGGGACTATAATAAATAACTGGTTATCTGCTGTGTAGAAATAAAGGACACGATCTAACCAAAGCACTCAGTGGTGACCAGACTTTTCAAACTTTACAGGATATATCGGAAGAAGTCAACAAATAGGTCGGATAGACTCATCCTCGGGTGAGCTCCTTCCAGTTCTGTGCTGTTGTGAAGTAGAATGGCCGTAACATGATGAGAACTGTGATGCTGATCCTAGACTGAATAGTCCTGTCTCACATACACGATAGACTACACCACAGATTTCTATACACATACACTATACACACACCTGACATATTTTCTTCATTAAATAATTTTAGTATTTATTGGAGGACAGTGTTGTGTGGGTATGTTCTGGAGGAATGTGAAGAGGGGTAGGGTCTTGTGGTAGGAAGAGAGAGAGAGTGTGTGATAAAAAGACTGAACGGGAGGTGTGTAGACAAAGGTTCGGCAGTAGACCAAAACTGAGGAAAAGAGGATTTTGAAGTGTGCTTGTTGATTCTACTTTCCCCCCAGGGACGACAAGTGACAATATCTAGTAATACCACTGCGTGCTTCTACAATGTGAAAGATTGTATCGCATCTAATAATATCACTGTATGCTTTTACAGTGTGAAATTGTATCGCATCTAGTACTACCACTGCATGCTTCTATAATATGAAAGATTGTATCCATCTAGTACTACCACTGCATGCTTCTATAATATGAACAATTGTATCGCATCTAGTAATACCACTGCATGCTTCTATAATATGAACAATTGTATCCCATCTAGTACTACCACTGCATGCTTCTATAATATGAACAATTGTATCGCATCTAGTAATACCACTGCATGCTTCTATAATATGAACAATTGTATCCCATCTAGTACTACCACTGCATGCTTCTATAATATGAACAATTGTATCGCATCTAGTAATACCACTGCATGCTTCTATAATATGAACAATTGTATCACATCTAGTAATACCACTGCATGCTTCTATAATATGAACAATTGTATCGCATCTAGTAATACCACTGCATGCTTCTATAATATGAACAATTGTATCCCATCTAGTAATACCACTGCATGCTTCTATAATATGAACAATTGTATCGCATCTAGTAATACCACTGCATGCTTCTATAATATGAACAATTGTATCGCATCTAGTAATACCACTGCATGCTTCTATAATATGAACAATTGTATCGCATCTAGTAATACCACTGCATGCTTCTATAATATGAACAATTGTATCGCATCTAGTAATACCACTGCATGCTTCTATAATATGAACAATTGTATCGCATCTAGTAATACCACTGCATGCTTCTATAATATGAACAATTGTATCGCATCTAGTAATACCACTGCATGCTTCTATAATATGAACAATTGTATTGCATCTAGTAATACCACTGCATGCTTCTATAATATGAACAATTGTATCGCATCTAGTAATACCACTGCATGCTTCTATAATATGAAAGATTGTATCCCATCTAGTAATACCACTGCATGCTTCTATAATATGAAAGATTGTATCCCATCTAATAATACCACTGCATGCTTCTATAATATGAAAGATTGTATCCCATCTAGTAATACCACTGCATGCTTATATAATATGAAAGATTGTATCCCATCTAGTAATACCACTGCATGCTTCTACAATTTGACAGATTGTGTGGCATATAGTAATACCACTGCATGCTTCTATAATATGAAAGATTGTATCCCATCTAGTTATACCACTGCATGCTTCTACAATTTGACAGATTGTGTGGCATCTATTAATACAACTGCATAATTGTTCAATGTGAAAGATTGTATCAAATCTAGTAATACGACTGCATGTTTCAACACCATGAAAGACATCATATATCTGGTAGAAATGTGTTGAGACGTACATCAATTGTTGGCGGAGATATCCCAGTCATGGGACCGGTGTGTGACTGCCGGTTTCTGCATATGCTGAAGGTCCTTTCACAGACACACTGTTGGAACAAATCCAATACATCGAATTTATATATTTGCGTGTGTGTGTGTCCGTCGTATCTGTCAATAACCCAGCCTTGTAATGTCTTCTGTAAATCTTAACTGTCCTTCTGTTCGTATGCCTATGTTTATGTGTCTAGGTATGTTTGCATGTGTGTGTGTGTGAGTGTGTGTGTGTGTGTGTGTGTGTGTGTGTGAGCGTGCGTGTGGATGTATACATGTTCATACCTACGTATATGCTAGTATATGCGTGTAAGTAACTGGTTCACATGTCTCATTTCCGTGCAATAATACTTTACATTATTAATTAACAATTACAATCTATGCATTTTGTTGCTGTTAATCTGTCTTCCGCTGGCTTCCTGGCCTAGAGGTTAGCGACCTTTCTCCGTAATCTCGTATACTCTCGTAAGTAACGTGACGACGGTGAGAATCAGCAGTGGTTCGAATCGCGTCGGTAACTTACGGGGTATGTGAGCCAGCCGCACAGAAAGCAATGGCAAACTACTGAGCGTAATATTGCCAAGAAATCAACAATCAGCTGAAAGATGCTGATATTGACAGCAATGTTCTGTAAAGGATATGCAAACATTGTTTGTTTAATCTGTCTTCCTCTTCTTCTCCCCATCTTATCTTTATTGATCCATATCTGCCTTTTCCCCTCTATATCCCTCAACGCCCACACCCATATGTTTTTGTTGACCGATCGACACTGGGGGGAGGGATGGTGGTGGTGGGTGATGTGTTCAGAATCACACCGGCCGACTTCACTGAACAAGATTTTTCCCGGTACACATTGTAGGCCAGGTACACACTGTAGGACAGGTACACACTGAAGGACAGGTACACATTGTAGGCCGGGTACACATTGTAGGCCGGGTACACATTGTAGGCCAGGTACACACTGTAGGACAGGTACACATTGTAGGCCAGGTACACATTGTAGGTCAGGTACACATTGTAGGCCAGGTACACATTGTAGGCGAGGTACACATTGTAGGCGAGGTACACATTGTAGGCCAGGTACACATTGTAGGTCAGGTATACATTGTAGGCCAGGTATACATTGTAGGCCAGGTATACATTATAGGCCAGGTATACATTGTAGGCCAGGTATACATTGTAGGCCAGGTACACATTGTAGGCCAGGTACACATTGTAGGCCGGGTACACATTGTATGCCGAGTAAACATTGTAGTCCGACCTGAGAGCCCAGGTACACATTGTAGTCCAGGTACACATTGTAGGCCATGTACACATTGTAGGCCAGGTACACATTGTAGACCGGCCTGAGAGCCCAGGTACACATTGTAGGCCGGAGACACATTCTAGGCCGGGTACACATTGTAGGCCAGGTACACATTGTAGGTCAGGTACACATTGTAGACCGATCTGAGAGCCCAGGTACACATTGTAGACCGACATTAGAGCTCAGGTCAATATAAACAACTGGAGTTCTCCCCGATGATGATGATACTAATGCAACGGCCCGGCAGGCGAGGAGAGCAACTGGAGTTACAATGGCACTATAGGACACCGAACACTGGTCCCCTCTAAGGAGACAGAACAGCACCAGCAGGTCAGCATGGCCGAATGGGTAAGAAAGAGTGTTCTTATACATACGTTGTGCTGATGCCGAGGTAATCGGTTCAACCCCTACACCAGACAGAAGGACTAAAATGTTGACCTTTCGTCCTTGACTTGAGGGCATAAATTACAAGTACCTTTGAAGTCGAAGTGGGTTCGGCTGATGGCGAGGAGCACTGTTAATAGTGAAAGCTAATCCGCAAAATTCAATCCCAAACTACTATAAATAGTGTGTGTGGACTACGATTGAGTTCAAAGCTGACGAGCCAAAAACAAGTCACATGCCAGTAAACGGGAAAATCCTTAAATACGAGAAGCAGTGCAACAATAAACGGGGAAATCCGTAAACAGGAGCAGCCGTGCAACAATAAACGGGGAAATCCGTAAACAAGAGAAGCGGTGCAAAAATAAACGGGGAAATCCGTAAACAGGAGAAGCTGTCCAACAATAAACGGGGAAATCCGTAAACAGGAGAAGCGGTGAAACAATAAACGGGGAAATCCGTAAACAGGAGAAGCGGTGCAACAATAAACGGGGAAATCCGTAAACAGGGGAAGCGGTGCAACAATAAACGGGGAAATCCGTAAACAGGAGAAGCGGTGCAACAATAAACGGGGAAATCCGTAAACAGGAGAAGCGGTGCAACAAACTTCCAACAGTAAACACGTCTTACACAAGATGCCTGGAGAAACTAGAAACAGAACCTTCTAGGGAAGAGTATTTGTGACAAGTTGGAAAACATAGTCAGCAACAAGAATGCTGTTAACTGCAGTGAGAAAAGTGTTAAAGTGCAATGTAATACCTATACTGTTGTGTGAATGTGCACATGACAATAAGCAGACATATAGGGTGACACCTAACGACAGATGAAATATGCTTTCTGGGCAATATGAAATAAATTACAATGGGCTGGCAAGAAAACCGGTGAGGCATTTCGTGAAGAAACACAAAACACTCTAAATTGTTTAGAGTAATTGCACTTAGTCAAGATTGTTGGGTACACTGTGAGGAGACATACTCTTCAGACTCATACTCTTCTTTAGTGACAACTGGAAAACATAATGACACAAGAGCAAGAGAAGGCAATGAGATCGCCACCTGAATGGTTCGGCCACGTGACATCATCGGGTCCTAAAACACCGACCTAATCCACGACTCTAGTGATCGTGTGAGATCGCTAACCGTAACCGCTCACGCTTGTTGATACAACACATGTTGATGATAATGCGGACATGTTTAAACATATTTACCACATACGGACAATTTGCAGCAATTTCAAGCACACACAAAACGCTGCACAAGAATACGACAGAGAGCAATATCCTGGACATTATTTCCCGACAACTGAAAATAGAAGACATGTAAACTGTTAATTTCTAATGCAGGATCGACAAAGAATAATGTGTCGATATTACAGTATCATGTTATGTCGCATGAGATGAGTACACATTGAGCAATGTCACGCGTGTTCAGTCCCCCGTGCATCCTTAAGTCTGTCTGCTCATTGTTCCACTGAGGGGTCTTCCCTAAGTCTGTTTGCCCACTGTTCCAATGACTGAGTAGGTCATCCCTAAGTCTGTCTGCTCTCTGTTCCACTGAGGGGTCATCTTTCTTAAGTCTGTCTGCTCACTGTTCCACTGACGTGTCATCCCTAAGTCTGTCGGATCATTGTTCCATTGAGCAGTTAAACATCTTACCTCCTGTTTTGACCTCAGAAGCGAAACTAAAGTGCTTGACCAGCCCCCCCCCCCCCCCCCTTCCCAGATGGCGTATCTTACATCTCCACGGTGTTAGCTGCCGTTACATGTTAGCTGCATATCACTTACACGACGTTACAATCAAGCCCAACATGAATTAACTGTTGGTGAATTTTTTAACAATGTTACCTTTAGTAGTTTGCCAGAACGTCAAAGCAAAGGACTAATTGTGGATGACAGAAAGAAGTAATTGTTATTACAATGAAAAAGTGTATACCCAAGTGTAAGATCAAAGTGAATGGAAGAAATCTGAAACAAGTCACAGTATTTCAGAATGTGGGTACTTTAATAACAACAGATGGAAGCTGTGTTAAGGAAGTTAAATGGAGAATAGTCCACACAAAGACAATCTTTCGCAAGATGAAGACTATTCTCTACAATTTATCGCTGTCAGTCAAGGCGAGGTAAAGAGTTCTTAAGAGCTATATAGTGACAGTGAGCGACTGAGCAGCCCTCTATAGGAACACACTGCTCACCTCCATAGCATGAGGAAGGGGCTAGAAAAGGTGCCCTAAACATTGTCTGCTTCATCACTACCTAACCAGCTAGCCGCGGTTGGTGGGTACCCTAAACTGCGGTCGACATACAAAGAAAGATAAAACAAGCAAAGCTAATAGAGTAAACCATATTCCCTTAACAATTGGAACTTGGAATGTACGCACCCTACTTGACAGAGACGGCGCGTCGGGTCCAGAGAGACGAACAGCATTGATTGGGAGAGAGCTGGGCAGGTACAACATCGACATTGCAGCCTTGAGCGAGACACGACTTGCAGAAGAAGGCCAAATCTGTGAAATTGGTGCCGGCTACACATTTTTCTGGAGTGGAAGGAAAAGCGAGGAAAGACGCCAATCTGGTGTGGGATTTGCCATTAAGTCGGCCCTGATCGGCAAATTAGCTGGATTTCCAAAGGCTGTAAACGACAGGCTCATGACCATGAAGTTGCCTCTGCTGAATGGAAGGAAGCACGCAACCATTGTGAGTGTCTACGCACCAACTATGACCAACGAAGATGATGTCAAGAATAAGTTCTATGAGGACCTGCACAATGTATTAACATCTGTTCCCAAAGGAGACAAACTTATACTCCTTGGGGATTTCAATGCCAGAGTAGGCACGGACACCACCTCTTGGAGTGGCATTATTGGAAAGCATGGAGTCGGAAATTGTAACAGCAATGGACTCCGCTTCCTTCAGACATGTGCCGAACATGATCTCCTGATTACGAACACAATTTTCCGTCTCCCCATGAGAAATAGGACATCGTGGATGCACCCTCGCTCGAAACACTGGCACCTCATTGACTATGTCATCGTCAGGAGGAGTGACAGACTAGACGTTCGAGTGACAAAATCCATGTGTGGTGCCGAATGCTGGACAGACCATCGTCTCATTGTCTCGAAAATGAACATCCACATCAGGCCACCACGGCGTCCTCAAGGGGCGAAAATGCAAACAAAGCTAAATGTCACCCGCCTAAACAGCAAGAAAATGCAGCAGTCGTTTGAAAATATGCTGGAAGACCGCCTCAAGCCCAATGCTGAAGCTAAACAGGATACAGAAACAGAATGGAGAGCCCTAAAAGACACGATTTACAACACTGCTATGGAAATCCTGGGTCCAGCCCCCCGAAAGCATAAAGACTGGTTTGATGAAAATTCCGAAGACATCAGCCAATTGCTGGCCGAGAAACATCTTCTCCTCAAGGCACATTTGAATGACCCAAAGTCAACATCAAAAAAAGATGCTTTCAAGAACATTCAGAGAGTAGTGCAGCAGAAACTTCGGCACATGCGGGACTCCTGGCTGAGCAGCAAAGCTGATGAAATTCAGAGCTTTGCTGACAGACACGATATGAAAAACTTCTACGACTCACTTAAAGCGGTCTATGGTCCTTCATCACCAGGCATAGTTCCCCTCCTCAGTGCAGATGGGGGAACATTGGTCACCGATAAGAAAGAAATCCTCCAACGCTGGGCAGAGCATTTCAGCAGAATCTTAAATGCAACTTCCTTCTTCGATGATGAAACCATCAATTGCCTTCCTCAAGTTCCCACCAATGAGACTCTTGATGACCTGCCAACCATAGTGGAAATAAACAAAGCCATCCAGCGGCAAGGCACCTGGTCCTGACTCCATCCCAGCAGAGATATACAAGGCAGGTGGGCCGGTCCTAACAGAGCAGCTTCACCAAGTCTTCACAAACATATGGATGAACGAGACCATGCCACAAGATTTTAAGGACGCGTCAATAGTCCACCTTTACAAACGTAAAGGAAACCGCCAATCCTGTGACAACCACCGAGGCATCTCCTTGCTTTCAATTGCAGGGAAGATACTCGCCAGAATTCTTCTCAATTGCCTCACAGCCCATCTCGATCAAGGTCTTCTTCCTGAGAGTCAATGTGGCTTCAGAAAAGAACGTGGAACTGTTGACATGATTTTCGCTGCAAGGCAGCTGCAAGAGAAATGTCAGGAACAGAACTGCGAAATGTTCTCCACTTTCATTGACCTTACCAAGGCTTTTGATACAGTCAGCAGAGAAGGACTGTGGAAGATTATGGCAAAATATGGCTGTCCACGAAAGTTTGTCCAAATAGTGCGGCTATTTCATGACGGCATGCAGGCAAGAGTACAGGAAAATGGTGAGCTGTCTGAACCCTTTCCTGTCACCAATGGAGTGAAGCAAGGATGTGTCCTGGCACCAACACTGTTCAGCCTCATGTTTTCAGCCATGTTGATGAATGCCTTCGAGAACGACGACATTGGAATAGACATCAACTACCGTATGGATGGAAAGTTATTCAATCTCAGAAGGCTGAAAGCTAAAACCAAAATTAACAGCGGCATCGTCAGAGAGCTCCTGTTTGCTGATGATTGCGCTCTATACGCCAACTCAGAGGCGGACATGCAACATAATGTTTCAGCTTTCTCACATGCCTGTGCCAACTTTGGGCTCAATATCAACTTGCAGAAGACTGTAGTTATGTACCAGCCAGCTCCAGGGAATAATCACACTGTGCCGAATATCAAAGTGAATGATCATAGACTAAGTGTTGTGGACAAATTTACCTATCTTGGCAGCACCGTGTCACAAGCTGCCACAATCGATGACGAAGTGAATGCAAGAATCTCCAAGGCTAGTGCAGCCTTTGGCAGACTGTACAAGAATGTATGGGACAGAACTGGAATAAGCCTGCAAACAGAGCTAAAAGTCTACAAAGCAGTTGTATTATCCACACTGCTTTATGCTTGTGAAACCTGGACTGTTTATCAGCGACACGCTAGGAAATTAAACCACTTCCACACAGTCTGCCTAAGGAAGCTACTGAAGATTAAATGGCAAGACAAGATTCCAGACACTGAAGTCCTAGAAAGAGCATCCATGCCCAGTATCCACACTCTACTGATGAAGAATCAGATTCGCTGGGCTGGTCACTTGACTCGCATGCCAGATCACAGGCTCCCTAAACAAATTTTTTACAGCGAACTGCGTTGTGGTAAACGCTCCCAAGGTGGCGAGAGGAAACGTTTTAAAGACACTCTGAAAATTTCACTGAATGCTTTTGGAATTCATCATGACACCTGGGAGGCTGCAGCCAGAGACCGAAATTCGTGGCGTGCATCATTACGCAAGGGTGCAGTCATATGTGAGGCAACCAGGACTGCAAGAGCTGTGAAGAAAAGGCAGGACAGAAAAACCACTGCAGGAAATCCTCCTCCAGAGACGTCAAGCATTCTGTGTCCACATTGTCAAAGAACATTTCGAGCCAAAATAGGCCTTATCAGCCATCTTAGAACCCACGGCTCCACACCTTCAACCCCACTGTATGAAATGAATGGTCATCATCATTCTTGATGGACAAACAACAGTGACAGTCCTCATGTACGGGAGAGAATCATGGACAGTTAACAGAGAAGTAGGGAATTACTTGGAAGCTACAACGATGTTGTTTTACAGAAGCATGATGAGAGCGCCGTGGACAGATATAACCAGTAGTTAATATCCCGTTCAAATCCCGAAACAACCACATAATCAGTTAATATTTCTTTAAACACGTGATTCCACAAGGAGAAATTGTTTCTCGCACCCGAAGAAGGCAAACAATTGAATTATATTTAAGTATAGGCTGAAAAGTACTATGCAATAATACAATGATGATAATCAAATATCGATTACCAATATAGTAGATATTACCTTGGTAATTCAACAGCGCCGCAGTTTCCCCAGTGTAGACAATGCTATAATGTTCCCACACATTTCCCGTTCAACAGCTGACAGAGTTTGCCGTGGGCTCGTGAACGTGGGGCAGTTTCTTATCTCTGCCAGATAACAAACCAAACTGTTCCTACAGCATGAGAGAAGGACACAATATGGGTTCACTCAGTTCAACTTGCACGTTCATCATTGTATTGCAAGTTCTAATTTACAACACAAATCTCTGGATGAATGGAAGCGAATCCTGGACATGTAGCAGACACCCCAGGAATTATGTGGTCTCTCTGGAGGTGCGCTTCAATACAAGAATAATGATAACACTGATGACGGGTACTGATCAAATGTATGTAATGTAACGGTAATAAAGACATGTATGCAATGTAACGGTAATGAAGAAATGTATGCAATGTAACGGTAATGAAGAAATGTATGTAATGTAACGGTAATGAAGAAATGTATGCAATTTAACGGTAATGAAGAAATGTATGTAATGTAACGGTAATGAAGAAATGTATGTAATGTAACGGTAATGAAGAAATGTATGTAATGTAACGGTAATGAAGAAATGTATGCAATGTAACGGTAATGAAGAAATGTATGCAATGTAACGGTAATGAAGAAATGTATGCAATGTAACGGTAATGAAGAAATGTATGCAATGTAACGGTAATGAAGAAATGTATGCAATGTAACGGTAATGAAGAAATGTATGTAATGTAACGGTAATGAAGAAATGTATGTAATGTAACGGTAATGAAGAATGTATCTTTTGCATTTCTTCGCTCGCTTTGAACTCAGCGTAGTCCATACACATGTCATTACTTCTAGTGCACTGGTTTGATTTGTGCGTGTCCATAAGTTATCCCTATTACCAGTGTCCCTTGTGATCAGATATACCTTCTCCAAATTCTGAGGTACTTGTATTTAACGTTCCCAAGTCAAGGACGAGAAGTCAACATTTTAGTCCAATAGACAGGTGTAGGAGTTGACTCTGTTACCACGGAATCAGCACATTGAATGTTTAAGAACGAGCCCTCTTAATAATGAAGATACCTTGAAAGAAGATCAATGATAAAGAGAGCTGGTTACTCACATCAGAAGCAGACAGTATACATTCTCTGGGCACGTCATGAGAAGGTAAATCTGGGGTATGTCGTCACAGAGGTACAACTGGAGGAGAGCCTGGGAGAGACAAAGAGAAAAGATACTGGACAGTTTGACACCATGGCATAGAGAAACACGAGTATCAGAAATGACTGGCATTACAGGAGATATAAGGCTGTGGACAGACATGATCACCAACGCCACACGGCATGGACTATAAGACGATTGGCAGTACGCGAGACAGAAGGCTGTGGACAGACATGATCACCAACGCCACACGGCATGGACTATAAGAAGATAGGCAATACACGAGACAGAAGGCTGTGGACAGACATGATCACCAACGCCACACGGCATGGACTATAAGAAGATAGGCAATACACGAGACAGAAGGCTGTGGACAGACATGATCACCAACTCCAGACGGCATGGACTAAAAGAAGGTAGGCAATACACGAGACAGAAGGCTGTGGACAGACATGATCACCGTCGCCACATGGCATGGACTATAAGGAGATTGACAGTACACGAGACAGAAGGCTGTGGACAGACATGATCACCAACGCCACACTGCATGGACTATAAGTAGATTGCCAGTACAGACTACATAAGGTTGTGGACAGACATGATGACCAACGCCACTCGACATGGACTATAAGTAGATTGCCAGTACAGACTACATAAGGTTGTGGACAGACATGATGACCAACGCCACTCGACATGGACTATAAGAAGATTGGCAGTACACCAGATATAAGGCTGTGAACAGACATGATCACCACACGACAACAGCTATAAGATGATTGCCAGTACAGGAGACAGCTGTGTTACTGCTGCTGTTCCTATTATTGTTGCAGCTGCTTCTATTGCTGAACTTCTCCCATTGTTGCTGCTGCTCTTATTGCTGCTACTCATATTATTGCTGCTGGTGCTCATATGGTTGCTGCTGCTCCTATTGCTTGCACTGCTCCTATTGCTTGCACTGCTCCTATTGCTCCCACTGCTCCTATTGCTTGCACTGCTCCTATTGCTTTCCCTGCTCCTATTGCTTTCCCTGCTCCTATTGCTTGCACTGCTCCTATTGCTTTCCCTGCTCCTATTGCTTTCTCTGCTCCTATTGCTTGCACTGCTCCTATTGCTCCCACTGCTCCTATTGCTCCCACTGCTCCTATTGCTTGCACTGCTCCTATTGCTTGCACTGCTCCTATTGCTAACACTGCTCCTATTGCTCCCACTGCTCCTATTGCTTGCACTGCTCCTATTGCTTTCCCTACTCCTATTGCTTTCCCTGCTCCTATTGCTTGCACTGCTCCTATTGCTCCCACTGCTCATATTGCTCCCACTGCTCCTATTGCTCCCACTGCTCCTATTGCTTGCACTGCTTCTATTGCTCCCACGGCTCCTATTGCTCCCACTGCTCCTATTGCTCCAACTGCTACTATTGCTTGCACTGCTCCTATTGCTCCCACTGCTCCTATTGCTCCCACTGCTACTATTGCTCCCAATGCTCCCACTGGTCCTATTTCTCCCACTGCTCCTATTGCTCCCACTGCCCTATTGCTTGCACTGCTCCTATTGCTCCCACTGCTCCTATTGCTCCCACTGCTCCTATTGCTCCCACTGCTTCTATTGCTCCCACTGCTCCTATTGCTCCCACTGCTCCTATTGCTTGCACTGCTCCTATTGCTTGCACTGCTCCTATTGCTTGCACTGCTCCTATTGCTTGCACTGCTCCTATTGCTCCCACTGCTCCTATTGCTCCCACTGCTCCTATTGCTTGCACTGCTCCTATTGCGTGCACTGCTCCTATTGCCCCCACTGCTCCTATTGCTCCCATTGCTCCTATTGCTCCCACTGCTCCTATTGATTGCACTGCTCCTATTGCTCCCACTGCTCCTATTGCTCCCACTGCTCCCATTGCTTGCACTGCTCCTATTGCTTGCATTGCTTCTATTTCCCCCACTGCTCCTATTGCTCCCACTGCTTCTATTGCTCCTACTGCTCCTATTGCTCTCACTGCTCCTATTGCTCCCACTGCTCCTATTGCTTGCACTGCTCCTATTGCTCCCACTGCTCCTATTGCTCCCACTGCTCCTATTGCTCCCACTGCTCCTATTGCTCCCACTGCTCCTATTGCTGCCACTGCTCCTATTGCTCCCACTGCTCCTATTGCTCCCACTGCTCCTATTCCTTCCACTGCTCCTATTGCTTTCCATGCTCCTAGTGCTTGCACTGCTCCTATTGCTTTCCCTGCTCCTATTGCTTGCACTGCTCCTATTGCTTGCACTGCTCCTATTGCTTTCCCTGCTCCTATTGGTTTCCCTGCTCCTATTGCTTCCACTGCTCCTATTGCTTCCACTGCTCCTATTGCTGCTGCTTCTCATATTCTTGTTGCTCATATCGCTGCTGCAGCTCCCATTGCTGATGTTACTGATTGCTTCAACTGCTTATAGTGGTATCATGATTATAGTGTGGAAGAACAGATGCTCCATCATTGCCGGGAGAGAGTGGTATCATGATTATAGTGTGGAAGAACAGATGCACCATCATTGCCGGGAGAGAGTGGAATCATGATTATAGTGTGGAAGAACAGATGCACCATCATTGCCGGGAGAGAGTGGTATCATGATTATAGTGTGGAAGAACAGATACACCATCATTGCCGGGAGAGAGTGGTATCATGATTATAGTGTGGAAGAACAGATACACCATCATTGCCGGGAGAGAGTGGTATCATGATTATAGTGTGGAAGAACAGATACACCATCATTGCCGGGAGAGAGTGGTATCATGATTATAGTGTGGAAGAACAGATACACCATCATTGCCGGGAGAGAGTGGTATCATGATTATAGTGTGGAAGAACAGATACACCATCATTGCCGGGAGAGAGTGGTATCATGATTATAGTGTGGAAGAACAGATACACCATCATTGCCGGGAGAGAGTGGTATCATGATTATAGTGTGGAAGAACAGATGCACCATCATTGCCGGGAGAGTGTGGTATCATGATTATAGTGTGGAAGAACAGATGCACCATCATTGCCGGGAGAGAGTGCTATCATGATTATAGTGTTTAAGAACAGATAAACCATCATTGCCTGGAAAGAGTGGTATCATTATTATAGTGTGGAAGAACAGATAAACCATCATTGCCAGGAGAGAATGGCGTGGCAGGGAGTGACCAACGGATCTCGTTGTCACACAGTGTTCCAAAGAAAGGCCAGACGGATAAATAATGAGACTGCATCTGGTAATATTATTATTGGAACTCTACGCTGGGATAAATAATGATATTGCATCTGGTACTATTATTATTGGGACTCTACACTGGTTGTTGAAGATGACTACGGAGTGCCCGTGGGAATATCCCGAGTAACGCGATATCCACTCAACTTAACTACCTATATATTTCGCTGTGTAGAGGTAAGGACACTGGTCTGCTCACCCAGTATTCCTTGGTTCCAAACCCCATCAAGACGATCTGTGATCCTCACAACATTACTGCTGGGTCACTTGATTTCATAACAGATATACTAGAAATGTTTCTAGTTAGAATGACCAACCTCATACAGCAGACATGAGCACCCAGTACCGTTTTGTCAATGAAACATGTATGTTTGAACACACGCCCAACGCTGTCAAGGAAACAGATTTTTATTGCAACAATGACAACAGTAACAAGTTTCATAGAATGAAATTATAACAGACGGCTCTCCTCTAGTGATGACATGGCTGTATTAGTGAACAAACGAAAGGCTGAATTTTATTATCAAATCGTTAAGAATTGGGCACACAGGCCTAACATTTTGCCCTTCATATCTCTCTCGGCCATACATTATTACATCCACACATAAATTATAAGGCCAATCTTGGACACCAACAACAATATCAATACAAGCATTATAAAGGCATAGGACATGTGCCAAATTAATACTATACGATTCACTAATATTAATTATTGATGCGGCAATTGTTATTATCTATGTGAGACATATTTTTTCTTCTCTCATATCCTTTACAGGACATTGCTGTCAACACCAGCATTTTACCGCTGTTGTTAATTTCTTGGCAAGATTACGCTCAGTAGTTTGCCATTGCTTTCTGAGCGGCCGGCTCACTTATCCAGTAAGTTACCAACGCGGCGAGAACTGTTACCAATTCTCGCGTGTTGTGTTACCTCACGTTGATAAAAGGGATTACGAAGAAAGTCGTTTAACCGCTAGGCCATGGAGCCGGCATGTTTAGTAAGTGTCCAAGTCTCACATGCGTATGTTGTAATGGGAAAGATGCATGCTCTTAAAAATCAAATTTTTGTAGTTCTGTCTGTCCCATTCCATAATTGACTCAATGGTTTTAGTATTTGAAGAGCAACTGGTAGTCGTCGTTTAATTTCTTTCATTGTGTCACCGTTGTTGGTAATCACTGACCCAAGATAATCAAAATTGTCCACCACCTCCAATTTTTCCTCATTGACATATATGTATTTCTCCATATTAATATTATCTTTATTCATTATCTTTGTTTTTGCTATCGGAGAGTGTCTGCCTGTACGGCGAGGAACCACCAGTCTGCACACCAATAAGCCAGACATGGGACAACGGATACTCACGCAAAACTCAGGTCCTGTATGACATCACACTGATGTTGGACAACAGGATGCCTTCATCCGACATACAGGACTTCGCGTTGGAGCTCAAGCCAACGAACACAAGCAAGCAAGCAAACTATGTTAAGATACAAGTTGTGATTTTCACTATTCGATTGGGCTGAGGCTATTAGGTTATCTATACCATTCTGTGTTGTGGGAAGCAATACTGTATCATCAGCATACCGAATTTCTCGTATGTCATTACCACCGATATTTAGGGCATTATATAGCTCCCTGTTTATATCATCTTTTACATTTCTCATTATATATTCCACTTACAGGTTAAACAAATAGGGGCACAGCACACACCGCTGGAGAAATCCTTGCTTCATGTCAAACCAATTTGATGTCTCGCCATCTATTCTAACCGCTGCTTGTTGGCCTAGATAGAGCATTCTTATAAGTTATAAGTATCTTTTGGCCAAATACCATATTTCTGCATCACAGCCTGCACTTAGTAAGGTTTTTGCAGATGTTATGCTTGATCTCCATCTTCTTTGTATTAAAATATAATCTATCTGATTTTTGGTAATACTGTCCAGGGACTTCCACGTGAAGAGTCTTTTTGGATGTTGTTTAAAAAGTGTGTTGGCTATCGTTAACTGATTTTCTGTGCAACATTCAATTAATGTGTCACCTGCATCATTTCTATTTCCCAATCCAAATTTTCCTAAAACGTGTCTCTCATTTTTAGTTCTTCCTGTACCTACGTTTGCATTAATATATCCCATTAGTATTGCTATATTATTATGACCAATCTTATTTAATGTGTCTTGCAGTGTGTCGTAAACATCCTAAATTTCGTCCTCCTCTGCTTTTGAAATAGGTGCATATATCTGTATAAGAGTTGTGTTTTTTGAACGGCTTTTACGTCAAATAGTGAGGTGACTATCACTAACTGGGTTATATCCCATTAAAGCTTTTGCAGTTGTTTTATCTAGACAAAATGCCACTCCACTCTGGCCTCCGACGTCTCTACCAGAATAAATGAAAAGACTTCCATTTTCAATTGTAAAATGTCCCTTGACTCTCCAGCGATGTTCACTAATTCCTAAATTTGAATATTTAACCTCTCAATTTCATCACATACTACTTTAAGCTTCCCCTCATACAGACTTCTCACATTCCACGTTCCTATTATCACTCTGTTTCTTAGTATGACACAGGGGATTTCCTTGGTAAAACATGTCAGGATTAACTCCATCATCACGAGTACTAGTACTGGTCCCTGTGTCACACTCTTCCTCAGTGTTATCTGCATTGCCTGGCCTGGGGGTGTCGCCACCACATCTCTTTCCTATTATATTTTCCTTCTTGGTTATTATGGTTTCTTCGCAAGTTTTGCAGAAGGTAGTTTCCCATTGCTTTCCTTCTGGGCAGTGAATTTACTAGTAGGTGACCATAGCCATTGTCTCTACTGATGAGGTCATCTGCCTATCGCCGCAGAGTGCAGACCATAACCAACAACAATCTGTCGGCTGCTGTAATCTATTAGCAAGCTACTGAACGTAAACTTGCCAATAGATTACAAATAGCCAAAGAATGCTGGGGCGGATGGCGACATTTCCTGTAAAGGATATACAGCTAATTTTGCACTGGTGTATGGTGAGTTTTGTCTGCCCGATGTTAATCTGCACATCACAATTCTGACTGCAATTGACAAGGCAACATATATAGTGTTGTAGTTCTGCATTGTTCTCGCAGAGTAAACTCTGGCCTCTGCAAACAGCAGCTAATTTAAACTCTGGTCGTGGTAATCGTATCCATATAGGGGATGAACAAATGTGGTGATAACACGCATCCTTGTAGTCTAGCCAGTGTCCCATAATAACATTTGTACCGTGCCTGGTATTATCAAACAGACCTAGTTTATACATATTTCAATTAGTAGGACAATATGGACTTAATATTGAAAAGAAATCAAACACACTAGTCTGGCCACAGTTGCCCAGGATGCTTTGCGGCCCATTTCTCACCACCCAGGTAGCTAAACTACTCTCCAGGCACGTGCAGACCAGCCCGCTGTTATCTGAGACGTCCAGGGTCACTAGACCGGTTAGGTAACTCAGTGCTAAGGGCAACCGAGTGAGTTGTGTATGTCGTAGGTTCAGTTCATAGAGATTTGGCAGACGTTGTAGAGCAACCGGTGAAATTGTGGTCAGTGGGTTATTGTTTAGGTGCAAATACAAGAGTCCAAAATTATCTGGAAAACTTGCATCCGTTATTTCTGTTATCAAATTGTACCCAAGATTAATTGACGTAACCTGATCGTGAAAATCTGCTTCCCGTATGCCTGTTATAACATTGTAAGGCAGGGTTATGTCCGTTATCGAGACCAAAGAAGACAAGAGTCTAGGAACTAATGACAGAGAGTTGTACGACAGATCAAGACTGTTAATATTTGCAGAAAGTTTACCAGAATCAGAATCTGATATTCTATTGTGGGAAAAGTCTAAATCTGTTATCTGGGTCAAGAAAGAAAGATCGGGGATAGTAGTAAGAAGGTTATTGTATATATCAAGGAAATTCAGTGACTCATTCAATGGACGCAGAGCCTGACTGAGGTGGCTGGAATTTGATATGTAATTATTACTCACAGACAAAGTATCTAGCTGATTGTTATGAGGGAGCCACGTCAGATCTGTGATGTGATTCTGATAGAGAAACAAATATTGTAAACAGCTCATGTTTGAAATGGCCTTGGGAACCATGGTTAAACGATTGTTGTAAAGGGTCAAGCTGGTTAGACTGTTAGCCACGTGATCTAGTGCGTGATCAGGTATGCTAGAGATAGAACCGCGTGTCATGGTTAGAGTAGTTAGTTTCCTGAAATACTGTGCCCAGCTCGGCCATGTCGTTATACCCACATTATCCAGAGTTAGTGTCTCAAGGGTTTGACCCAGGGTCTGCCAGGTAACATCGTTCCAGTCTGTTATATTGGCTTCAGCGATGGACAGCTCCGTCAAAGCACGCAAGAGCCCAAATGCGTTTGGGAATTTAGTGAAACGAATTGTGGACAAATAGATGGACGCCAGCGTGTTGACAGAACCATCGAAGGCATTGTCGTCAATTGTTGTTATTGGATTGCCACCAAGGTCGAGGTCAGTTAGGTTCCACGGCAAGCTGCCACTTGGGATACTTGAAATGTTATTTCCCTGTGGGTAAAAACAACATATGTGATGGCCAAGTGCATACTACAGAAATAAATCAACAAAGTAACACATTGAGTCTTCACAGAGAAAATAATACACAACACACAATCCTGCTTCAATCTTATTGTGGCCAGCTAAGTTTAAACTGTCTTGTTGTTGACAAAGCCTAATATTACACGTGTGTATCGCGGCTGCCTCTTCAAATATGAAAATGCATTGATTGTAATGTGAATACAGCCGATTGTTGGATTCTGTGACAAGGAACAGCGAAATATGTCAGGCAATAAGTTGTGAAATATATTTTAATCCACTTTAATTATTCTGAGAAACACCGGGCAATCATATAGAACAACCTGGTAGCATGATAGTCTATATATGTGTGTGCATGTGTGTGTTTGTGTTTGTGTTTGTGTGTGTGTGCATGTGTTTGTGCATGTGTGTGTGTGTGTGATGCGTGTGTGTATCCTTCTACACACCCTCAGAATTGTTGGATACATAGTGCTAGCCAAATATTTGTGTTGACATCTGAGCTCAGCCGGTGACGTCATCAACATGGCGCCGTGGCCGTGACGTGCCGCGGACATTTGCTGGCACACACTGTAGACTACATGGACGTTGGAGTCGATGGCCACGTCAGAAATAGACATCAACATGGATTCGAACAATTAACTAACTGGCCAGAACGCGGCATCCTAGTCACTGCGCTTCCGAGTTGAGATTCTTCTTCTTCTTCTTCTTTCGTTCGCTTGAAATATGTCTATAACTGCAATGCAGTCTCTTGTATGAATTGAACTGTCTTTTTCAGTTCACACAGCTGAGCTGAGTTGAGTTGAGTCAAGAACCGACATCATAGAACTCGAGACAATTCCACAAGTGCGCCTGCCTCATCTTCAGCAAGCAACAACGTGTCTCAATACTAACGATGTCGGCTGCAGTCTGTCTGTGTCCTTGTGGTCTTTCCTTTCAGTAGTGAGTGTCGTCTAGATGAACCCCCAAGTTTCCCATACCACACACGTCAATCACCTGTATTGGTTTATGAATGTTAATCGTGGGCAATAAGCAGACAAACTGACAAACATCTGATGACAGTGAACATGGTGGTTTTGAGGAAAATGCAAAGAAAACTATGGCTAGTCAGGAACACTAAAGATCACGATCTACTAGAAGAAAATTAAAACTGGCTAGAGAAATTAGACATAGATGGTTGAGATGTTATAGGCCTGTCGTGAACAGAAATAAACCTGAACGTTAGTGACAACTGACAAGATTGATGGAAAAGGAACGACAAGGAGATAGAGACGTAAATATGTAGATGATTTGGTCGCATGGCATAGTTGAGACACGAACACACAGCTGGTGATTGTGAGAGATGGAGACACATGACCGCCCACGCTTTTCGGCATGCCACACGATGTTAATAATACATCCTTGAAATTGCTTGATCATTATTTTTATTTCAGCATTAGTGAGATGTCTTGCCTGAATGAAAACACATGTTACTGGAAACAATACACATTTCTACAGTAACTTGTATCAAGGCGGGTTTGCGACCTACTTTGGACTACATTGATTAACTTCCACACGAGTGTTTCAATGTGCCAGTTGACATACACGGATATTATACTACATTATACACATACGTCCATGTTCAGAACCCACTCCGGACTGGTAACTGAGGTGTTCAGTCTTGGAACCGCTAGTAGGTTTTTGTTGGAGCATAGGATCTCTATTGTAGAGCAGAAACATTCCTGAAAATAAAGCCAAAATACAGTTGTTGAATACCTGCCATTATGCCTGTCTGTCTGCTTGTTTGTCTCTCTGTATGTCTGTCTGTCCGTATACTTCATGTCTGTTTATCAACCTAACTACTTGCCAACTACCGATCTATATACATACCTACATGTCTCTCTCCATACCTGACAACTTACCCAGCTAACTACCTTCCTGCCAACCTACCTAGCTACCTACATGTATGTCTGTCTATCAGCCTAACTACTTGCCAACCTACCGATCTATATACATACCTACATGTCTATCTCCCAACCTGACAACATACCTAGCTAACTACCTACCTGCCAGACTACCAATCTACTTACATGTATGTCTACCAGCCTATCAACCTATCTGCCTGCCTGCCTACATGCCTGCCTGTCTCCCTACCTACAGACCTACCTAACTATGCGCCTTTCTGTCTGTCTTTAGGATTAAATCATATAATACGAGGAGAAGTCAATCAGCAAGTTACAAATAGCTGTAGACAAATAACTGAATATGATAACAACTTGAAACCAGTTTATTTTTATACATATATTGCCCATTTATTTCTCAGCGTAATGTCCACCAACATCTATGCACTTATCCCATGGTTTTATCAGTCCTCCCAAACCGGCTGCATATATTTGCGTGCTCTGTTTTCTAAACCACGTTTTCACTGCACATTCAACATTAGAGGCATTCGCGAAATGTCTCCCATCAAGGTGAGTTTTCAGTGAACCAAAATGGTGGAAATCGCTATGGACTAAGTCAGGGCTGTAAAGTGGACGTTACACGCTTGTCAACTCTAATCATCTCCTCCACCCACTGCACGGATGCATCTGTTGCAATCTCAACAGTACGACCAGATCGGATTTCATCAACAATTTTAGAGCGTTCTTGAGAAAATTATTCTACCCAGCTATGCACCGCTTTACGGGACAAACATTTGTCAGCATAAACAAGAAGGATTTCCTTATAAATTTCCTTTCTAGGCAGTCCTTTTGACCACAAAACCCGCGCAACAGGAAATTCCTCTTTGGTTGTTCACTCAGTAAGTACTGTCGTCATTTTGTTTATGCGCTGTGGATGCGCATGAGACACCTAGCGCCACCTGACGAACGGGAATATAAAGTTCGATGTTGCTGTCACCTAATGACACCTGTAGAAAACACCAACTACATTTACCTACCATCCCACAAAACTGTGTGACTTACTAATAGACTCGCCCTCGTACATAAACCATAACGATTCTTGCACTCTTACCTCAAGACACGTCTCGTCAGATGTTTTGGTTGTTCGGAGATAGTAGTACTGATTAACGTGTGGAAACTAGCTCACTTGACCCGCATATTACATTGTGGTGTTCGTTTCTTCTCAGAGGCAACCATACTCTCAGTTTTCATACAGTTATATGTATAGCATATTGAAAAAAACATACTCTAATTTACCTCATAAGCACAGTCAGCCTGAGAGAATGGAAACCATAACAAGAAGCATATCTGCAGTAAAACATTGTGACTGGGTTTTCCCATATTTGTGCGAGAAAACGGCGTCATCTGAAAAACAAAGTAGACGAATAGTCTTTAGTCTTTAGTAGCGGTTCAAACTTCATAGCTAAAGGTCGCCTCATAATGCACTGATCGTGTGCCATTAAATATTACAAGAATACTCATCACTGCGCAATGTGACCACTTGACCAGACAACATTCCCGGCAAACCAACAGCACACAGTCGCACGCATACATGCATAAGGCAGCTGTCAAAATGGCAACACAATAGTCCGCCACTAAAATTCAGTTCTTCATCGATGGAGACAGCAGTCTCTAGACAACCAGCAGTTGCACACATATGACTCTATAAGGCAAAACCACCTAGCTCGGGAACCGTAATAGTTAACGCTACATGCCACATTATTCGAATAGGATAGTTTCATTCCATGTGATTCAGTTATCAGTTATCAGTTGGGGTATCTTCATTGCACTCCGAACAGGCCCATAGGTGCTCAGATCCCCCCACCCCCCAGCATAATCATCAGCACAGCGTTTGGTGCATTATAGTGAAAGTTCCATGTTGGTTAACGAGACACCTCGTTTTCCCGATGTACCTCTCGTGTCTGGCCGTGCCAATTCTTACTCTAAAGTATTTCATCCGGGACAGCGATGTGGATTCACTGGCGTCAAAGTCTTCTGTTCTCGACATGTCTTTAAGGACGTTAATAACAACGGCACGATCCATGGGCTGGTCATCTGCAAGGGGTGCAGAGCCAGCCAGTTTATTCCATGTGCAACGGAGTTCGTGCACGCGCGCCCGGACTCCATGTGATTGTAAAATGTCTTTGATGTAGTCAATCTACTTTTTATTCACGGACGTCCTCTTGTTCTCGATTCAGATCTTCTTTGATATAGCGTCAGTGCTGGTAGTTGATGGTGTTTCATTCTAACAAGATTGCTAAACCATTTGATCTTCTGATGTTATTGTATGTGGCACAGGATGTGTGTCTGATATCATCAGTTCTTTCTTGGTTAGTGAAGATGGCAGCTCTACTCAGGCATCTCATTCCGCAAGTGTTGATCCCATTTACGTGTTATTTGTATAATGTCCAATGTTGACATTGGTAGCGTGTTCTATATACAGATTAAATAACAAAGAAAATAACAACGTACTATTTTCGTACTCTGGTATTTATAACTGTGCAATGTAAGCTATTTCCTCATTTGGTCACCTGTAGGGAAAAGAAAACGGCGAAGACCAAGAGAGACCCAGCGTAGAACAATCATCAGAGAAGGCTCATTCAACGGCCAAGTGAACATCCAAGACTTACCACAGGAAGCAGCGAACCACCGGACATGGATAGCCATGACTTCTGCCCTATGTGCCGCCTTAGGCTCAAGGGGAAAGACTAATGTAAGCTATTTCTTATTCAGCTGGCGCGTTGGGGGAATCATTCGGATATTCCGTTTATAATGTCATGAATATGGCAGGACGAAGGTCGAAGACTTCTCTCATCGCACATCTAGGAGAGGAGTAGATTGACCACCTATTCCTCCTACATTCACGTCTACACAATGTAATGGTTCTAAGACAGCACAGGCTCTTAGCAGGTTCTAGGTTCGGAGATTGACATCTATAGTATGACCTGATTGTTATTGACTACCTTAGGTAGAGCACTAGACATCTATAGTATGACCTGATTGTTCATGACTATCTTAGGTAGAGAATTAGACATCTATAGTATGACCTGATTGTTAATGACTATCTTAGGTAGAGCACTAGACACCTATAGTATGACCTGATTGTTAATGACTATCTTAGGTAGAGTACTAGACACCTATAGTATGACCTGATTGTTCATGACTATCTTAGGTAGAGCACTAGACACCTATAGTATGACCTGATTGTTTATGACTATCTTAGGTAGAGCACTAGACATCTATAGTATGACATGATTGTTCATGACTATGTTAGGTAGAGAACTAGACATCTATAGTATGACCTGATTGTTCATGACTATCTTAGGTAGAGAATTAGACATCTATAGTATGACCTGATTGTTAATGACTATCTTAGGTAGAGCACTAGACACCTATAGTATGACCTGATTGTTAATGACTATCTTAGGTAGAGTACTAGACACCTATAGTATGACCTGGTTGTTATTGACTATCTTAGGTAGAGAACTAGACATCTATAGTATGACCTTATTGTTATTGACTACCTTAGGTAGAACACTACACATCTATAGTATGACCTGATTGTTCATGACTATCTTAGGTAGAGAACTAGACATCTATAGTATGACCTGTTTGTTATTGACTATCTTAGGTAGAGCAATAGACATCTATAGTATGACCTGATTGTTCATGACTATCTTAGGTAGAGCACTAGACACCTATAGTATGACCTGATTGTTAATGACTATCTTAGGTAGAGCAATAGACATTTATAGTATGACCTGATTGTTCATGGCTATCTTAGGTAGAGCAATAGACATCTATAGTATGACCTGATTGTTCATGACTATCTTAGGTAGAGAACTAGACACCTATAGTATGACCTGATTGTTCATGACTATCTTTGGTAGAGCACTAGACATCTATAGTATGACCTGATTGTTCATGACTATCTTAGGTAGAGAACTAGACATCTATAGTATGACCTGATTGTTCGTGACTATCTTAGGTAAAGCACTAGACATCTATAGTATGACCTGATTGTTCATGACTATATTAGGTAGAGAACTAGACATCTATAGTATGACCTGATTGTTCGTGACTATCTTAAGTAGAGCACTAGACATCTATAGTATGACCTGATTGTACATGACTATCTTATGTAGAGCACTAGACATCTATAGTATGACCTGGTTGTTATTGACTATCTTAGGTAGAGCACTAGAAACCTATAGTATGACCTGATTGTTCATGACTATCTTAGGTAGAGCATTAGACATCTATAGTATGACCTGGTTGTTATTGACTATCTTAGGTAGAGCATTAGACATCTATAGTATGACCTTGTTGTTCATGACTATCTTAGGTAGAGAACTAGACACCTATAGTATGACTTGATTGTTCATGATTATCTTAGGTAGAGCATTAGACATCTATAGTATGACCTGATTGTTCATGACTATCTTAGGTAGAGAACTAGACATCTATAGTATGACCTGATTGTTCATGACTATCTTAGGTAGAGCACTAGACATCTATAGTATGACCTGATTGTTCATGACTATCTTAGGTAGAGCATTAGACATCTATAGTATGACCTGATTGTTCATGACTATCTTAGGTAGAGAACTAGACATCTATAGTATGACTTGATTGTTCATGATTATCTTAGGTAGAGAACTAGACATCTATAGTATGACCTGATTGTTCATGACTATCTTAGGTAGAGCACTAGACATCTATAATATGACCTGATTGTTCATGACTATCTTAGGTAGAGAACTAGACATCTATAGTATGACTTGATTGTTCATGATTATCTTAGGTAGAGAACTAGACATCTATAGTATGACCTGATTGTTCATGACTATCTTAGGTAGAGCACTAGCCACCTATAGTATGACCTGATTGTTCATGACTATCTTATGTAGAGACTTAGACATCTATATTATGACCTGTTTGTTATTGACTATCTTAGGTAGAGAACTAGAAATCTATAGTATGACCTGATTGTTATTGACTACATTAGGTAGAACACTAGACATCTATAGTATGACCTGATTGTTCACGACTATCTTAGGTAGAGAACTAGACATCTAAAGTATGACCTGTTTGTTATGACTATCTTAGGTAGAGCAATAGACATCTATAGTATGACCTGATTGTTCATGACTATCTTAGGTAGAGAACTAGACATCTATAGTATGACCTGATTGTTCGTGACTATCTTAGGTAAAGCACTAGACATCTATAGTATGACCTGATTGTTCATGACTATATTAGGTAGAGAACTAGACATCTATAGTATGACCTGATTGTTCGTGACTATCTTAAGTAGAGCACTAGACATCTATAGTATGACCTGATTGTACATGACTATCTTATGTAGAGCACTAGACATCTATAGTATGACCTGGTTGTTATTGACTATCTTAGGTAGAGCACTAGAAACCTATAGTATGACCTGATTGTTCATGACTATCTTAGGTAGAGCATTAGACATCTATAGTATGACCTGGTTGTTATTGACTATCTTAGGTAGAGCATTAGACATCTATAGTATGACCTTGTTGTTCATGACTATCTTAGGTAGAGAACTAGACACCTATAGTATGACTTGATTGTTCATGATTATCTTAGGTAGAGCATTAGACATCTATAGTATGACCTGATTGTTCATGACTATCTTAGGTAGAGAACTAGACATCTATAGTATGACCTGATTGTTCATGACTATCTTAGGTAGAGCACTAGACATCTATAGTATGACCTGATTGTTCATGACTATCTTAGGTAGAGCATTAGACATCTATAGTATGACCTGATTGTTCATGACTATCTTAGGTAGAGAACTAGACATCTATAGTATGACTTGATTGTTCATGATTATCTTAGGTAGAGAACTAGACATCTATAGTATGACCTGATTGTTCATGACTATCTTAGGTAGAGCACTAGACATCTATAATATGACCTGATTGTTCATGACTATCTTAGGTAGAGAACTAGACATCTATAGTATGACTTGATTGTTCATGATTATCTTAGGTAGAGAACTAGACATCTATAGTATGACCTGATTGTTCATGACTATCTTAGGTAGAGCACTAGCCACCTATAGTATGACCTGATTGTTCATGACTATCTTATGTAGAGACTTAGACATCTATATTATGACCTGTTTGTTATTGACTATCTTAGGTAGAGAACTAGAAATCTATAGTATGACCTGATTGTTATTGACTACATTAGGTAGAACACTAGACATCTATAGTATGACCTGATTGTTCACGACTATCTTAGGTAGAGAACTAGACATCTAAAGTATGACCTGTTTGTTATGACTATCTTAGGTAGAGCAATAGACATCTATAGTATGACCTGATTGTTCATGCCTATCTTAGGTAAAGGACTAGACACCTATAGTATGACCTGATTGTTCATGACTATCTTAGGTAGAGCAATAGACATCTATAGTATGACCTGATTGTTCCTGACTATCTTAGGTAGAGCACTAGACATCTATAGTATGACCTTGTTGTTCATGACTATCTTAGGTAGAGAACTAGACATCTATAATATGACCTGATTGTTCGTGACTATCTTAGGTAGAGCACTAGACATCTATAGTATGACCTGATTGTTCATGACTATCTTAGGTAGAGAACTAGACATCTATAGTATGACCTGATTGTTCATGACTATCTTAGGTAGAGCACTAGACACCTATAGTATGACCTGATTGTTCATGACTATCTTAGGTAGAGAACTAGACATCTATAATATGACCTGATTGTTCATGACTATCTTAGGTAGAGAACTAGACACCTATAGTATGACCTGATTGTTCATGACTATCTTAGGTAGAGCACTAGACATCTATAGTATGACCTTGTTGTTTATGACTATCTAAGGTAGAGAACTAGACATCTATAATATGACCTGATTGTTCGTGACTATCTTAGGTAGAGCACTAGACATCTATAGTATGACCTGATTGTTCATGACTATCTTAGGTAGAGAACTAGACACCTATAGTATGACCTGATTGTTCATGACTATCTTATGTAGAGCACTAGACATCTATAGTATGACCTGGTTGTTAATGACTATCTTAGGTAGAGGACTAGACACCTATTGCATGACCTGATTGTTCATGACTATCTTAGGTAAAGAACTAGACATCTATAGTATGACCTGATTGTTCATGACTATCTTAGGTAGAGAACTAGACATCTATAGTATGACCTGATTGTTCATGACTATCTTAGGTAGAGCACTAGACATCTATAGTATGACCTGTTTGTTCATGAATATCTTAGGTAGAGCACTAGACACTTATATTATGACCTGATTGTTATTGACTATCTTAGGTAGAGCACTAGACATCTATAGTATGACCTGATTATTACTGACTATGTTAGGTAGAGAACTAAACATATTACAACGAGGTAAACGGTCAGGAGCAACAGACATACACTGAGGGAACCTGATAATAGTTTAACAAGAGGAGGTCTTTCTTTTGGAAAACACCGTCGGAATATTTGATTGATGTCTAAATAACACGCTGCTGACGGGAATAAGAGACATATAGAAACAACAACAACAACAACAACAACAATAATAATAATAATAATAATAATAATAATAATAATAATAATAATAATAATAATAATAATAATAATAATAATAATAACATGTTGCCAATCTGCAGGAAACTACAGGCCAATTGAGCCGGAGGCAGGAGTTGGTTCAGGGTCTGTGCTGCAAGGGGAGGGACAGGCTAGCAGCGGCAGATGATGTATCGTGTCGACATAAACACATCCAGCTATCCAAGGTGTCGACATAAACACATCCAGCTATCCAAGGTGTCGACATTAACACATCCAGCTATCCAAGATGTCGACATAAACACATCCAGCTATCCAAGGTGTCGACATAAACACATCCAGCTATCCAAGGTGTCGACATAAACACATCCAGCTATCCAAGGTGTCGACATAAACACATCCAGCTATCCAAGGTGTCGACATAAACACATCCAGCTATCCAAGGTGTCGACATAAACACATCCAGCTATACAAGGTGTCGACATTAACACATCCAGCTATCCAAGGTGTCGACATTAACACATCCAGCTATCCAAGGTGTCGACATAAACACATCCAGCTATCCAAGGTGTCGACATAAACACATCCAGCTATCCAAGGTGTCGACATAAACACATCCAGCTATCCAAGGTGTCGACATAAACACATCCAGCTATCCAAGGTGTCGACATAAACACATCCAGCTATCCAAGGTGTCGACATAAACACATCCAGCTATCCAAGGTGTCGACATAAACACATCCAGCTATCCAAGGTGTCGACATAAACACATCCAGCTATCCAAGGTGTCGACATAAACACATCCAGCAATCCAAGGTGTCGACATAAACACATCCAGCAATTCAAGGTGTCGACATAAACACATCCAGCAATCCAAGGTGTCGACATAAACACATCCAGCAATTCAAGGTGTCGACATAAACACATCCAGCAATCCAAGGTGTCGACATAAACACATCCAGCAATTCAAGGTGTCGACATAAACACATCCAGCAATCCAAGGTGTCGACATAAACACATCCAGCAATCCAAGGTGTCGACATAAACACATCCAGCAATCCAAGGTGTCGACATAAACACATCCAGCAATTCAAGGTGTCGACATAAACACATCCAGCAATCCAAGGTGTCGACATAAACACATCCAGCTATCCAAGGTGTCGACATAAACACATCCAGCAATCCAAGGTGTCGACATAAACACATCCAGCAATTCAAGGTGTCGACATAAACACATCCAGCAATCCAAGGTGTCGACATAAACACATCCAGCAATCCAAGGTGTCGACATAAACACATCCAGCAATCCAAGGTGTCGACATAAACACATCCAGCAATTCAAGGTGTCGACATAAACACATCCAGCAATCCAAGGTGTCGACATAAACACATCCAGCAATCCAAGGTGTCGACATAAACACATCCAGCAATCCAAGGTGTCGACATAAACACATCCAGCAATTCAAGGTGTCGACATAAACACATCCAGCAATCCAAGGTGTCGACATAAACACATCCAGCTATCCAAGGTGTCGACATAAACACATCCAGCAATCCAAGGTGTCGACATAAACACATCCAGCAATTCAAGGTGTCGACATAAACACATCCAGCAATCCAAGGTGTCGACATAAACACATCCAGCAATCCAAGGTGTCGACATAAACACATCCAGCAATTCAAGTTGTCGCATTTAAAATATCTCCAGTCATAGCAACGTTAACGATGTATTATCTGAGATAGACCTACCTGAATTCTTGTCCGTGAGCTGCAACAGTCAACCACACCTCCAGGTTTCCCTTATCTATTGACTTCTCACAAGCACCAGTAAACAATGTCAATGTGTATGGCCATTCTTATCTTTCAATTAACGTAACATTCTTGAGCACATGCATCTTTCCTGTGACAACATACACATTTGCGTCATGACCCATTTCCTTATACAGATAAACAATTCTGAACTTTTGATCTCAAACGCAACAAAAAAAATGTCCTTTGAATATCATGGACCAAGAAGACGAGAATTATGTCCTTCTGGGAGGAGGATTCCAGAAAAGAAACTTTAGCCGTCAAAGTGGGAAGAGTTTGGTCAAGTGGCACGGGAATGGAAAGTGGACATCTACGCACTGCAATTGACGCTATACACCAGGCACAGCTCACGTTGATGGCAGAAAAAAATTCGTATTGCTACAAAATCTAAACATGGCATAACACTGGCTCATAAAAATCATGTCTCAAACATCGAATTACCGATGTCATGTGAAACCTCACAGTGACTTGGTAACGAGCAGCGATAAAAGATTGCTGACTTGCCAGCAGGAAAATGGACACAGATCGTTGCAGACACCTTGAGCACAAACATAATTGGTGTAAAAGAATTGATTTCCTCTCAATGTTAATGTCCCCCCCCCCCTCCTCTCATTGTGATAATGTCATCACGTGTCTCTATGACCATGTGATTCGCAGTCCCTCATATCATCGTCATCATCGCTATGTTCCTTGCCCGCTGGCCTAGGAGTTCACGTCTCTCCACAAATCTCAGTCCTTGGTGCTATAGTACTCTGTTAATGGTATTCCTCCATGCCACAATCTCAGATCATCCATCATAATTTCACTTGGTCTATCTCTGCCTCATTTCCCACTGACCTTTCCAGTTGTCATCTTATTCTTCACTGCCTCTCTTCTCATGACATGACAAACAAATGATCTTATTCTTCACTGCCTCTCTTCTCATGATATGACCAACAAATGATCTTATACTTCACTGCCTCTCTTCTCATGACATGGCCAACAAATGATCTTATTCTTCGCTGCCTCTCTTCTCATAATATGGCCATCAAATGATCTTATTCTTCACTGCCTCTCTTCTCATGTCATGACCAACAAATGATATTATTCTTCACTGCCTCTCTTCTCATGACACGACCAACAAATGATCTTATACTTCATTGCCTCTCTTCTTATGGCTACGTTTTGTAAGTTTTGTAGGTCAACTAAGTTTTGTAGGTTTGTGTGCTGTCAAGTTTGTTTGTTAGTCGTACTGTCGTCCGTTCAACACATTCAACAACTTACTTTCCATGTTGCTTTCTTTCCAAAACTTTCCGCTTACAAACACGTTCAATCCTATTCTACACTACTTCCAAGATGGACGATGGACCTTCACATTCGCATCTTTCTTTAAATGGTTCTAAGCTGGACGAGTCCCCCACGTTCACACCTGTCAGATTCTTGCATTCAGCAATAACACAGGCTCGTAATCACCAACAGATGTGATACAAATACTTTCACAGAATGACTTGATGTGACACACTGCAAATGCAATTCAAACACTTTATTCACGCGTCTCACTCATCACAATCATTACATGCATCGCGCAATTACAATATCGATGCCATAATACAATCAATAGACAATAGACATATCAAGGTAATGTATACAACTCACAAGCGCGCAGTCTCCTATACTCACACAGGCTTTCAATCTATTATCGTTCATCTACACAAGTATACGAGTACCATTCATTCAGTCTGTCCTGTACAAATTCACCCGGCCGTCTGTCCGCTAACCACTGTGAGTGGTCGCTAGTCGGAGTTGTGCCCCTGCGTGGACTCCATGTTCCACGCATGCTCCGACTGACCATTCCTACCACAGCGTGGTTAGCGTCGCTCACAGGTGGACCTGGCCGTAATCGCTAGGAGCCGTTGACGACGCGTTAGAACAGGTGGGGAGATTATGACAATGACCAACAAGTGATCTTATTCTTCACTGCCTCTCTTCTCATGACATGGCCAACAAATGACTGAGAACAGTTGACCGGTGTAGTTGACCTACCTAATTGTGACACATTCTGTTTAGGATATCTACCAGGTTGTGTCTAACATACTGAGGACATTTGATGAAGGAAGACGATTGTTTCGGTCCCTCCCCCGATGTTTCTCCACCTTGCCGTGGTGGGGGAGCTTGCGTGTCCCATTGACCCCATGTGCTTGCCGATGGGTGAAAACTACATATCGGGCGGCTCGTGGGATAGGGACCAGACTAAGAGAGACACAACCTGCTGCTCTGCAGGTAAGACTGAGGATAGCAGTCAAAATCAGGCAAACGATCCCTAAATCTCAGTCCGGACATAACCTCTAAGGCTCCCATCCGAGGTGTATGGCTGAACGTCTCTAAGCCATAAACTCTCGGAAGCGAGAGCCTGGCCGACACAAACCTACATCAGAATTGTGATGATGTGCTGAGAACGCTACATGCTCGGCGCAGATTCGTTCGATGGCTCTTAGCTGGGGGATATGAGGTATCCCCGGATGAAAGGGCCTGACCGTTACTCGCCCACAGACGCACGGAGGTAAGGTGCTGAGCCGGCAGCACATGTAGCCTGCCTCGTGAGCGAGTACAAAAAGGTGGAAAAACACCTCGGTCGCACGTCTCGCAAACGTAGTCTGTAACCACACTCATGGAGTGAGTGTAGTCAAAGGTGGAAAATTGTCTCGTTGACACGAAATGGAACGCCTGTCTTGCGAATCCATTACGTGGCAGCCCGAAGCGAAAGCTCGCTGTGTGGAAGCCGAAACAAGAGTATCGAAACCCGAGGAAGGCTAACCTCATTAAAAAATGCCCGCTGAAGTCGGAAGTGTCGTCCTACGGGTGGCATACTAAAAATTGACACTACGCAACTACGTCCGAGTGAAATGTCTCGACCGAATGTCTCTCGTGCTAGGAACAGCTCTGACTACCTAGTTTCCGAATTTGTTCGGAACAGCTCTGACTAGGTAGTTTTCCGAATGTCTGTCGTGCCTGGAACAGCTCTGACGGGCGCAACGACAAGCACATGTCCGAAAACTCGCTGAGTGGATAACGTCTGCAAACCTGTCTGGTTTGTGCGGGAATGGCCCGGGGAAAACGAAATGACCAATATATTGAAGTGAGGATTTGAAGCAGCCATGAGCAGGACGTGACGATTCTCTCGGTGAGCCCAGATCCAGGGTGATATGTGTCGGCCCTGCAACTATGGAAGCAACCTTGGATGGCGGAAAATGCTATGGACTGTCTCTGCCTTCCTTTGAGGGAAGACCGTTGTCTTCGACCGTTTTAACTTGGCCAGCATGGTTGTAGATGGCACCACAAAAGTGAGAGTCTCCCAGGAATGCTACCTGGTCAAAAAAGCACGCTAAAGTCGATGTGTTGGCCTACGGGTTTCGGCCCAAGGGCGCATAACAGACACACCGCAATCACATCTGAAAAAACACTCCGGATGAACGAAAAGAAGAAGAAGAGTTTCGGTCCATTGTGTTAAACATAATACAGGGAGCTACTAGTTGGTTGGGAAGCCCCTGACCTTTGAACTGGCCATGATTATCATTCTATTATATTCAACATTTTTCAATTAAGACGGATGATAAACCTTTCTAATCATCACCTCCATAATCATTATGTGCCATGCCGATAAGCGAGGACGGTCACGGCTCGCCATCTCACTCAATCGCCAGTCTTGTATCATATCCCGATTATGCCATGTGGCCGAGCCTGTCCAGTATTTTATTCCCCTCGTATTGTCCTATCAATTTTACCACTTGCTACTAATGTTTCTTGTGTATTTCCCCCATCAATTTTACCACTTGCTACTAATGTTTCTTGTGTATTTCCCCCATCAATTTTACCACTTGCTATTAATGTTTCTTGTGTATTTCCCCCATCAATTTTACCACTTGCTACTAGTGTTTCTTGTGTATTTCCCCCATCAATTTTACCACTTGCTACTAATGTTTCTTGTGTATTTCCCCCATCAATCTTACCACTTGCTACTAATGTTTCTTGTGTATTTCCCCTATCAATTTTACCACTTGTTACTAACGTTTCTTGTGTATTTCCCCTATCAATTTTACCACTTGCTACTAATGTTTCTTGTGTATTTCCCCCATCAATTTTACCACTTGCTACTAATGTTTCTTGTGTATTTCCCCCATCAATTTTACCACTTGCTACTAATGTTTCTTGTGTATTCCTCCTATCAATTTTACCACTTGCTACTAATGTGTCTTGTGTATTTCCCCTATTAATGCGCTGATAAACTCATGACTGTCAGCGTCTAATTTATTTTAAAAAATCAACATAAGGTTTTCTTTCTTGTTTAACGTTCTTATTCGTTTTTCTTTCTGTTCATGGTACTCTTTGCATTTTCCTCAGAGACCACACTTCTAATCTTCCCAATGAGGTCACCTCTCGTAAAGCCCTTCGTTAGAAGGGCTCTGAAGTCACCATCTTGTGGTGACATGGTAAAAGCGACAGCCTCACTTTCCGAAGGTGGTGTGTTGTGTTCAGACTACGTCATTTGGTAGGCGAGTGCAGTTTTCTGGAGATCCCTAGTGGCCTACTCTGTAACTACCTAGTTTGTGCTCCGTGCAACGCTTCCGCCAGGCCGCTTTGTCGAAACAGACTGAGACTTGTGGGATAAAACCCGATGCAACTTCTTCATCTTTCGTTCGCTTGAAATATGTCTATAACTGTAATGTTGTCTCTTGTATGAATTTAACTTTCTTTTTTTTTTTAAATTTCACTCAGTGGTCCATAGAGTTTATCTTCCAATGTCATCTCTTTAGACCAGAAGGTTTGCCTATGTGGATGTTGGATATGTGGTTGGGGGCTGTGTGTTTGGCTGAGTGGTTGGGGGTGTGTGGGTGGGTAGTGGAGGATATGTGGGTGGGTGAGAGTTGGTAGGTTATGGGATGGGTGGAGGATGTGTGCGTGTGGGTGGGGAGATGTGTCTCAAGGTGGAGAGATGTGTGCGTGGGTATGGATGGGTGGTTGCATGCATATGCGTCTGCGTTTGTGTGTGGATAGGTGGAGGATGTGTGGTGAGGGATGTGTGTGTGGGGGGGGGGGGGTGTGTGTGGGATGTGTGGGTTGGGGGATGGGTGGATGGATGGGGTCATGTATGTGCCAGTGGGTATGTGTGTGGTTGGGTGGTGCATGTGCGTGTGGGAGACACGCGGATGTATTAGGGATGGGTGGGTGGGTGGGGGATTTGTCTCATAACATGGTAACATGCATTGTTTGTGCTTACAACATTCATTTAACAATGTTTTTTTCCTATGTGAATGCACTATGCACTGATGAACGAAAGATGAGTGATTGGAAGGGCCGAATGCAAGACGGGCCTGCGTGCCCAATTTGTTACCCTTTGAAAATACAGTTCGTTCGTTCGCATTGTGGGAAGTCTTGGAGTATGTGCTCCGCTGTCTGCGACGCCAATCCACATGTGCACATGGCTGATTTACCAATCAGGTTTTATTCAATCATTTATCAGGTTGATCTTCTTTTGCTCCTTCTCTAGCTAATCAATCAGCTCTCTCGTTTCCAGGTTCTCCACAGTGGGATGGTATCCACTGTATGATGACCTTACGCTGACTGCTAAGTTTAGAAAGTAGTGTCCTTTTTACTGGCAATTTCCCAGACAGAAGAGCCTCGAGTACTGATTTTGCATCTGTCAATAGCACCACAGGTTGTGCACAATGGCTGGTATTTAGTAATTTCTATGTTGCTATCTTGATTGCCTCAATTGCAGCATCATAGTTATGGCAGTACTTTCCTGTTGGTACTCTGGCCGTGTCCCTAGTAATATTTGGGTATACTAAGTACACTCCCGCTCCTTCATTTCGAACAGCATTTTGATCTGACCCATCTGTGTAGACTCAGATCCAGAGGTCATGTGGGTATTCTTCATCAAGGAAGCTGAGAGTGGTTGTTCTGCGCTGCGCACTGTTCTGTTCTTCCTTATCAAATATCCCTCTCACGTTTGTCTGAATTTATAGTGATAGTCTAAGTTCATCTGTCCAAGGAGTTCGCTCTGGAATATTTTTTCAGGGGGATGCTGAAAACTGTAGGCAGTTCAATGGTTTCTCTGCACAAACGTTTGGCCTGGTGGATAAAACTGCTTCTTTTCAACCGCCCCATATCTACGTCATAGGGTGGCCTGGCATGCTGAGGAACTGTTCTGCTTGCATTAGCGTTTTCGTAACTCTGCGTTCTCTCAGTGCTTGTGTCCTCCCCATCTTCTCCATCTTTACTTTTGGGGTTGATCTCATCCATCCTGTGGTGACTCTAAGTGCTTGATTGTGCACTTTGTCCAGCTCTTGTAGTGTGGTTTTTTAATACTGAGCACCACGCAGGTGGCCCGTATTCCAGGTGTGGTCATGAGCTCTGTTGATAAACATTGCAATGTATTTTGCCACTGGCTCCCCTTGTGGTTCCACTTTGTTTTCACAGGAATGCTATTTTCCTTCTGGCTTTTGCTTCTGCTTTGTTGATATGCTTTCTCAGTGTCAGCCTGTCATCAATTATTACTCCAGGGTATGCTGGTTCTTTATCTTCTCTTAGGGGTGTTCCATTTATCTGGATGATCTCTGCCTTTTGTTCTGGAGATAAGGTAAATAGATTGGTGTGCACTTGTCAGTGTTCATGTTGACACACCATTTATTTGCCCTTGCAACAAATGCATCTATAGCTCTTTGCAGCGATCTGGTGGCCAATGATGCATTTTCATTTGTGCTCCACAGAACCAGGTCATCAGCGTACATTGCCGCTTTAATTCCGTATAATAGATTAGCAACAAGATCATTGATGAAGATTATACAATTTTGGGGGACAAGACTCCGCCCTGGGGAACACCGTGACACAATAGTACTTTCTTGCTCTTGAATCCGTCTATTTGTACTCGGGCTCTTCTGTTGTGTAAGATTGTTTTCGCCCATCTGTACATTTTTCTATTGACTTTAAAGTTTCTCAGTTTCTTCATCGGATCTTCTTTCCAGACTTTGTCAAAGGCATTCTTCAGATCTATCCATGCCGCAAGCACCAGCTTCTTCTCTTTGAATGCTTCCTCAATTTCTTGTGAGAGGTAGGTTGTCTGATCTTCCGTAGAATAGCACTGCCGAAAACCAGCCTGCTATGGCACAAGGATGTTTTCATTGTCAATGTACCACTGCAGTCAGTAATTGATGATGCGCTCCATTGTTTTGCAGAGACAGCTGGTGAGGCTAACTGGTATGTAGCTGGGGGTCTTTCCCTGATTTTAGGAAGGGATCGTGATTGCTTCTCTGCAGGCTTGTGGAGCGCTGCTTAAGGTCCAGCTGTGATTGAAGATCTGCAACAGCTTTGCTTTGGCTTCTGTTCCTACATTCCTAATCACTGCACTGGAGAAACCATCAGCTCCTGGTGACTTTCTCATTTCAGTTTTAATGTGGCCAGCTCCAATTCGCTGATTGTGATAGGTGCCTCCAGAACCCCACGTACTATTTCATTCTATCCTGTATGTTGCCATTTCTCTCGAATCTCTTGTTGTTGCTCTGGACTAATTTCGATATTGTTATCTTGTGCGAATAATTCCTCAAAATAGTGGGCTGCTTGTTTTCCTGTTAAGATGTATTAGTCTATATATAGTGGAATTGTTGTGTTTCTCCCTGTGTTGTGTTAAGTTATTTTGTTAGTTTCCCCAACTTCCTTGTGTCTCTTTCAAAGTCCGGTGACTCTGTTTTCTCCTGCCAGCTTTTCCGTCTAGCCTGCAGCTTGGCACTTTGAAATTTGGCTTTTGCGTGCTGGTATTTATTGAGATGCTCTTGGCTGGGTGTGGCCTCTGCTTGCTTTCTACACACGTCCACACCATTATGCAATTGTTACAGTTCACTACTCCAGTAGGGTTTATATTGTTTGGGAGTCTCTGTGGCGAAGTGGTCAAGCCGTTTGACTCGGACTCCGAAGGTTGTGTGTTCGATTCCGGGCCGCGTCCTTCGGTTCATGATTTAAATTTTTCGGAGATTCCTGTGGGTCGTCGCTAGAGCTACGAAGTTCGTGCTTGGTGCGACGCTTTCCGCGCTGCGGAAAGAGACGGAGCCATATGGGATAAAACCCGGTGCAATGAAGTCGACACTGTCGACTTTTAAGCGACTTTATATTGTTTACGAGCTCCTCTTGGTACTGTTTCTCGTGCTGCTTGTAGTATGCATTTCCTAAACTCTTCATCTACTTCATGTATGTCTTTCTCAGTGTTCAGGTTTCTAACCAGTATACTAGTGTGATGACTGTACACTGCCAAGTCTGATTTCTTGTAGTTTCACCTCGAAAGGATGCTGCTTTCACTTAGAAGCTCATTTTCTTCAGTTAGAAAGACTGGCCGATGGTCACTGCCACCAAGTTGTTTCCCAACAATTCGCGTAATGTTCCACTCCAGGTCTGGTGAATGAAAAGCCAGGTCAGGTGTAGTTGTGGTGTGCCATGATCTAGAGTAGAAAGTATGTGGGTCAGACGGCTTGTTAACCACAACATTAGACAAATTAAATCTATTCTCATCCCGCCAGTCTTCCAATCTCTCTCCTCTCGGGTCGATGTAATCATAGCCCCAACTCTGCGAGTGGCTGTTGAAATCGCCACATACAAACATTGTTTCTTTTAATGGTTGTGTGTCCAGTGCCTGTAGGCGGTCACTTGGACAGTAGTAATTGATCAGATGTAGGTCTATATTGCCTGTCTTAAGTTCAAATGTCTGATACTCAGCCCCTTCCATGTAAACTTCACTTTAGGATGCAGTGATGTTATTTTTTACAAGGGTCAGTATCCCACCCTTTTGTCTTTCCTTTCTGTCAGATCGGTAACACTGGTAGCCTCTGATTTTGAAGGTTATATTTTCGTTGAGGTGAGTTTCTTGCAAGCAACATATGCTTTCGGTTTCTTCGACCAAGATGTTTTCTAGTTCTATGTTGTTGTTGTTGTTGTTGTTGTTTTTTTTTTTTTTGTTGACTCCCTCCGCATTCCAGTGCATTATTTTTAGTCTTTGTTTGGTGTGGCCAGACGCTCCATTCTCAGGTCCCCTGTCTCCACAGGACATCTGAGAAGGACCTCCAGTAGTTGTGGTTGGACCCCTTCGAGGCATTGGGACCGGCATCGCACCTGCCTGGAAGTTCAAAGCAGTTAAATCATAATAACATTTAGCAGTAGTCGACATATTTCATGGCGTAATTACGTGGTATCCTGATTCTCTTGTGTAGTATATCCTTGTGTAGCATAATCATGTGTAGTATAATCGTGTGTAGCATAATCTTGTGTAGTATATTCTTGTGTAGTATAATCTTGTGTAGTATATTCTTGTGTAGTATAATCTTGTGTAGTATAATCTTGTGTAATATAATCTTGTGTAGTATATCCTTGTGTAGTATAATCATGTGTAGTATAATCGTGTGTAGCATAATCTTGTGTAGTATAATCTTGTGTAATATAATCTTGTGTAGTATAATCTTGTGTAATATAATCTTGTATAGTATAATCTCGGAACAGTCAGAACATCTGATGGGAGATGCCTTGAAGAGATCAGAAGAAGAATTGCTAGGGCAGAGACAGCCTTTTGCGAAATTGAAAACATACTGACTAACAAGAAGATGTGAATTAAACGAGAATTATTCCAGCAGACGACATTTGTGATGGACTGTGGAGCACATTTTTGGATGACATCATGTACTTTATGTTTCAGATTTGTTCTAAATACAAATTGTAGTGAAACTTTACAAACACACGGTATTTGATTATTGGTCTGGCCTCAGCTCTATAGCTAACGTTTTCTTGGCTAAAGGCAAGAGGCAGTAATTGACCGGGCTGTATTTTCACAACATTCCTGAACCATTGTGTTTGTTTTCTCTATATATATTCAATGCAGGATGCATACTTATATTTCCGATTTGATCATTTCTAATTGCGCGAAGCCTCGAGTGAAGGTGGCGGTTTTCGCAAGCACTTCATGCAAGATGTAATGCGTATATTCTCTTGTGATTTAGACAAAAACCTTTAGAAAAATGAGGCAACTATCATAAAAGAAGTTTAAGAACAAACGAATCAAACAGAGAATGTATTATACTTGACAACAAAAAGAAAGACACAGACAGTTATATGACACGGTGATTGTTGTCGGTGGGGAGAGCAAGTTGACAGTGAATATTATCAGCACTTTGGATGGCTAGACACAGACATTGTGAAAGACCTCAGTGATGACTGTGCTCCTACATGAGTGTAAAGTAAAATTATAGACACATTTCACCCAGATAAATACGTAATATAAAGACAACTTTGACTAATAAAAAAAATAGAACACAAACCCATGTTTTTTTTTAAAAAATGTTTATTGCTGTAATAACTCAGATCAAACACGGTATCAAACAAAACATTATGTTCAACTGTGTAACACCACAAACTGTTTCAATATAATAAACAAACACGTATTATTTACAAAATATTACACAGAGAAATGCGCAAGCTGACAGGCCTGCAGGTACGGCTATTGGGGAGGACAGACGAGCCATGGACCTGTCTGATATACTGAATGCTGACCTAGACTGATTGCTCTACGAGAAGGAAGTCGGTTATGAAGATTAAGTGAAGACTGTGAACCTTCAACCATGGTCAGACTGTGAGAACCAAGTAATGACTGTGAACCTACAACCATGGTCAGACTGTGAGAACCAAGTAATGACTGTGAACCTACAACCATGGTCAGACTGTGAGAACCAAGTAATGACTGTGAACCTACAACCATGGTCAGACTGTGAGAACCAAGTGATGACTGTGAACCTACAACCATGGTCAGACTGTGAGAACCAAGTAATGACTGTGAACCTACAACCATGGTCAGACTGTGAGAACCAAGTGATGACTGTGAACCTACAACCATGGTCAGACTGTGAGAACCAAGTGATGACTGTGAACCTACAACCATGGTCAGACTGTGAGAACCAAGTGATGACTGTGAACCTACAACCATGGTCAGACTGTGAGAACCAAGTGATGACTGTGAACCTACAACCATGGTCAGACTGTGAGAACCAAGTAATGACTGTGAACCTACAACCATGATCAGACTGTGAGAACCAAGTGATGACTGGGAACCTACAACCATAGTCAGACTGTGAGAACCAAGAGATGACTGTGAACCTACAACCATGGTCAGACTTTGAGAACCAAGTAATGACTGTGAACCTACAACCATGATCAGACTGTGAGAACCAAGTGATGACTGGGAACCTACAACCATAGTCAGACTGTGAGAACCAAGAGATCACTGTGAACCTACAACCATGGTCAGATTGCGAGATTCATTGGCGCGTTGCCGTCTTGACAGACGATAGTTTGTGCTTTAAAAAGGCATAATAACTTTTACCTATGGCGGTAGCGAATGTGACTGATAAGGCCAATTTGAGATGTAAATGTCCGTTCACATTGGGTGCATGTGAACACGTGGTCATTTCCACCATCATGCACCATCTTACGTCTCAAACGCTCGGTGTGTGACTTATCTGCAATAATTTTCTCCTTTGTCTTTATTCCATATCTGATGTTTGCCCTCCATGCAACACGTTCAGCGGCGACTTACTCCCAATGATTGATTGCGAGAACAGCAAGTTAAAAGAGGTGAAGCCAAACAAGAACACTGCAGAAAGCCAAAGAAGATGAATAAACCAACACAGAACTTGTGTCGTTAGCTGCTACATGCTGCGGGATTTATTGAGGAGGGTATCCGAGCATCTATAGACTGAATGATTGGATGAGCAATTAGGACGATCTGTTGACAACTAACTAACTCAGTGAAAGAAACATGACTTTGAAAACAACAGTCATCCCTCAGGAGACAGACCAAAGTGTAAGTCCACGACTACTTGACCTGGTTTTATCAATATACATTGTCTATCGGAGCATTGGGTTGAGTCTATTGACAACGAAATATCTAAAATTTATGGCGGAGACATGACCAGCCTAACCCCAGCCAGTCCGTATGTGCTGTGCTAAACCATGGCGGAGACACGACCAGCCTAACCCCAGCCAGTCCGTATGTGCTGTGCTAAACCATGGCGGAGACACGACCAGCCTAACCCCAGCCAGTCCGTGTGTGCTGTACTAAACCATGGCGGAGACACGACGAGCCTAACCCCAGCCAGTCCGTATGTGCTGTACTAAATCATGGCGGAGACATAACCAGCCTAACCACAGCCAGTCCGTGTGTGCTGTGCTAAACCATGGCGGAGACACGACCAGCCTAACCCCAGCTAGTCCATGTCCCTGTGAGCTGTGCTAAACCATGACCCGGGTACATTCTAATATCCGTATCCACAGTTATAAAGCTCCAGTACCGGTATTACACGCAACTAGTTTCTGGACAAGGAGAGGGGAAGGGGAGCACTACAACACAAGCTCCGTGGAAATGATACACTGGTACCGGGCTGGGAGAAAGGTTTACACCAACCTCACTCTGATAGACGAACGTCCCTGTCAGGGCTTAGATCACCTGAACATAATGCCTGGGGATCTAAGATAAACCTCAGCTTGCCAGAGCTTTCACAAACAACCTTAATCAATAAACATTTGAACACTATTAGAAAATCATTATTTACATTTTTTAAAACAAAAATACAATTGCCAACTGCCACTGCAATTTACTGCTAGTATAGTACCTTGCGGTATATGGCCGGGGGGGGGGGGGGGGGGGGCTGAAGAATTAAGGCCGCCTGGCTAGTGCAGTCGCCGCGAACTGTGCAGGTTAGGATTTTCTTTTTGCCCCCGACAGAACAAAATCCCACACCTTACCGAGGATTCGAATCCGGGTCTTCGGTTCTAGCCACTCGGCCAACCGCTCCTCAATACAAATACAACATGCTCACTTTAAGAAACATGTTCAAGAAAAAGCTATAATCCTAAAAAACAAAAGAAGATAAGCATCAGCCATCGAGTTAATCACCGTTGCTGTAAAATTCAGGTTTTGCTCGTCTCTAGAATAAAGGCAGCCTAATAAACGTTAGTTGCATGGCCTTTAAGGGACGTTTTAGTCAACCCCAGCATTTATTGGCTATTTGTGATATAGTAGGCAATGTTACTTCAATGACTTGCTATTGCTTTTCTAATGGCTAATTCCTCATACCATCAAGATCAATGCAAAACGGTCGTTGCAGCTGATTTCAAACCATAAACTTGGTATGTGCAGGGAATTCTGAAACTGTCCGTCTCACTATCTTCTAAGCCACAGCACTTGTCTTGCAAATCATACACAGGTATAAGACACCAGATTATATAGTTTCACACAGATTATGGACACTGGGTAAATAACATAGATCCATCGTTGATCACAAAATATCTAGAATCTCATGAGGAAACATGACCAACCCAGTCATAATGCCAGCTGTGTGCTGTTAAACTCCACGAATACTGTACCTGGTCTTTATCAAAATACATCTGCTAGGTCTTCCTCGAAGAAAAGTCTCTAAACTAACTTCACATAGTATTTATGTACAGGACTGGAAGAAAAGTCTCTAAACCAGTGTTTCCCAACCTTTTTTGTGCCATGCCCCACTTAAGCCTTTCTAAAATTCATATTGCCCCCCGCCCCCCGCCCCCCCCCCCTCAACATATACATTATTTTTAATATTCAAAAATTGAAATGTTCACTAAAGAAACTTGAATGATAGGTTTTAGGAAGAAATCACTAGGTAATTATTGAGCAAACACAGTAAGTAAATTTTCAAAACATATAATGGAGAACTGAAATTCAAGTACAAAATAATTTTAATGAAAAATTTTTCTATATTATTTTAATTATTAGTAATTATTTATTACTTAAATTTAGTGAGATCCTTGCGCTTGATGCTTGCTGCAAAGAGATCTTATGTCAGGTTCCAATTTAGTTAACTTCAGTCTCAAGTCTCCCCGTTTTGTTATATTCAGAAGATTTCTTCCATTTTCGAATTGCTCCCCTTAACAGTCGAATTGCCCCCTTGTGGGGCGTGGGCCCCACGTTGGGAAACACTGCTCTAAACTAATTGCACATAGTATTTCTGTACTGGACTGGAAGAAAAGTCTCTAAACTAACTTCACATAGTATTTCTGTAGTTGACTGGAAGTAAAGTCTCTAAACTAACTCCACATAGTATTTCTGTACTGAACTGGAAGAAATGTGTCTAAACTAATTTCACATAGTTTTTCTGTACTGGATTGGAAGAAAGTCTTTAAACTAATTTCACATAGCATTTCTATACTGGACTGGAAGAAACGTCTCTAAACTAACTTCACATAGTATTTCTGTACTGGACGGGAAGAAAAGTCTCTAAACTAACTTCACAAAGTATTTCTGTACTGGACGGGAAGAAAAGTCTCTAAACTAACTTCACAAAGTATTTCTGTACTGGACGGGAAGAAAAGTCTCTAAACTAACTTCACACAGTATTTCTGTACTGGACTGGAAGGAAAATCTCTAAACTAACTTCAAACAGTATTTCTGTACTGGACTGGAAGAAAAGCCTCTAAACTAATTTCACAAAGTATTTCTGTAGTGAACTGGAAGAAAAGTCTCTAAACTAACTTCACATAGTATTTCTGTACTGGACTGGAAGAAAAGTCTCTAAACTAACTTCACATAGTATTTCAGTACTGGACTGGAAGAAAAGTCTCTAAACTAACTTCACATAGTATTTCTGTACTGGACTGGAAGAAAAGTCTCTAAAATAACTTCACTTCCACAGATGCAAGCCTATACGACCTGAACACCAATACGTAGACTACACAAGTTAAAAGTTTCTAATTAAAATTGTCTGCCACAGGATTCACAAACAAACAAAGCTAAAACCACTGTACACTTGACAACCAGAATGTTCTAGACAATCCTAGTTACTATCAATAACTCGTCTGTGAATGCTGTTTCTTCTCAGCCTGCTCAAAAATCCTGCGATTGTTAGTCTCCCTGCAGGCCTTCAGTCAAGGAGTTTCAATAACAACTCTCTGAGGATTGAGAACGATCAAATAAACATAAATACATCTCTGCGAGAATCGACACAGATCAAATAAATATATATTTACATGTCTGAGGATTGAGCAAGATGAAACAAATGCATTTACTTCTCTTTACTTCTCTTTGGAAAGTGAGAGAGATCAAATAAAAGAAACCATAAATATTACAACAAAAAGAGTAAAACACGCAGTGTAATATATAGTGTACAATTTACAAGATATCATTATCGTGTACCATGCCAAGCTGTGCCAGTGACCATATTCCTCCCCATACATCTGCCCTCTCTGTGTTTTATGTCCAGAAATAAGATTTAAAGTAACCCTTGGTCACTTGAGATACTTAGGTTGTGTTGTTAGCATCTTCATACTGAGTTTATGTTGTTGGCATCTTCATCCTAAAAGACACAAAGGGACTTCAAAGTGGTTGAATGTAAGAGGCTGGACGTCATTAGACTGGGTTCCTTCCCTAAGTCCCATTCTTCTTTCCGAGGCGCACTCTCTAAAGAAGGAGAGGAAGGAGAAGTAAAAAAGTTTTGCATATCCTTTACAGGACATCGCTATCAACATCAGCATCTTTCAGCTGATTTTTGATTTCTTGGCAAGATTACGCTTTTGCCATTGCTTTCTGAGCGGCCGGCTCACATACCCCGTAAGTTACCGACGCGATTCGAACCACTGCTGATGCTCACCGTCGTCACTGTTACTTAGAGTATACGAGATTACGGAGAGAAGTTGCTGACGTCTAGGCCAGGAAGCCGACAAGGAGAAGTAGGAAGAAAAATAAGAAAGAAGGAGAAGAAGTGAAAAATATTGATGATTAACACAACCTCTAACAGTTGTTTCAGACCTTTTTTATTTTTAATTGAGTATACACTATCGTCTGCATTATGAAGATTGTTTATACTATAACCCCCAACTAATATTCCTGGTCTATCTTTGATCTTTCATTGTATTTTGGCTATATAGAGGCTGTAGATAGATACCCGGTGGCGAAAGACATTCTCGTTTTACTCCCCGCTTTATCTTGCCGATAGGTTTCCTAATTTTTCAAGTGTAGCCTGGACAGTGGAGTTTAAATTTATACTATATGCTCAATCGTCCTCCTATTTTTCACCCTTGTCTGAAAAGGCTAGGCATTCAACCTGCTACCCCACGATTAGGAGGATCTTAATATCACCAGATTCCTTAGTTGTACACATTCACAAAGCTGATTCGAACCCGGTGTAATTGAGTCAGAGGCGTACGCCTTACCAAGCTACTCACTATTCTCCCATGAGACTGTTTATCTCGCTCAGTTCCAAGTAAGACATGTGTGATTAACTCTCATCCTTAAAACCCAGGCATGGAGTAATGTATTCTCAAACTATTTACATTTGGTCATAAATACTAAAGATCTGGCAACCAAAGAGACCACTCCGATTCTTTAAAAGTCTAGAACTCGTGATTTTTCTTGGTGGTTACTTTCGACTCAGACATCTGCTGCTAACAACTTCTATTACTAAAATAGTTAATAATAGTGCAGATTCACTCAACATAAACTCTTAACAAACATTAAACAAAATCAAAACAATGTTTTCCCGTAGTGAATTTCAATAACGAAGATTCAAACCATAGAATGTACGATTTATTGCCTGGAATATTTAGCTGCATCTCGTCAGGTACATACTGCAGATGTCACACAACGTAGAGTAAACTAAATACATCGTTCAATCTGAAATATACACATGTACGCACAGCAGTATCAATTGTTTACCATGGTAATTTTAATGGCAGTCAATTTAAAATTGCTATGGTAAACAATTGATATTGCTGTGCGAACATATGCATATTTCAGCTGTAACGATGTATCTAGTTATTTTACTCTATGTTGTTTGACATCTGCATTATGTACCTGACGAGATTCGGCGAAATATGCCAAGCAATTAAACGTGCATGATATGGTTTGTGTCTTCGTTATTCAAATAAAACAAATTGTAAACCGGGATTCAATCATACACCGTTTTTTGTTTGGTGGAATTCTAATTTTTGTTTGGCAATGAAACTGTTATTGTGAGTGTTCGTGAGTAAGTTGTCTGTGTATATTAATGTATTGTCTGTGTATATTAATGTATTGTCTGTGTATATTAATGTATTGTCTGTGTATATTAATGTATTGTCTGTGTATATTAATGTATTGTCTGTGTACATTCATGTATTGTATGTGTATATTAATGTATTGTCTGCGTATATTAATGTATTGTCTGTGTGATCGTGAGTAAGTTGTCTGTGTGTATTAATGTATTGTCTGTGTGTATTAATGTATTGTATGTGTATATTAATGTATTGTCTGTGCATATTAATGTAGTGTCTGTGTATATTAATGTGTTGTCTGTGTATATATATTAATGTATTGTCTGCGCATATTAATGTATTGTGTGCTCGCTCCGTGGCGAAGAGTTACAATCGCAGTTCGTAATACCGCATACCTGCGTTCGAAACATAACTGCGGGAATTTTGGCGTCAGGCCGCCTTGCGGTGGTTATTTTTTTTTTTTTTACCAAAATGGTATGGGTGCCGGTCGTTCAGAAAGAAATAGCACACTACTGAACGTAAACTTGCCAGAGATCACAACAATAAACAAAAAGTCTGGGGTTGATTGCCACGACTTGTGAAGTACATGCAACTAATAACTTTTAAAACTAACTTAGTCGTGTATGTGTGGTTATGATAATGTTTGTGTGTGTTCGTGATGGCAAAGAAAACCAACAATACCTGGTGTGCTCAGGAAGATCCCGTCGTTTCCTCGCTTCGTAGTAGTAGTAGTCGATACCGTCGTCGGGGTCTTTTTCCAGTACCAAGGCCCACATGACAACTCCAAGAGAGAAGACGTCCATCTGCACGTGAACAAAATAACTATCATTAACACAACTGTTTTCATGTGACCTCGATGATACACAAGATTGATTATAGGAATAGTTCAATATGAAACATACAGAAGAATAATGGGAAACTCTAGTCATTGTTAGGAAGTCGCATGGTCAAAATGTTAAAATCACTCGCTCTTATACTTCCGGTGCGCTGATTATGATGTAGAGGGGTTTCTACCTAAATTTGTGAGTTGAGCTTAAACATTCACTTCTGATCCTTGACTTGGGGATGTAAATTAAAAGTAACTCAGAACGTAACTTTGGTCTTTCCATTCTGTTCTTGTTTATGTGGGCTTATTTCAAGATAAGTTTGGTCCTTCCATTCTGTTCTTGTTTGTGTGGGCTTATTTCAAGATAGGTTTGGTCCTTCCATTCTGTTCTTGTTTGTGTGGGCTTATTTCAAGATAAGTTTAGTCCTTCCATTCTGTTCTTGTTTGTGTGAGCTTATTTCAAGATAAGTTTGGTCCTTCCATTCTGTTCTTGTTTGTGTGGGCTTATTTCAAGATAGGTTTGGTCCTTCCATTCTGTTCTTGTTTGTGTGGGCTTATTTCAAGATAGGTTTGGTCCTTCCATTCTGTTCTTGTTTGTGTGAGCTTATTTCAAGATAGGTTTGGTCCTTCCATTCTGTTCTTGTTTGTGTGGGATTATTTCTTGTAAAAATGAAGTCCCCTGGCAGATACAGCCGTATATGTACAAAGTGTTATTCTGCTGCCTTTTATCTCCCACTGGAGAAATGGCCCTCAAACTCACACCAAGCCCTTTGTAGACTTCCTCATAATTACCAGCTGCATATTTCAGCTCACATTTTCAACAAGAAGACGTAGGCGATCTCACACTAGGCTTCCCTCGTCGCCTCATGCACGGTAGGCTACAGTGATACTATTCTTAGCTTCCTTTATGTTCCCGGTAGCACACGTGCGGTAAAGTGGTAGTCACCCACCTACTCTACGTCAAGGGTATACTGTAGTTGGGAGTGGACATTTTCTGTTGTCCGCGCCTGTCCTCCCCCACCTATTCTACGTTAAGGGCATACTGTAGTTGGGAGTGGACATTTTCTGTTGTCCCCCACCTATTCTACGTTAAGGCCATACTGTAGTTGAGAGTGGACATTTTCTGTTGTCCCCCACCTATTCTACGTTAAGGCCATACTGTAGTTGGGAGTATACATGTTCTGTTGTCCCCCACCTATTCTACGTTAAGGCCATACTGTAGTTGGGAGTGGACATTTTCTGTTGTCCCCCCCCCCCCACCTATTCTACGTTAAGGCCATACTGTAGTTGGGAGTGGACATGTTCTGTTGTCCCCCACCTATTCTACGTTAAGGCCATACTGTAGTTGGGAGTGGACATGTTCTGTTGTCCCCCACCTATTCTACGTTAAGGCCATACTGTAGTTGTGAGTGGACATTTTATGTTGTCCCGCACCTATTCTACGTTAAGGCCATACTGTAGTTGGGAGTGGACATTTTCTGTTGTCCCCCACCTATTCTACGTTAAGGCCATACTGTAGTTGTGAGTGGACATTTTCTGTTGTCCCCCACCTATTCTACGTTAAGGCCATACTGTAGTTGGGAGTGGACATCTCCTGTTGTCCGGCCTTCCCTCCCCTACCTATGTCCAGAACATTGTGAATATTATCCACTAGCGCTTTTATACACCCGCACTGTGGCGAAGTGGTCACAAAAGCGATTCACAATCCCGCATTCAGCGTTCGAATCACAGTTTAGGGAGACTGCCTTGCACTGTTTTTATTTTGTACACTGGTATGAGTGCTGGTCGTTCAGAAAGCTATGGCAAACTACTGACAGTGAACTTGCTTATAATCACAAATAGCCAATTGAGGTCAGCGTGGCCGGATGGATACGAGCGCTGGTTCTTAGATTTCCGGTGTACTGATGCCGAGGTAGCGGGATCAGACCTTACACCGGTCAGTTGGACTAAAATGTTAAGTTATCGCCCTTGAGTTTGTGACGTAAATTACAAGTGGCCGTGAAGTCGGAGCGGATTCGCCTGATGGCGAGGGACACCAGTAATAGGGAACGCTAATCTACACGCAAACATCAGCCCAGGGCACTAGAAGTAGTAGCACGTACATGTAATACGCTTGGGTTAAAAGCAGGGGAGCGAACGAATTAGAAAAAAAGAAAAAAACAACAGTCCAAACATGCTGGCATTAACTATGACGTCCTGTAAAGAATATGTAAATGTATTTATGTCTTAAACTCATTTTCTGAAGACTTCTCCGCCTTAGAGCATTTACTGGTGGCTGAACCCAGACCGCTGGCTTGATAACTAAGTATTACATCTAGTACACAGACTATAGTCAAGTTATAACTTATACACACCCTACAGTACACAGACTATAGTCAAGCTATAACTTATACACACCCTACAGTACACAGACTATAGTCAAGCTATAACTTATACACACCCTAAAGTACATATACTATAGTCAAGCTATAACTTATACACACCCTAAAGTACATATACTATAGTAAAGCTAACTTATACACACCCTAAAGTACATAGACTATAGTCAAGTCAAGTTCCCTTATACACGACCTAAAGTACATAGACTATAGTCAAGTCAACCTCCCTTATACACGACCTAAAGTACATAGACTATAGTCAAGTCAAGCTCCCTTATACACGACCTAAAGTACATAGACTATAGTCAAGTCAAGCTCCCTTATACACACCCTAACGTACACAGACTATAATCAAGTCAAGCTCCCTTATACACGACCTAAATTACATAGACTATAGTCAAGTCAAGCTCCCTTATACACACCCTAAAGTACATAGACTATAGTCAAGTCAAGTTCCCTTATACACGACCTAAAGTACATAGACTATAGTCAAGTCAACCTCCCTTATACACACCCTAAAGTACATAGACTATAGTCAAGTCAAGTTCCCTTATACACGACCTAAAGTACATAGACTATAGTCAAGTCAAGCTCCCTTATACACGACCTAAAGTACATAGACTATAGTCAAGTCAAGCTCCCTTATACACGACCTAAAGTACATAGACTATAGTCAAGTGAAGCTCCCTTATACACGACCTAAAGTACATAGACTATAGTCAAGTGAAGCTCCCTTATACACGACCTAAAGTACATAGACTATAGTCAAGTCAAGCTCCCTTATACACTACCTAAAGTACATAGACTATAGTCAAGTCAAGCTCCCTTATACACGACCTAAAGTACATAGACTATAGTCAAGTCAAGCTCCCTTATACACTACCTAAAGTACATAGAATATAGTCAAGTCAAGCTCCCTTATACACGACCTAAAGTACATAGACTATAGTCAAGTCAAGCTCCCTTATACACGACCTAAAGTACATAGACTATTGTCAAGTCAAGCTCCCTTATACACGACCTAAAGTACATAGCCTATAGTCAAGTCAAGCTCCCTTATACACGACCTAAAGTACATAGACTATAGTCAAGTCAAGCTCCCTTATACACGACCTAAAGTACATAGACTATAGTCAAGTCAAGCTCCCTTATACACACCCGCGCGTAATAAATGCAAAAGGTAACGGTAGTCCCCAGCAGACACTGGTTCTAGGCCATGACACAATGAGATCACGTGGCCAGTTTCAGTCATCGAAGCCAAACAATATGATCACTGTGCACATGGGGAGTTGATAAATGATGGAAGGTCAAGGGAATAACATTGTTTGGCATACTAAAAGTCATGAGATTTATGTCAGGAGCATGCTGTGTAAAAAGCGGCATGTGGTAGGCAGGGATAGCAGGCAGTAATAGAATTAGGAAAATATCAAGACATATCAAGATATGTCATTTTGAGGTGGTGAATTACGATAGTGAGAGGTAGAAAGTGCTGAACGTGCAGCCAAGCATTTCTGTAGAAATCGCATCGGATTGGTCGAACAAGCGAGCTTCTTTCAATGAAAGAAATAATCTAAACAGTAACTATATGATATAGAAGATGTATAACATACGGTAACATTTCAAAAAGAAAATCTGGGGTAAAGGTGGTGATTTTCACATTACGTGAGCATACAGAAAATGTATATGGATATACATAAATGAGTTGGACGAGTAATAAAGTTTTAATGTATAGTAAATAAACTAACTTACCTTAAAAGGATCCAGCTGCTTATCGTTGGCTGCGCCTTTTCTTTCTGGGGCATAGTAACAAGATGTACCCCCACAATCTGATTTTTTCACTGTGGTCTGCCCAGGTTCTAGCGCTATGGCTAATCCGAAATCTCCAAGGATGGCATTAAAGTCCGCGTCCAAGAAAATATTGTCCAGTTTGACGTTAAGATGTGCGGCTTTGTGCTTGTGTAAGTATCGAAGAGCACAGGCTACTTGACTGATGCACAGTTCCGACAAGTCTGGTGTGAGATGACCGACATAGGAATCCAAAGTTCCTCTAGGGTAGTAATAAATACATATTGCCAGGTAATCTGTGCACTGAGCTGCAATGAGACACTTTGTTATGTAAGGATGATAGAAGGATTGCATGAACTGCACCTCGGTCTCGAACGCTTGCATGTTTGAGATTTTACATTCCTCGTCCAGAAGGGTAAACTTCTTCACAACTCTCCTGGCTTCGTGTTTGGCCACGGGTATGGCCAGCACGATCTCCCCGCACATCCCCTCGTCTAACACCTCATCAACTTTGAGCTGGTACTTGGTAAAAACATCCTCTTCGAGCAACCATACCTGGGGAGTGCGCAGAATCGAATCAGACATGATGGTAAAATATAACACCTTGATTCAAGAATGATAAATCCAAATAACAAAGCGAAAAAATATGAAGTTTCTCCAGAAGAATGCGACCACACACTAACTCTGGCTGTGTTCAGACTGAACTGACTGGTCAGACCTCATGGTGGTTTATATATGGTGGTCATCTTTGCAATTAGGGGCCCTTGTTAAGTGACCCTGTCATGGTCAAGTAATAGGCGCGTGCATTCCATTTAACAGCCCCACCACAGTTACAACAGTCCATTTAACAGCCCCACCACAGTTACAACATTCCATTTAACAGCCCCACCACAGTTACAACATTCCATTTAACAGCCCCACCACAGTTACAACATTCCATTTAACAGCCCCACCACAGTTACAACATTCCATTTAACAGCCCCACCACAGTTACAACATTCCATTTAACAGCCCCACCACAGTTACAACAGTCTACAGATGTCTACAAGGGATTGGCAACATGAAGGCCGTCCGCCGACGTTGTTATCGTTATGTAAACACACGGTGCCTGAAGGTGACGGCCAGTGGTCATTACACAATGCATGCCACCTGGGTCACGGTGATGAGAAAGGAAAACAACTAGCTGATCTGCGTCCGTATCAGCTGATTACCTCAGCTTGGAGAGTGTCATAACATGCTCATTCAGTCGCGTGGAGAATGTCAGCGATTTAGAATCTTTGAAGTCTACAATATTTGCACTGGGGATTAGCAATCCACGTCACCGTTTGTGTTGTTCTGATTAACTAGCCAGTGTGCAGTCTTGCCAACAAGTCTTACAATTAATCTAGGATGACACCTGGAGATCATTGACATCACGTGAGTTAAAATAAATCCCCGGCAAGCATTGGCACTCATAGACGTACGGCACAGAAATATAGAGAAGAGAAAACACTAAGAAATATAACATTTGAAAGCTTCTTTCCTTTACGTCTACACGTGCCAACCAATGCCTGTCAATATATTTGTCCAGTTATTTCAATGGGTTTTCCAGTAACTGACGTGTGTGTTTGTGACGTGTAGCGCCATGGAATCCACCAATCACGTCTCTTCTGTATATGTCCCTATATACTAAAGTGCCGAAGGAGTTACGGGCTCTTTTCCCAGCAAGTCTGCCATTTGTCACTAAGTTTATGTATACAGTTTATCTTAATTTTTCCAGTTTATTTATCATCAAAATGTCTTCAACAAATCTCGAATTTCTGTGTCTAACTTCTCATATCAATTTATATTTTGCATTTGTTTCTTAAAAGACCTGCTCATTGACTTGTCTATCTGTTTTTCCTCTGAAACGACAATTATAATGCCATCAGATATGCCTGATTTTATCTGCTTATTGCCCATGCTTCACATTCTTATAACAGTATTTGTTTTATACAACATATCAACCCTTTTTGCTTCAATGCAAATACAATCTTTTATTGGTCAGTATGTTGTTTTATCTTAGTGAGACAGTATGGAAAAATGGTTTTCACATACCGCCTATTTGAAACTGAAAGTTCACCGACCAGTATAAGTTCAAAATTAGTCAGTGGCCGGGCGCTGACTTGGACAAGGCCTGCTAACCGCTGGTTTACCTTTCGTTGTTAGTGAAATACGAAATTCAGGAAACATGAAGCCAAACTTAGCATAGGAACTGTCAAATGGGCAAGAAATACAACGGATATGGCTAGATATATGGGAACGGACACGCCCCACGAAGCAAAACAGGCAAAGGCTGTAAAAATAGATACAGTAGGCTGGCAGATTTACGGCTGTGGGAACACACATGCACTCAAACAAGGACTATGAACACGAAGACAGGGTGAAGGTAGTTAGATTAATAATAAGATGCAAATTAAGCAGAGTACGCGAGGTACTGATTGGGTAGTCTTTCACAAGGAAGAGAAACGTCACGTGATTCAAGAAATGCGCCAACTCAAGAAGTTATATATACTTTAGGATCCAGTCAGTTTGGAGGGTGAACAGGAGAGAGTCGGTCAGTCGAGAGTGGACTCCGGGAGCGGCGGGGGCCTGAGCCCTCTTGGGGCAGCCCAACGAACATAGTAACAGGACTTCATAAATTGTGGCTAATCCGTGCCCAAGTCTGTATAGTATCTGGAGGAGGAAGAAGTGAAGGAAGACGGACAAGCGCCCATGCTAGAACTCGTCTGAATCACTGATAGTAGTGAGAGCGACTAAGGATCTGTGAACGGAACCTACCCAAGGCAGATAAGCCAAAGAAGGGAAAGACACGCAGAGTCCGAGGGTCGCCTAAGTGCAAGAAAGCCACTTGAGTTAGAAGACCGCCAGCTAAGGAGACCGCTCGTTAGTTGCAGTAGATGGCTAAACGTCAGACAGGACGACCATAGCCAGGGACACTTCGGTTGGAACCACGCAGGAGACTAAAGGTCAGATAGGACAATAAGGTCAAGTGGGATCCACGATAAGCGATTGATTGGGCAGAGACAAATGAAACCCAGAAGGGCAACCAGAAAAGCAACTGGATGGCAGAAGCGAATGCATGGCCTGGGTAAAATGGAGTTGCCCAAGCATACCGGGCATACTTGACTAAACAGATATTCATCTAAACAAAATAATCCCTGGGTATATGGATCAATCTATGGATAAATGGGTATTTGGGCTGAGTATATGGACCACTAATAAGCCTACGGAAAGATAGTTACGAAACAAAGGCCGGTGTAATTCCTAGCTTTAGTCTTTTACTTCATGCGGTTAATAGGTGATCATAAGTGGCATTCCCCTAACATCCAGTTGCATAGGCTGTTACACTATCTATCTCTCCCTTGTGAGGTAATGCAGCATCGTACTTTTACAGTTCAATATGCATTATGTGTCTGCAATGCATGTACTGATTACTCTAAGCGATTATGTTGCAGATTGTCACTCTGTTATTGTTCAGAAGGAAATAAATATATGATTGAGTTGTCTTTATTTCGACTTGTCAGTCTGAAGTAATATAAGTAGAGTAGCTTAGAGACCTTGTGAGGCTGTGTACCTCTTCTATAACCTGATAACATACACCACGAGACATTGATGGTGCAATAGTAATTAACTATTGTTCTCATGGGGAGACACGAACCTAAATCTTTCCTATCCCTTACTCTCATCCTTTTTCTCCTTCTCTCTCTCTCTCTCTCTCTCTCTCTCTCTCTCTCTCTCTCTCTCTCTCTCTCTCTCTCTCTCTCTCTCTATCTCTCTCTTCATCTTTCTTTACTATCAAAGGTAGTGTGTAGTAGGCAGAGTTCGACTGAGGAACGAACTTTTAGGCTTCACACTTATCTTATATCATATTCCCTCATCATTCTTTTCTTTTCTTCTCTCTCTCCTCCCTCCCTCCTCTCTCTTCTTCCTATTCTTTTCTAGCTGTCACAAAAATGGCGTCGTCTGGCAAGGATATTGTTTCCCGAATATTCTGGGACCTTCCAGCTTAGTCCAGTGAGCTCCCAGGAAGATTCCATGTGACCTTTGTCTCGGTGGTGTCAGGTTATACTACTATAGTGAGATCGTATACATAGATTTGTCGCTTACAGTCAGTAGTTCGTGATTGCCTGCTCGATAGTTGTCTCAGTAAGTGCTCCTTTACTAGGCTACTTATCTCATAGCTGGTTGGTAAATTGTCTGAACTATCTGTTGGCGAGGTTTCTACTAAGTATGTTCAGTTAGAAACTCTTGTGTAAAGTACACCGGCCAAACCACCTTGCTACAAGAATACAGGAAAACCCTAAATACAACAACAAAATACCCAGGGATAGCCAACTCAGAAGGAGAGTCAGCGCAGCGGAATCTGTCCGAAATGAGCTCAGACAACAGCTGAGCAGAGCAAGTCAACGTACGGGTGGCCTTATCTTGTCATCATTAAAGGACCAAGCTCCTTAATGTCAGTGCACGTTAAAGACTAACTCACTGATTGAAGAGTATCAGAATAAAATACTCCACCGTTATACAAAGGTCACCCACTCTTCACCCAGGAAGTCAGAGTCATTATTGACGACAGGGCATGGCAGGCGAAACCCAGAGCCATGCAAAGTATGAGAACAATTCCCACACCTGTTATGCAGAGCCAGCCAAACCTGTGGCTGTCCGGGGAATGAATTTCGCTGACTCTTTTAGGGAACAGTTATGAAGCTGTTTAGGTGACAGAACCCAACATTTCTGGTGGCAGTGTAGACATCCGAGGCCACTAAGAAAATATAGCGCTCCCCCCCCCCCCTTTTGTGTTGCCCTGCAAGGAACGACAAGGACTCATCGTGCTAGCGTGCCCCACCAGCGGCAGGGCGAGACGGGCTGTGCCGAACGTTATCAATGGCACACGTGGCGCACAAGAACTGCACGCATGAACAATTAGATCATCAAGAGGGGATGTTCCCCTCTTGTTTTATGCAGTGAGTTAATTATTGCTGTTGTGAAGAGACAGATGGCAGTGTCACTCGTGGTAGTTAGAAAATCCCTTTTTTTAGATTCGGGAACAGAGGTGGAATTCAGTGTACCAGCTAGTTCAAGGTTCATGAATGTAGTTAGAAATATGTTATTTTGCTGTTTAAATGAATGTGACTACTTGATAGGATCAACTTTTGTGGAGTAGTTAGCTCCCTTGTTGTTTCCATAGCGGAAGTTGTCAAGTCGTGTATGCGAATGTTTTTATTTTTGTGTGGGCCTCACTCTATTGTGTTGGGCAGACACAACTGTAGTATTGGGTGTCATAGTGACAACACACAGTTCAACGTCGTGCCAGGAGGCCAAGGAGACCATTTATAATCTGAGATTGCCCGGGCAGATGTCAATGCGGGTACATGTTTGTTTTTAATGTGAAGGGGCATGGCGAAGAATAAATGTTAGAGCATGATGTCCTATAATTGGGCACACATTTTTTGTCAGAGTTATTTCAGCGTCAAGAGAGTAGGACATAATGTCCAAGAACTGGGCATACCATTTTTTTTTCCAGAGTTATTTCAGCGCCAAGACAATTGAGCACGATGTCCAACGACTGGGCGCACATTTGTTTTTATGTCAAAAGCTGTTTCATGATATATGTTTGGTTTGTTTCTACGGCCACTAAATATTGCGTACTTACAGCAGGGGCTGATTTGCTTTTGTGTACATCGGTGGTGATCGTGAAGATTGCAGCTTCAGGCTAATGTGTCCTTGCGAAAAGGGGAGAATTGGTTGTTTTATTATGCGTGTGAACAGGCATTTGCCTGTGGGGTCATAGGAATTGTTACAATGTTTTTTTTCAGATTCAAGGATGACTGGGCACATTGATGTACAGATTTCCTAGTGGGTAGCACCGATGTGAATTTGATTGTTGGTTTTGTTGTTGTTACAGGGGAGTGGCATATTAAGTGAATGCTTATATTGACATTGTTTTATTAATTTTGGTGCCCCTAAGTATTGCACCCATTAATTGATGATTTTGTTTTCTGGAGAATGCCCAGCATGCAAGGGATTGAACTGTCTTTATTGATATTAGTTGGTTACTATGTTGTTACGATGCACGCCAGAAGACGAACAAGATTTAACTGCCTTATGCACTGGGAGAGCAGGGGATGTAACCAGTATTTTTTTTTATTATTATTATTTGGGGTGGAAGTTCCAAAAAGAGTTTTCCCCTTAGGCATCCAATATTGTTTATGAGGGAGGTCAGATGTGGAGCCAGGGCTTCGATCTCAAGGAGGAATGACGCTATATTGATGGTGGGACCCATCAACTTTTGGTAGGTGGATATGAGACAGTATGGAAAAATGGTTTTCACATACCGCCTTTTTGAAACAGAAAGTTCACCGACCAGTATAAGTTCAAAATTAGTCAGTGGCCGGGCGCTGACTTGGACACGGCCTGCTAACCGCTGGTTTACCTTTCGTTGTTAGTGAAATACGAAATTCATGAAACATGAAGCCAAACTTAGCATAGGAACTGTCAAATGGGCAAGAAATACAACGGATATGGCTAGATATATGGGAACGGACACGCCCCACGAAGCAAAACAGGCAAAGGCTGTAAAAATAGATACAGTAGGCTGGCAGATTTACGGCTGTTGGAACACACAAGCACACAAACAAGGACTATGAACTCGAAGACAGGGTGAAGGTAGTTAGATTAATAATAAGATGCAAATTAAGCAGAGTACGCGAGGTACTGATTGGGTAGTCTTTCACAAGGAAGAGAAACGTCACGTGATTCAAGAAATGCGCCAACTCAAGAAGTTATATATACTTTAGGATCCAGTCAGTTTGGAGGGTGAACAGGAGAGAGTCGGTCAGTCGAGAGTGGACTCCGGGATCGGCGGGGGCCTGAGCCCTCTTGGGGCAGCCCAACGAACATAGTAACAGGACTTTAGAAATTGTGGCTAATCCGTGCCCAAGTCTGTATAGTATCTGGAGGAGGAGGAAGTGAAGGAAGACGGACAAGCGCCCATGCTAGAACTCGTCTGAATCACTGATAGGAGTGAGAGCGACTAAGGATCTGTGAACGGAACCTACCCAAGGCAGATAAGCCAAAGAAGGGAAAGACACGTAGAGTCCGAGGGTCGCCTAAGTGCAAGAAAGCCACTTGAGTTAGAGGACCGCCAGCTAAGGAGACCGCTCGTTAGTTGCAGTAGATGGCTAAACGTCAGACAGGACGACCATAGCCAGGGACACTGCGGTTGGAACTACGCAGGAGTCTAAAGGTCAGATAGGACAATAAGGTCAAGTGGGATCCACGACAAGCGATTGATTGGGCAGAGACAAATGAAACCCAGAAGGGCAACCAGAAAAGCAACTGGATGGCAGAAGCGAATGCATGGCCTGGGTAAAATGGAGTTGCCCAAGCATACCGGGCATACTTGACTAAACATATATTCATCTGAACAAAATAATCCCTGGGTATATGGATCGATGAATCAATCTATGGATAAATGGGTATTTGGGCTGAGTATATGGACCACTAATAAGCCTACGGAAAGATAGTTACGAAACAAAGGCCGGTGTAATTCCTAGCTTTAGTCTTTTACTTCATGCGGTTAATAGGTGATCATAAGTGGCATTCCCATAACATCCAGTTGCAAAGGCTGTTACACTATCTATCTCTCCCTTGTGAGGTAATGCAGCATCGTACTATTACAGTTCAATATGCATTATGTGTCTGCAATGCATGTGTAGCAGTATGTGTATATTGGGTGGGCAAAACTACAGCACGCTTGAGCATCAGGATGGAATGGGAAGAAGGATGCTCAAGTCGTGACGTAGTTTGTTGTTAGGAACCAGTTAACATCTAGGCCTAGAAGCGAGAAGACGCCATGTTGTAAGAAGATTGATCAAGCTGTCATCTATGTGAAATAAAGATAATTTGTATTCGCCCAAGACTTGTTAGTCCTCTATACTTCACACCGTTATAGAGGATGAATTGGCGCCGATGCCAGGATCCGTGCTTGGACTGTCGCGGTAAATAGACCTATTATTTACTTCAAGCAACTGACTTTAGGAAGCCCTTTGGCGACGATGGAAGGACGTAATATATTTTAGGGGAGACACAGCGACTAAAAGCCTGGCCAGAGGTAGTTGTTGTGATTTCCCAGAAGAAGAAAAGAAAAAAAAAAGGCAAAGTTGAAGGTCATCTTGTTGGATCAACGTTATGGATGGTCAGCTTCTTTTTGTATGATGAGCGCCACAATAATTGCTCCACGCTATACGATCAACGAACGTTGCCAAAGTTTATCTTTGCTCGTTTCCAGAATGTTGACGCCGCTACTCTGGGTGTGCTGATTTAGACCGAAGCTCCTTGTCAGGTTCGGCTGAAGTACTGTTTTTTTGATCGCCGTCGTCCAGTGATGGTTTTGATCGCCATGGCCCAGTAACTAGACAAGTCATTGTTATACAGTCCGCTTCGTCAAATTTTGCTGGCCTTGGTCATTGTTATACAGCTGCTTGTCAAGTTCTGCTAGCCAAATCATTGTTACACAGTCCGCTTCGTCAAATTTTGCTAGCCAGGTCATTACAATCGAGCCGTTGTCAAGTCATTTACGGACTCCGTTGTGTGAGAGAGCCGCTTTGTCAAATCAGTCAGCCGCTGCTCTACACTGAGAAGCTGACTATCGTTCATTGCTGATTTCAGAGGGCTGGCCAGTGCTGTCCTCTGATCACAATCGTTCCTTGCCGTGTTTCAAGAGCCCGTCCCTGGGTGGCTGATACATTCAATCGTTCCTTGCCGTGTTTCAAGAGCCCGTCCCTGGGTGGCTGATACGTTCAATCGTTCTTCACTGTCTTATCGACGTCGCTGTTGTTCCTGTGGAGTCTTGTCGAGCCCAGTCTAGCCTATCGAGCCCAGTCGAGCATTTTTGATCCTTACGGAGTACTGAAGCCGCTTTGTCGATCCTGGTTCAAGTACTCGAGTGCCAGATACCGTGCTTCTCAGTCTCGGCATACAAGGGCATAGACGTCAAGGACTTCATTTTCGATTGGAAAATTTAGTTCAACAAGAAAAGGGGTAATATAAATAAATTTTTCTATTAGATAGAAAATTATTGAGTTTCAGGAGGAAGATAACATCCTTTGGTTAATTTAAGACTGTATATTAATAAGTATTGATTGTTTTTTTGCTTGAATAAATGTGAATATTTCAGCATAGCAGACTCATCGCAGCACAGTAGAGAAACAGGCATAATTGAGAATTATTTCGGCTGAGCTCAAGACGAGTTTTTTTTTTCAGGTACCAAGGAATATGCAGAAGAAGAAGTAGAAATATTGTTTCAAGCTTGATAGAAATTACAAAGAAGTTAATATGAATTACTTATATGTAGAATTACAACGTATTAGTACATGGTTGGGAGAGTTAAAGATAGCAGTTAATGAAGTAGAGAATTTCGTAGAAACGTTGAAGAACAGAACGACTAGACAAGACCCTTATAGATTTAAGGTAGACTACAATAGAGTAGGAAAGAATAACAGGAGACAGCCACTGCTTGATAAAGACAGAAGACAATATAGTTATGACGAACCAAGGCCTAATGGTTATAGGGTAAAAGACGGTGAGAACAGACGTAATGGTGAAAAGTCGGACTGGTATGGCTGTTATAGATACAAGAATGATCCTGAGAGAGACTTTTCCAAGAAATTATGGAAATGGCCATCCTATGGCAAGACTGCTAGAAAAAAACGTGACGACTGGTTTGAACAAAGACGGAGACAGTATTTGAAGTCAGGGTCAAAGAACAAAGTGGAAAACGTAAGTGAAAATTCAACTATTCCTAAGGTGATTGCCAATATGACTGTTAGACAGGAAAAGAAAACGACGGTGTTAATAAAGAGAATAGACCGAGAGACACAGACGCAGACAAGTAATACGATAAATGATAGTACGCAGACACATATGGATACTCTAGAGAAGACAACCCAGGTACAGTCAATTAAGAAAATAGAAAAGGGAACGCAAACTATTAAGACGGTGGAAATTGCGGAATCACCTCAGGTGAAATTAGAAAAAGAAGACACAGTTGAAGTTAAGAAAGATAGACAGACGAGAACCAAAGACGAAAGGAAACCAAAGAGGAAAAGTATTGAAGAAAGAAATAGTAGTATGATAGTTAATAGAGGTACTGCCATGTCAAGTTCCTCAGGTATAGACATTAGATTACTTCCCAAATGGTGTAGAAATATTAGGTGTGAGAGCTCAGGTTACGGAGAAGATATTCCTACCGCTGCATATTATAGTAAATACCGTGATGCTGAGACAACTGTGAATACTGATGATTCGGAGAATGAGAGAATTGCACTACGAGCAGATCCTGAATCGAAGCGTGATGTTCCCTCATACGGTATAGTTGCTGGTGGACAGACGGACAGAGTTTTAGTTGGTGACTCTTTAGAACTAGATACCAGTTTATATGACAGGAAAGTAGGGAAGGCTAAGAGACGAATACCAAGAAAGAGAAAGAAAGTCAGACGTTCTAAAGGCGACTATGGGAATAGGATCGACGTGGCTGCAGTGAACTACTACAATGAATCTGATGAGGGAACTATTATCAGTGTGTCATCTGAAGACGAGATGGGGAAATGTAAACGTTACGTAAGGTATACAGGAAACAGTGAGCAGACTGACGCAAATAAAGGAAATAAGAAGAAAGCATTTAAGAAGAAGAATAGTAATAGACAGATAGCGGAAATTTACTCCTCGACGACAGAAGATAACATAAGAAAACTCAGAGAATTAAGACCTGAGTACTTTAACAGGTTAACAACAGATAGTGAAGATGACATAATTAGAGAAAGACGTACTAATGTATTGAGAGACAATGAAATATTTAACTTGGACACACTCTATAACTGTTAAAATTCCTTGGGTGAGGAAGGAAAATGGAATAGTTTTGGCTTATGAGAAGAATTGCGGTTTGAGCATATAGATATATGGGTTGTCTAAAATAGGCAGATGAATTTTTTGGTGTAGCTGTAGCAGTATGAGTATATTGGGTGGGCAAAACTACAGCACGCTTGAGCATCAGGATGGAATGGGAAGAAGGATGCTCAAGTCGTGACGTAGTTTGTTGTTAGGAACCAGTTAACATCTAGGCCTAGAAGCGAGAAGACGCCATGTTGCAAGAAGATTGATCAAGCTGTCATCTATGTGAAATAAAGATAATTTGTATTCGCCCAAGACTTGTTAGTCCTCTATACTTCACACCGTTATAGAGGATGAAATGGCGCCGATGCCAGGATCCGTGCTTGGACTGTCGCGGTAAATAGACCTATTATTTACTTCAAGCAACTGAATTTAAGAAGCCCTTTGACGACGATGGAAAGACGTAATATATTTTAGGGGAGACACAGCGACTAAAAGCCTGGCCAGAGGTAGTTGTTGTGATTTCCCAGAAGAAGAAAAAAAAAAAAAAAAAAAAAAAGCAAAGCTGAAGGTCATCTTGTTGGATCAACGTTATGGATGGTCAGCTTCTTTTTGTATGATGAGCGTCACAATAATTGCTCTACGCTATACGATCAACGAACGTTGCCAAATTTTATCTTTGCTCGTTTCCAGAATGTTGACGCCGCTACTCTGGGTGTGCTGATTTAGACCGAAGCTCCTTGTTAGGTTCGGCTGAAGTACTGTTTTTTTGATCGCCGTCGTCCAGTGATGGTTTTGGTCGCCATAGCCCAGTAACTAGCCAAGTCATTGGTACACAGTCCGCTTTGTCAAATTTTGATGGCCTTGGTCATTGTTATACAGCTGCTTGTCAAGTTCTGCTAGCCAAATCATTGTTACACAGTCCGCTTCGTCAAATTTTGCTAGCCAGGTCATTACAATCGAGCCGTTGTCAAGTCATCTCCGGACACCGTTGTGTGAGAGAGCCGCTTTGTCAAATCAGTCAGCCGCTGCTCTACACTGTCGGTTGTTTTGAGAAGCTGACTATCGTTTATTGCTGATTTCAGAGGGCTGGCCAGTGCTGTCCTCTGATCACAATCGTTCCTTGCCGTGTTTCAAGAGCCCGTCCCTGGGTGGCTGATACATTCAATCGTTCCTTGCCGTGTTTCAAGAGCCCGTCCCTGGGTGGCTGATACGTTCAATCGTTCTTCACTGTCTTATCGACGTCGCTGTTGTTCCTGTGGAGTCTTGTCGAGCCCAGTCTAGCCTATCGAGCCCAGTCGAGCATTTTTGATCCTTACGGAGTACTGAAGCCGCTTTGTCGATCCTGGTTCAAGTACTCGAGTGCCAGATACCGTGCTTCTCAGTCTCGGCATACAAGAGCATAGACGTCAAGGACTTCATTTTCGATTGGAAAATTTAGTTCAACAAGAAAAGGGGTAATATAAATAAATTTTTCTATTAGATAGAAAATTATTGAGTTTCAGGAGGAAGATAACATCCTTTGGTTAATTTAAGACTGTATATTAATAAGTATTGATTGTTTTTTTGCTTGAATAAATGTGAATATTTCAGCATAGCAGACTCATCGCAGCACAGTAGAGAAACAGGCATAATTGAGAATTATTTCGGCTGAGCTCAAGACGAGTTTTTCGTTCCCAGGTACCAAGGAATATGCAGAAGAAGAAGTAGAAATATTGTTTCAAGCTTGATAGAAATTACAAAGAAGTTAATATGAATTACTTATATGTAGAATTACAACGTATTAGTACATGGTTGGGAGAGTTAAAGATAGCAGTTAATGAAGTAGAGAATTTCGTAGAAACGTTGAAGAACAGAACGACTAGACAGGACCCTTATAGATTTAAGGTAGACTACAATAGAGTAGGAAAGAATAACAGGAGACAGCCACTGCTTGATAAAGACAGAAGACAATATAGTTATGACGAACCAAGGCCTAATGGTTATAGGGTAAAAGACGGTGAGAACAGACGTAATGGTGAAAAGTCGGACTGGTATAGCTGTTATAGATACAAGAATGGTCCTGAGAGAGACTTTTCCAAGAAATTATGGAAATGGCCATCCCATGGCAAGACTGCTAGAAAAAAACGTGACGACTGGTTTGAACAAAGACGGAGACAGTATCTGAAGTCAGGGTCAAAGAACAAAGTGGAAAACGTAAGTGAAAATTCAACTATTCCTAAGGTGATTGCCAATATGACTGTTAGACAGGAAAAGAAAACGACGGTGTTAATAAAGAGAATAGACCGAGAGACACAGACCCAGACAAGTAATATGATAAATGATAGTACACAGACTCATAGGGATACTGTAGAGAAGACAACCCAGGTACAGTCAATTAAGAAAATAGAAAAGGGAACGCAAATTATTAAGACGGTGGAAATTGCGGAACCACCTCAGGTGAAATTAGAAAAAGAAGACACAGTTGAAGTTAAGAAAGATAGACAGACGAGAACCAAAGACGAAAGGAAACCAAAGAGGAAAAGTATTGAAGAAAGAAATAGTAGTATGATAGTTAATAGAGGTACTGCCATGTCAAGTTCCTCAGGTATAGACATTAAATTAATTCCCAAATGGTGTAGAAATATTAGGTGTGAGAGCTCAGGTTACGGAGAAGATATTCCTACCGCTGCATATTATAGTAAATACCGTGATGCTGAGACAACTGTGAATACTGATGATTCGGAGAATGAGAGAATTGCACTACGAGCAGATCCTGAATCGAAGCGTGATGTTCCCTCATACGGTATAGTTGCTGGTGGACAGACGGACAGAGTTTTAGTTGGTGACTCTTTAGAACTAGATACCAGTTTATATGACAGGAAAGTAGGGAAGGCTAAGAGACGAATACCAAGAAAGAGAAAGAAAGTCAGACGTTCTAAAGCCGACTATGGGAATAGGGTCGACGTGTCTGCGGTAAATTATTATGAGTCTCATGAAGGAACTATTATCAGTGTGTCATCTGAAGACGAGATGGGGAAGTGCAAACGTTACGTAAAGTATACAGGAAACAGTGAGCAGACCGACGCAAATGAAGGAAATAGAAAGAAAGCATTTAAGAAGAAGAATAATAATAGACAGATAGCGGGAATTTACTCAACGACAGAAAGTGACTTAAGAAAAATAGAAGAATATATGACCTTAAGACCTGAGTACTTTAACAACAGGTTAACAACAGATAGTGAAGATGACTTAATTAGAGAAAGACGTACTAATGTATTGAGAGACAATGAAATATTTAACTTGGATACACTCTATAACTGTTAAAATTCCTTGGGTGACGAAGGACATATGGAATAGTTTTGGCATATGAGAAGAATTGCGGTTTGAGCATATAGATATATGGGTTGTCTAAAATAGGCAGAGGAATTTTTTTTGGTGTAGCATCATATGGTACTGGGTAGGCGATAGTGTTGTTGAGGATAGAGAGTTACGGCAAATGATATTCTACGTGGATACGTAATACAGGATATCTTGTGTTTGGTTACGATGTAGGGAGAGTAAACAAGGTAAAAATACTCTGTTGTCCGGAATGGATAGATACAGAGAGTTAATCACGTTGAGTGATGTATAACTATTGTGATTAGAGTAGAGTAGATTCAGCACAGAATTAGTAGAGGGTGAGAGATAAACTAAGTAGGAAATGTATCGTATAGTATCAAGAACCAGGTCACGGGACATGTGGCAAGGGCACACGTGGAACACTTAAGAAGAGATGAGGATGAGAGGGAAAATAATAATTATAATAATTATTATTATTCAGACACCGGATACTTAGATGAACAAGTCGTCAGGGGAACTACAATAACCACAGGTTTTAGAAAAGCTCCAGCACAAAATCAGTTAATAACAACTCCAGTTTACGATGATACTCAAGAACAGACAATACCGAAAACGATAGAAGAAGAAAATGTGAATGAGAGTCATTATGATAGTATAGAATCTATGAAAGAGGAAATAGGTGCCCCATTTAAGAATACTAGACAAGCAACGAAAAGAAGAATGGATAAACAAAGAGAAAGAGAAGTAAAAAGACAGAGGAGAATTAGAGATTATTCAACAAGCGGTGAAGATATGCCTCTACTAGAAAGGTCCTTAAGAAATAATGATAGACGAATTAGATGGGATATTGAACGGAAGAGATTAGCGGCTGCTAGCGAGAGACATACAGAGGAAGAAGTGGAAATGGATGAAAAGTCAGAATCAAATAGTAGTATGGAAGAAACTAATAAGTTATACGAAGAAGAAGATATTGATGTGGAGATAGCACTTATTCAAAGAAGCTTGGAGTTATTGAAAAAGTGGAAACGTAGGAGGTAAATGGATAGAAAATATTGCAGATAGCAAGATATAAGTTTCATGGTTTAAAAAGGAAAGAGATACTTGATGAAGTATATGAAACGGTGGAAATGGAAAAGGCTTCTATTGATACTTTTCATAGGTGGTCTTGAGGAGTAGTTAAGCATTAAGATAACTAATATAGATGTAGGTTCGAGTGAGGCATATATATTATTTTTTTTCTCTCTGTGATGGAATTGCTGGTTGATTTTATGTTTCAACTTCTTGAGTTTTCTTAGATAGATAAATTAGTCAATGGTACAGCAGGTAGATGTACTCTATATTAAATAGACAAGTTTTTATTGGTGCTAGAAATACCGTGATTAATTGTAATGATTAAGTAGTTGTAGTAATATGTGGAACAAATCCAGGAGAAACAATTCGTGTGTCGAACCACAGGTTCTATTGGTAGATAATACGCTCATTGTTAGTTAAAGACTTTTGTGGAAAGAACAGATATTGTTTTAAGTTAGAAATTGGTCTGTAGATAACAGATATATACTTGGCAGTGAGTTGTTTTAGTTTATCGGTTAAAAAAATGACTTGTGTGAATAGATATGTGTTACGTTGGTTCGTATAGGAGGACAATGTTGCTTGGTCACCTTAAGTAATTCTATGTGAATTATTTTTTTTGAAAACCTTCTCTTTAGCGAGAAGACAGTTGTGTTATTGACTCTGAGTTTTTAATGCCTCATATATAATATGTTTGTTTTGCTTGATTTGGTCCTGTGAAATGGTTGTTGTTATTTGAATAGGATTATTGTGTTCCTAGACTCTTGCGTACAAACTATTGGTCCGTAAAAGAGACCAATAGTGATAGGTAATAATAGAATATTTTCTTCTGGTTTGATAAGATGCATGTTATATTATTTTAAAATGTGTTTTTCTTTGAATGAGTTGGGGGGTATAATGTCTTGTTTTGATTTTATTTCGCTTAACTCATAATTTAATTAAGTTGTTTTGTGTATTAGGTTACCTTGTTAGTAAATATGTTATAAATTTAATTAAGTAAGTTTAATTTTTAAATAGTTATGGTGTTGGCTAGAATAAAGAAAATATATGGGGCTTTATTTAAGAACCTTCGTTCAGAAAAGAGTTAATAAAACTTCTGAGGGCTAATAGAGAGACACATTCTCTTTGTGAATATTAAGTTGCTGTGATAATCGGCATGAAGAGGTTCTTATAGATATGAAGTATTAGGAAGTAAAATGGAAGCTGCATTAAAGTCAGCATTATATGAAGATATAAGGTTGGGTATATGAAAAAAAACGAGACTGTGAATGGCAGCATATAAGCGGGGGTATATATATAGGTGGACAAAGAAGTAGATCATGGGATGTGAGGGGGCAAGATATAGGAGCTGTGAAAAACCAGCGTTAATTAAATTAAAAATGTTCATGGAATATGAACATTGGCTCGTGGTCAATGATGAGATAACGGAAATATAGACAAGATTGTGGATGGCAATATAAATGTTGAATATATAAATGTTGAGAAAACTTATGTCAACCTGATTTATAGAGAACAAAGATCTATTTCATAAGATGTATTTAAAAAAAAAAAAAATTATTTTACAAAAAAAAGTTTTATTGGCAAGGGAGGTAAATGTGATTGTGTGGACTATTCATTACTTTATGTAAATGTGATTGTGTGGACTATTCATTCTTTATGCTTTTCACTGGGTGCGCACCCCTTCTTTGTTTTTTCTAACTACATTGTTTCTGTCCATCCTGTGTTGTGAAAGAGTGAAGAATTTCATAATGTCAAGTATACGATAACGATTTATACGAGCTGTTCTTATGATATATATATATATATATATATATATATATATATATATATATATATATATATATATATATATATATATATATATATATATATATATATATATATATATATATATATATATATATATATATATATATTGTACAGGAACCTTGAGGAGCCAAGAACGAACAAGAAATATATAGTGGATTACTATATGGCAGGGGGAAAAGTTACGAATAGATTGTTGTACTTAAAATAAAGTTGGTTTGGGGAAGATTAGAAGAGTTGTGGGAGGTAAGGAAAGAGAGGGAATAGAGTAAGGGGATTGGGAGTAAAGACTTTTTAAGGGAAAAAGTCTTTCGAAAACATAGGAAGGTGTAGCAGTATGAGTATATTGGGTGGGCAAAACTACAGTACGCTTGAGCATCAGGATGGAATGGGAAGAAGGATGCTCAAGTCGTGACGTAGTTTGTTGTTAGGAACCAGTTAACATCTAGGCCTAGAAGCGAGAAGACGCCATATTGCAAGAAGATTGATCAAGCTGTCATCTATGTGAAATAAAGATAATTTGTATTCGCCCAAGACTTGTTAGTCCTCTATACTTCACACCGTTATATAGCATCACATGGTACAGGGTAGGCGATAGTGTTGTTGAGGATAGAGAGTTACGGCAAATGATATTCTACGTGGGTACGTAATACAGGATATCTTGTGTTTAGTTACGATGTAGGGAGAGTAAACAAGGTAAAAATACTCCTTTGTCCGGAATGGAAAGATACAGAGAGTTAATCACGTCGAGTGATGTATAACTGGTGTAATTAAAGTAGAGTAGATTCAGCACAGAATTAGTAGAGGGTGAGAGATAAACTAAGTATGAATGTTTGTACTAGAAATGGTTCGACTCAGAGCTATGAAGTGATGTCCGAGATAGTTTTGCTTGTTGGTTTGAGAAGAAAGTATAGTATTGTTGACAGGTGAACCGAGAGTGTCTGGTGAGGAGATATAGATTGAGGAGGAATTGAGTATCCTGTGTGTAAAATAACCAGTTGAACGCGAGAATATTAAGAGTAAAAGACTGTAGAAGTTGATGCTTGAAGAATACGAGTTACGTCGTGCTTGTGGAGAAAGAAGAGCTGATTAAGTCTGAGAAAGTTGTTGTGTGGAGAAGTATAGAATGATAGTTACGAGGTTAGTGGCTCAGTGGAATGAGGTTTGTTTTGAGAGATAGTTGATAGTGCTGTAAAAGAGATATAAGTTGCGAGAGATAATATATAGATTCTGATCTTTGAAAACGAGTGAATGATTGAAAAAAGTAGAAATAAGACAAACATATGTGCGTCGAGAATGGATAGGCTGATGGCAAGTGATAAGTACAGCATGCATGTACGAGGCGTTTAGTTAGTACGTGAGTATAATTCTAGACAAACAGGTATTCGTCGCGGTGAGTGAAGAAGGAGTGAGGTTTGAAGACGTAGCCTAAGTGAAGTACATAGATAAAATGTAATAGTGGCGCTGATATATCTTGTGTCAATGTGTGTAGAGGAGGTCGATACGCTTAGATTGTGGTGAGTGACCACTGGAATGTTGAATTGGCGTCTAAATTGTTTTTTTTTTGAAGTAATAGTATAGACACGTTAGGTTGTCGAGATGCGAGAGTAGTCGTGAGATGAGAGCGAGGTTGTGTATCACTGTCCGTGTGAATATGCGAAGAGTGGTTGATAAGTGACGTTGATAAAACGTGGAACATAGAGGATGCGAAAAAGTAGAGATAAAAAGAACATGATTAGAGAATGTTGATGTCTTTTCGTTAGAATATCTGACGTTGGAAGGAAATTATGGAAGTTGTATGACAGGTTGACGGAAAGAGAGTTAACATTCTGAATGACGTTTCATAAAACATGTTTAGTATTGTTGACAGAGACATGTCGAAGCAGGAATGCCTAATACTGAGAAACGAGAAAAGTGAGGTCTGCTGTCAGTTATAAGTGGCGTGGGTTGCTGTTCTGAAAGAATCCCGATAAATAAGAAGAAGAGTGAAAGATACGGAGGTAAACAAGGTTAGTTAAATGAATGTTGGAGAACGTGTTCCGATAAGTGTGACTAGTTTGATTATCGTCACGATGCAAGAGTGCTAGGAGAGACTTGAGGATAGCTTAGAGTAGTCGTGGTGAGATGTTGGAAAGTAATGATAAGTTAGATAATTGCGTCGGGTAGACGAGAAACTTAAAAGTAGAATTAGTTATTGGTACAGTAGGTAGATGTATTGGTGAGAGGTCTATAGTAAATAGACAAAATATTTGCTGGTCGTAGTAGAGTGGAGATGCCGTGGTTAACGGTAATGATTAAGAAGTTGTAGTGATGTTTGGTACAAATCCAAGGGAAACAATTGGTGTGCCGATCCACAGGTTCTATTAGTAGATAGATGACTGCGGGTACATTGAGATAACATTGAGATAGTCGCCACATTAGTAATAGATAAAGTGAGTGACCTGTAGTTTACAGTGCTTGTTTAAGATGATATTCCAGATATTATGATGTGTTAGGAGTTAGTTTTGTAAAAGATAGAAAATTGTGAGGGGAGAGAATCAATGACAGTACGGTCATTGTTGATTAATGATTTTTGTGTGTGGGGAGAACAGATATTGTTCTAAGTTAAGAATTGGTCTGTAGGTAACAGATATGTATAGATGTATTCTGGGGTTAATGCTTGGCATTGAGTTGTTTTGTTGTATAACAAAATAGGCATGACTTGGCTAAATAGATAGGTGTTACATTGGTTCGTATAGGAGGCCAATGTTGCTGGGTCACTTTAAGTAGTTAGTTCTATGTGAATTATTTTTTTGAAAACCTTCTCTTTAGTGAGAAGACAGTTGTTTTATTGAATCTGAGTTTTAATGCCTCATATATAATATGTTTTTGTTGCTTGATTTGGTCCTGTAAAATGATTGTTATTATTTTAGAATAGGATTATTGTGTTCTTAGACTTTTGCGTACAAACTATTGGTCCGTAAAAGAGACCAGTAGTATTAGGTAACAATAGATTAGGATGTAGGTTGTATTATTTTAATATATGTTTTTCTTTGAATGAGTTAATACCTTTAATTGATATGAGGGGAAACATAAATGATGTTATAAAAACTAGGCGGGGGGGGGTATGATATCCTGTTGTGATTTCATTTCGCTGTTTTGTATGTTAAATAGTAGTTAATTAAGTTATGTTTAATTTACATTGTTTTGTCTAGAATAAAGACAATACATGGGGCTTTAATTAGGACCCTTCGTTCAGAAAATAGTAATAAACTACTGTGGACTAGTAGAGAGACACATCATCTTTGTGAATAATGTGTTCATGGGTATATTATATTGCTGTGATAATCAGCATAATGAGGTTGATATGGTTATGAAGTAGTGGAAACATATACCGGGGATGGTTATGGGAAAGTTTAGAGTTACACTAAAGTCAGCATTGATTGGAAATACATGGATTGGAAGCCATATGGAGGAAGAAAAGATTAATGAATATAGCAGTGGGGTAAATGAGGGGAAAGTTTTGAACATAGTTTCCATGGGGTCAGAAGAGCCATGATATACACGGGATTGCTAGTTTATGGAAGAAGAAGTGGGTAACGGGTTACCCCAGACAAATAGTAAAACATGAATTGAATCCATGTTTGAGTAGACACTGTGGATAGCAGTACAATAGTAAAGGGTTGTAAGTGTGAGAAATGAACATAGTGGTGACATAATGACATGGGGTGTTTGAGGGTCCGTGATATATGGACTGAGATAGAATAAAGTTAGCTGCAAGCAATCACACACACGAGTTCAGGGGTAGTATATGGTTGCTGTTGATAACGGCATAAATTGATAAGTGGAGGTTTTAGTTGATATGCCCATAATAAATGGACAGTAAGGGGTCGCTGAAATTTTCGGCGAGAGAATTCTGAGTGAGGTATAGGAGAAGATTAGTTATGTGAGGTGATGTGTATAATGTTGGAGGAGGTCTTAAGGGATAATGGACCTTTTTAATTGTGTCCTCGGGATGTGTTTGTGGTTTACATTACAATGTGAGGTTGAGGTAAGGTTCAGAGCTATAAAATTGGTAGTTTCTGTAATATATAGACACTTGGAAGTGAATAATATTTTTGATGGTTGGTATTTGATGCTGTAGATAGCAGCGTAAACTGTTACCATAATGAGTGGTACTGTAGAAGATATAATTGTTTTAGACTTTATTACATAAAGTCTCAAATGACATAGGGGGGTAAAGGTGTGTGATTTAGGTGACTGTGTTTTTTTTTAAAGAGTTCTACTTCTTTGAATCTCCGGTGCGCACCGATTCTTTGTCTTTCTATCGTGTGAGAGTGATTTCAGGTTGATTAAAAGTGGAGAATTAGTGGGGTTGGTGATGACAATAGGGAGTTGGTATCAGAAGAGTACAGCGTTTGAAATTTTAAGCGGATTGCTTATGAAGAGAAGAAGAAGTATTTAAGAAGACGTGTTATGATGTATTGTATAAAGTTGAGATTTAAATGTTATTAAGGATATGTAAATATGTTATGTTGTTTTGAAGGGCCAGAAACGAAGAAGAAGTGGGTTGATATATGGCAGGAGAAAGAGTTACGAATAGATTGTTTATTTAAAATAAAGTTGGTTTGGGGAAGATTAGAGGAGTTATGGGAGGTAAGGAAAGAGGGGGAATAGAGTAGGGGGATTGGGAGTAAAGACTTTTTAAGGGAAACAGTCTTTCGAAAACATAGGAAGGTGTAGCAGTATGTGTATATTGGGTGGGCAAAACTACAGCACGCTTGAGCATCAGGATGGAATGGGAAGAAGGATGCTCAAGTCGTGACGTAGTTTGTTGTTAGGAACCAGTTAACATCTAGGCCTAGAAGCGAGAAGACGCCATGTTGTAAGAAGATTGATCAAGCTGTCATCTATGTGAAATAAAGATAATTTGTATTCGCCCAAGACTTGTTAGTCCTCTATACTTCACACCGTTATACATGTACTGATTACTCTATGCGATTATGTTGCAGATTGTCACTCTGTTATTGTTCAGAAGGAAATAAATATATGATTGAGTTGTCTTTTATTTCGACTTGTCAGTCTGAAGTAATATAAGTAGAGAAGCTTAGAGACCTTGCGAGGCTGTGTACCTCTTCTATAACCTGATAACATACACCACGAGACATTGATGGTGCAATAGTAATTAACTATTATTCTCACGCGGAGACACGAACCTAAATCTTTCCTATCCCTTACTCTCATCCTTTTTCTCCTTCTCTCTCTCTCTCTCTCTCTCTTTCTCTCTCTCTCTCTCTCTCTCTCTCTCTCTCTCTCTCTCTCTCTCTCTCTCTCTCTCTCTCTCTCTCTCTCTCTTCAGCTTTCTTTACTATCAAAGGTAGTGTGTAGTAGGCAGAGTTCGACTGAGGAACGAACTTTTAGGCTTCACACTTATCTTATATCATATCCCTCACTCTTTTCTTTCTCTTCTCTCTCTCCTCCCTCCCTCCTCTCTCTTCTTCCACTTCTTTTCTAGCTGTCACAAAATGGCGTCGTCTGGCAAGGATTTGTTTCCAGAATATTCTCGGGTTCCTATTGTAGTCCAGGAGTTCCCAGAATATTCCATGTGAACTTTGTCTCGGTGGTGTCAGGTTATACTATATAGTAAGATCGTGTACATAGATTTGTCGCTTACAGTCAGTAGTTTGTGATTGCCTGCTCGATAGTTGTCTCAGTAAGTGTTCCTTTACTAGGCTACTTATCTCATAGCTGGTTGGTAAATTGTCTGAACTATCTGTCGGCGAGGTCTCTAATAAGTCTGTTCAGTTAGAAACTCTTGTGTAAAGTACCACGGCCAAACCACCTTGCTACAAGAATACACGAAAACCCTACATACAACAACAAAATACCCAGGGATAGCCAACTCAGAAGGAGAGTCAGCGCAGCGGAATCTGTCCGAAATGAGCTCAGACAACAGCAGAGCAGAGCAAGTCAACATACGGGTGGCCTTATCTTGTCATCTTTAAAGGACCAAACTCCTTATGTCAGTGCACGTTAAAGACTAACTCACTGATTGAAGAGTATCAGAATAAAATACTCCACCGTTATACAAAGGTCACCCACTCTTCACCCAGGAAGTCAGAGTCATTATTGACGACAGGGCATGGCAGGCGAAACCCTGAGCCATGCAAAGTATAAGAACAATTCCCACACCTGTTATGCAGAGCCAGCCAAACCTGTGGCTGTCCGGGGAATGAATTTCGCTGACTCTTTTAGGGAAAGTTATGAAGCTGTTTAGGTGACAGAACCCAACATTTCTGGTGGCAGTGTAGACATCCGAGGCCACTAAGAAAATATAGCGCTCCTTCCCCCCCCCCTTTGTGTTGCCCTGCAAGGAACGACAAGGACTCATCGTGCTAGCGTGCCCCACCAGCGGCAGGGCGAGACGGGCTGTGCCGAACGTTATCAATGGCACACGTGGCGCACAAGAACTGCACGCATGAACAATTAGATCATCAAGAGGGGATGTTCCCCTCTGTTTTATGCAGTGAGTTAATTATTGCTGTTGTGAAGAGACAGATGGCAGTGTCACTCGTGGTAGTTAGAAAATCCCTTTTTTTTTAGATGAGGGAACAGAGGTCGAATTCAGTGTACCAGCTAGTTCAAGGTTCATGAATGCAGTTAGAAACATGTTATTTTGCTGTTTAAATGAATGTGACTACTTGATAGGATCAACTTTTGTGGAGTAGTTAGCTCCCTTGTTGTTTCCATAGCGAAAGTTGTCAAGTCGGGTATGCGAATGTTTTTATTTTTGTATGGGCCTCACTTTATTGTGTTGGGCAGACACAACTGTAGTATTGGGTGTCATAGTGACAACACACAGTTCAACGTCGTGCCAGGAGGCCAAGGAGACCATTTATAATCTGAGATTGCCCGGGTAGATGTCAATGCGGGTACATGTTTGTTTTTAATGTGAAGGGGCATGGCGAAGAATAAATGTTAGAGCATGATGTCCTAGAATTGGGCACACATTTTTTGTCAGAGTTATTTCAGCGTCTTCTTTCTTTAATATCAAAGGTAGTGTGTAGTAGGCAGAGTTCGACTGAGGAACGAACTTTTAGGCTTCACACTTATCTTATATCAATTCCCTCTTCTTTCTCTCCTCTCTCTCCTCCCTTCCTCTCTCCTTTACCCTCTTCTTTTCTAGCTGTCACATTAGAAAAGGCTACCCTTGCCATAGGGAATCTTGCTCTAATCTTTACAAGGCAACTTCGTTCAGATGTCACATCCCGTCACCCATACATCCACACGTTCAGATGTGACATCCTGTCACCCATACGTCAACACGTTCAGATGTGACATCCCGTAACCCATACATCCACACGTTCAGATGTTACATCCCGTCACCCATACATCCACACGTTCAGATGTGACATCCCGTCACCCATACATCCACACGTTCAGAAGTTACATCACGTCACCCATACATCCACACATTCAGATGTTACATCACGTCACCCATACACCCACACGTTCAGATGTGACATCCCGTCACCCATACATCCACACTTTCAGATGTTACATCTCGTCCCCTTACATCCACACACCACATGGATCTACATTGTTCTTTACATTCACATTGGACAGCGCTGGCTTGGGATCTCGTGTCTACATTACCATAGATATGTCACAAATCCCGCATTCACAGTTTACGCGTGAACAACAATTATTCATCAGACGACAACCTAATTTTGACCTTGCATCAAACACTAATTCAAATACTGAAATATACAGTAACAATACCATGCAATATACAGTAACAACACTCTGAAAAATACATTAACAACACCCTGGAAAATACAGTTAAAACACCCTGAAATATACAGTCACAACACAATGAAATATAGTCACAACACCCTGAAATATATAGTCACAACACTATGAAATATACAGTCACAACACCCTGAAATATACATTAACAAAACCCTGAAACATATCGTAATACCCGAAAATGTACGGTCACAGCACCCTGAAATATACACCACAACACGCTGAATTATACAGTCACTACACTCTGAAATATACAGTCACAACACCCTCTGAAATATACAGTCACAACACCCTAAAATATACAGTAACAACACCCTAAAATATACAGTCACAACACCCTGAAATATACAGTAACAACACCCTAAAATATACAGTAACAACACCATGAAATACACAGTAACATCGCCCTGAAATATAGAATCACACCACCCTGACATTTACAGTAAGAACACCCTGAAATTTTACAGTAACACTACCCTGAAATAAAAAGTAACAACACCCTGAAATATACAGTAATATAACCTTTAAATATACATTCACCCACCCTAAAAATTATAGTAACACCGCCCAGAAATAAATAGTAACAACACCATGTAATATACAGTAATAACACCCTTAAATATACAGTAACAACACCCAGAAATATACAGTAACAACACCATGAAATATATAGTAACAACACCATAAAATAGACAGTAACAACACCTTTAATTATGCAGTCCTAAATGTTTTTGCGCCTGCTGTTCTTGTCTTTACTTTAACTGATCCATTGCCATGGGATGATTAATTGTCCCGTATCTGCCATGGGCTTATATACACCAATTTTCCTTCTGCCAATCCCTTCAGTTTGATATATAATACAACATATCTTCTACCATGTGAACAGCTGTTAATCATAACTGTGAAACACCCCTACTTCCCCTTTTCCGCCAATCATATTTGTTTAGTCCAAATTGTTTGGCACTTAATCTGTTAAATTTTATAAGGTTTTTATTAATTAGTACATATTATGCGTGTGCATAATGTGGTTTGCTTTATGGAAAAGTATGTTTCATTATTTCAATGCACAAGTTACAATATTATTGCTGTTATAGTACATTCCATGGGATACAACCATGGACACAGTGTCTTTATAGGCAACAAAGGGACACAACACTTATAACTTCTAATTTTGAAAAATCCGAAGTCTGTTTAATTAAGTACATTATACCTATATAATCAGCTTGGGATCTACTATTAAAGGTAACTACTCGCTACTAGAAGACAATAAATCTTTGGAAATTGTTTAAATGCGTGACATAAACGACATGTGATTCTCTTTGACACATGACATCCTACTCCAAAGTCTGTGTACAAGGCCACAAAATGTGTCAACTGTTATTTTATTATTTTAATAATTCTGTGACACTTTCTGTATTATTTTTTGACAGGTGCATGGACTGTACCTCTAATAGTATACGATAACTGTTGAGTTACCCTATTCTGATATTTCCGTTACAAGATAAAGCAATTTGTAAGTCACACACACGTCAGACCAATTGATACCTGGGATTATCAAGGCAGCAGGAATACATCACCAAACACTTAATGGCCATATACAACACATCATTCGTATAGTCTATGCCGTATGGCGTTAGAGATCTGTATACAACCATCTGTCTCTTGTGCTGCCAAACATTTCTGGTACAGATGATCCTTTATGCCATGACCTGACATTGTCCAGTATCCTGTCTCTCGAAGTGTTTTTCCTCCATGCCATAGCGTGACCTTGTCCAGCATCTTCTCTCTTGTCGTGTATTTGTCCTCCATGCCATGACGTGACATTGCCCAGCATCTTCTCTCTTGTCGTGTATTTGTCCTCCATGCCATGACGTGACATTGTCCAGCATCTTCTCTCTTGTCGTGTATTTGTCCTCCATGCCATGACGTGACATTGTCCAGCATCTTCTCTCTTGTCATGTATTTGTCCTCCATGCCATGACGTGACATTGTCCAGCATCTTCTCTCTTGTCGTGTATTTGTCCTCCATGCCATGACGTGACATTTCCCAGCATCTTCTCTCTTGTCGTGTATTTGTCCTCCATGCCATAGCGTGACATTGCCAGCATCTTCTCTCTTGTCGTGTATTTGTCCTCCATGCCATAGCGTGACATTGCCAGCATCTTTTCTCTTGTCGTGTATTTGTCCTCCATGCCATGACGTGACATTGCCCAGCATCTTTCTCTTGTCGTGTATTTGTCCTCCATGCCATGACGTGACATTGCCCAGCATCTTCTCTCTTGTCGTGTATTTGTCCTCCATGCCATAGCGTGACATTGTCCAGCATCTTCTATCTTGTCGTGTATTTGTGAATTATGCATTGTAATTGATTCAGTGCCCAAGACTAATATATCGCCACATGTGACTTCCCATTTGGACAGAAGGACGATATATCGCTGTACTAGGGTGACCGTGTTAGTTGTTTTGTTTCGTGGCATCTTCCACTGTTTTAATTCTCAGTGAATGTACATTTACATGATAATACTGGTTTATTAGATCGTGTGCCATGTGTGATGAAACCAACTTTTTGTGTGTCCCTGAATGTGTTAATACCAGCAGACGGAACATGATTTCAGGAAGTTGAGTGTGGATTCATAATCGCGTGCCATGGCGACATCAGTTGGCAGTCATGTTTGGCCATTTCCATCTCAATCAATTACCAGAATCTTGGATCAGATATGGTTTCATGTCTCCATTATGACTTGTGGCCACGCCGTCCAGATACGTATCTCCTTGCTTTGGCCTAGCCCATGTCCCATAAATCTTGCCAGTTGTCACACTTCTTTCTTACAGTTTATTTCTTTCACAACAATCTCGATCGTCTACGTTTAATTTCCTGACTCAATTTCTTGTTGAACTTTATCAATGATTTCTCTGTCTGTCCGTGGTATTCTTGGCATTTTCCTCACAAACCACATTCCAGTTGCCATTATATGTTCCTTATCGTGTCTGCTTGTTGTCCATAAACGTAGAATAGTGCAAGTAAGAGCATCGTTTCATGAGTGAAGAAAGGATTACTAAGAGTTATATTAAACTAATCCCGATGCACAAAAGCGAATCATGTACATTTAACCTTAAGATAAAGTCAACAGTGTTGCGCACATGTTTTTTTGTTTTGCTTTCTCTATATAGTGAGGCAATTAGTTTGTTCAGGTTCTATAAACGTGTCTATCATTAATTAGTATGTGTTAGACTTGTGCAAAATATTTCATGAAATCAATGCACAGAAAGTTACATATTGTAGACGATGACGTCATTTATCACGTAGTACAACTATAGGCAATAATAATAACTTCTTTTTGAAAAACAAAAACGTTAAGCTGTTTAAATACATTAATATGTAATCAGCAAATCCATTGATTAAGGTTCAATAACAGAAGACACCAGCTATTGGGGAGAGGGGGTGGGGAGGAGGGAAGTTTAGGAATTGATTGCTTGCTTGCGTTCGCTGGCTGTGAAGTCCTGTATGTCGGATGAAGACATCCTGGTGTCCAACATTAGTGTGATGTCATACAGGACCTGAGGTTTGCGTGGGTATTCGTTGTCCCATGTCTGGCTTATTGGTGTGCTGAATGGTGGTTCCTTGCCGTGCAGACAGGTACTCTCCGACTACGGAAGAATCAGCGATCCTACAGCGTTAGCCAGGACCCCGAAGAGACCTGTTGCCCAGGACGCACGACTAGGACGTGTTAGTAGGTCTTGGCCAGTATAGAATCTGGCCCTGGTTCCTTGGAAACACCTCTGCGTCCCAAGAGTTTGGTAATATATTAGCTTCTCGACCTTTATCTGGTCAGGGCCAGCCGCAGAGGCGGTCATCCAGATGACACACAGGGACGTGAGGACTAATGTGGCTGCTCTGGCCACTGGGGAAACACGTGTTCTTAAAAAAATAATAATCAATTACAATAATAAAACATATATAATCGAATATTCAGAAGCCATTACCATCTGTGGACAACAATCATCTTTAAATTCATATCCTTTTTTTGGCTGACTCAGTCACAAGTTTATTATTCTTAGCCCGAATTCGATAGTATAACTTCTCTTCTGGGGTTAGATGGGGTACGGGTAATATTAGATGGAAGGAATTTGCAGATTCTTATAGCAAGCAAGTCTTCCCGTGGTATCTGGGGACGAGGTAAATTCAAATCAAATCAAATCAAATCAACTTTATTTTAAAAGGGTAACAAATTGGGCACGCAGGCCCGTCTTACATTCGGCCCTTCCAATCACTCGTCTTTCGTTCATCAAGAGCATTATACATTTACATAGGAAGAAAGGTAAACATTGTGAAATGAATGTTGTAAACATAATCAAGACAAATTACCATGTTATGAGGCCCATTTCCCACCTACCCATACATCACCCCACCCATACACACAACCCCACCTACCCACACACACACACACCCAGGGACACATACATACCCCACCAACGAACCCATCTCCCTCTTAAACATCCCCCACCCACACACACTGCCCTCACCTGTTCCCCCAACCAAAACACATTCGCCACCCACAAACATCCCCCACCAACCCACACATCCCACGCCCACCCACATACACATCCTAAACCAGACATCCTCTCCCCACACACACCTCCAACCACCCATCCCCATAGCCATATCTCCATCGACCACATATTCCCCTCCCACGCACACACATCCCCCACCACCCTACACATCGCAAATCCACTCACACATCCCCAAACCATACACACACACATTCCAACCAACTGACATCTCCCTACCCCGACACAGACACATCTCCCTAACGACCTATTCAACCCCAATCCACTCATACACACCCCACCACCCTCACATACATCCTCCACCTACCCACACATGCCCTAACCCAATTCCCCATCACACACACCCCCACCCGCACATCACATACATCCTCTACCACGCAATATTCCCAACCCACATACCGCACACATATCCCTTACCATCACATCCCACATACCACCATGCATCCCCACCTACACACCACACAATATCCCCCACCCACATACCATACAACATATTCCCACCCACACCCACACAGATACCCTTACCCATCCACCCTACATACCCCCACCGACACACACATACCCCACCCACACAATATCCCCAACCAACACACCACGCACCTCTCCCCACCCACACATGCATTTCCCACCCATCCACCAACACTCACTCACTCACGCACACATCTTCCACTACGCACCCACACACCCCCACCCACGCCCAACCAAACATCTCTCGATCACAATACCCCTACCCACACACATCCTCCACCCACTCACGCATCCCACCCCGACACATATACATCCCTCACCCACCTACACATCCCTATGCCACTCATACACCCCCAACCACACATTCTCCATCCACGCACACATCTCCCACCCATACCCCCCACCGCCTACACATACTTCTCCAAACCACCACACACCCACTACTCACCCACACATATCCCCCACGCATACACACATTCCCCGCACCCACCACACACATCCCACACACCATAAACTATCCCCCACCCAAACACATATCCTCACCCATACCACCACAAACATACCTCCCATCCGCACATCCCCCACCAACACACCGCACACATATCCCAAATCCACACACCATACACTTCTCCCCTACCCGCCCTTACATCCCAAATCCACCCACACAATCCCCTACCCACACAACCCCGCCACCCACACATACTTCCAACCCCAATCCACCCACACATATCCCCCACCCAAACACACATCCCCCGTACCCGTCCCATACACACATCTTCCACCCATACACACAGCCCCCACACCCTACTTTCACCCTCACACATCCATCCACACATCCCACCAACACCCACAAATATCACTACTCACCACCACCCACACACCTCAAGCCATCCAAACGCATACCCCCACCCACACTCCCCCACCCACACATCACCACCCACACATATCCCCACACTCACACTCATCCTCCACACATCCTCACATCTAGACACATACAAAATGCCTCAAGTGAGCATTGAAACTAGTATGAACAAACTCCCACACTTTACTCACACACATACACTGACAATTGTCGTGAGCAGTCTCATAAAAATGTTAAACATGGAGAAAAATGTGTACATAAACAGTGTGTGAAGTAAAAATAATGATGCTCACACACACACACACACACACACACACACACACACACACACATTCACTCTCACGTTCACTCATTCTGTCTCTCACTCAAACTACAGTAATGTACATGAGTTTATATTATACATGATAAAATCAAATGGTATTTAACTGATTAGACGTAGACAGTCAAAATTTTTTGGGCATGTTATGAGAAGAAATGGATTGGAGAATTTGGTGACAAATGGTAAGATCGAGGGGAACAGACCAAGGGGAAGACCTAGAAGCAAGTACCTGGATGGCTTGGCCTTGTGGCATGGTCGAGACAGAAACACGGAGCTGATCCACGACTCTGGTGATCGAGTGAGATGGCAGAACATGACCGCCCACGCTTACAGGCATGGCACATGATGGATGGATTTAACTGATAACATGACAGATGAGAATACACAAACATATGGATTCGCGTGTTACATAACATGCGTATTACATGACATGCATCTGCTCAGCTCTCTCTCTTTCTCTTTCTCTCTCTCTCTCTCTCTCTCTCTCTCTCTCTCTCTCTCTCTCTCTCTCTCTCTCTCTCTCTGTCTGAATTTTGTCATATACACACACTCACACGCATGCGCGCGCTCATGTTGACCTATCGTCCTTAAATTGACGATATAGATTACAAGTATTTCTTTACTCGAAGAGGTCCGATGATGGCGATGGCACTGGCAATGGATAAAGCTAAACAATCAGTCCAAAGTAGGGCTGCGACCGATTAATTTAAATTTAATAGTTAACTTTTGAAAAAAGTAACGATTAATTAATCGTTAATTTCGATTAAAGCAAAACAATTATAGTCATATAACTCACATTATAGTCGTATTTGTCAAAAATCGAAATAACACTGGATTGTCTTGCTCATATGTCATCTACTAACCAACTATGCAAACAGACGAGTATGTTGACTGTATTTGCTTCAAGTGACGAACGCGTCTTATTAACAATATAACCAGCAGAGCTGAACAATAATCGTTTACATGGAACTGGGGTAGCCGGTATGCACAGAATGGTCTTGGCAAGGAATGCCAATTTGAGATATCGATGTCATTAGGTTTCCACCAGTGTAAAGGGTCAACCGATTCAGCAACTTTCTTATCCATTTCAGACTCAATTAGCTTAATACTCTCTTCATTTGGTTCACATATAGTTTCATTGTCAATGTCAGTATCATTCGTTGCAGCAGTCTCCATCTGCTCATCAAGAACATTAACTGCTATGTGTTGTTCAATACGTGACCAAGTTCGTTCTTTTGCATCTTTTGACAAACACTTCGGGTATTTGTAGCGTGGATCAAGTGCTGTTGCAATCTGTAGTATTTCAATACTTGTCATATTAGTTACACGTTCACTGAAGTCCTTACAAGATGCTGCCTTAAATTTAGCTATATACCCTGGATCATCATCGTGTACGGTCACATGCTTTGTCAACCATGATAGTAGTGGTAATACACAGCAACATGAAACATAATCTTGACCGCCAAGCAGGACCGTGGTCTGACAGAATATGACCAAAACTTTGACATATTTCGAAATCTTCTCCCAATCCTAACCTGACAGTTTTGGACCTTTGTAATGCATCTTTTCATCGGACATGTAGACAGCTAATGATTCTCTGGCCTGTAGAAGACTGTAGCATAAAAAATACTGTTCCATCTTGTTGGTACATCTTGCTGCAGCTTACACAATGGTGACTCACTACAATTTTGCAACTCGCTTGTGTTTGCAGCACTATGTTTAAAATGTCCGACAATTTTTCGACATCCGGTACATTTGTATACGTGATGGGAGAAAAGTTTTCGATAAATCGTTAAAAAAAATTAATCGTTAAAATAAATTAACGATGAATCGAGTAATTAATCGTTAACTTCCGCAGCCCTAATATATATGTGTGTATATATATGTGTGTGTATATATGTATATACGATCTGTCTGGTCCAAACCCGTGCTGTTGGACACTTGAATGCAAGAGACTGTGTCGTACACCTACCTGGGTAGCAGCGGAAACAAAGATGGGGTACGGATCAAGATAGAATTATAATACTGAAAGTTAGAGTGGTTTTTATAGATACTTGGGAATAGAATAACTAGAAAGAACTTTGTCTTGAACACATATGGCAAAATAAATTGGGTAAACATGGGTTGTACTGCATGGGATAGCTAATGATAGCAGTGCAAATTATTGAGTTGATTGGGGGACAATATCCCCCAATAGGGAACCGAGGACAAGAGAAGAAGCACTGAACATAAAAATTCCGACCTATATATCTCAGAACTGTGTTCATGGGATTTTTACGTTCCTTAAATGGCACATGCGACTTTAGACATGGTTTAATCTGTACTGTTTAATTAATGTATAGCACATGTTTGCTTCACGAGCTGATAAGAGATGACACATATCGCAATATAAGTTGCTGACTTTTGTTTTAAACACAATTATTTTCAGTTAATTGCATCTATAAACTGCAGTCGGACTAAAGCAAATATATGTGTCATTATAGACTTTTTCTTGCGATATATGGCTGCAAGTTTGTTAAGACTACTGACTCTAGGTTTGAATACAGGACAGTTTCGTGTGTTGTGTAATCTGATAATTTCAGGGTAAGGTTGTAGTGTGTCTTTAATAGCATCTTATAGGTATATATTAGCAACATAATTACAGCAGCAGACGTTGATGAGGTTATTGACACGATGAATACAATTTCTCATCGACAGATTTGCTGCTGTCTCTAACATGGGTCAAGCAGGCCAACTGACACTGTTCCTGGTCGCTGGATTCTTCTTGTCTTCACTGGGGCAAGATCACTGTATTTACCAGGTGCTCAGTTCATCTAGTTCTGTGACAGAGATGATAAATGCCATTGTATTTAAGAGGTTCTCACTTACATCTAGTTCTGTGACAGAGATGAGAAATGCCATTGTATTTTAGGTTCTCACGTAACCTAGGTCTGTGACAGAGATGAGAAATGCCATTGTATTTAAGAGGTTCTCACGTCCATCTAGGTCTGTGACAGCCATGAAGAGAAATAATCATTATCCAGTGCCTTGCAGGCTAGCGTGAGCGATCATACCTCTCCACAAATTACGATCTCTGACGTCATTATTTCAAAGTTGATTGATTGATTGATTGATTGATTTAGGAATCGACATCACAGCATTCGGGGCATTCCCATAAGTGCTCCGTCCCCATCCTCAGCAGCCAGCGAAGAGTTCCAACACTAATAGTACCAGCAGCAATCTGATTATAAGTCCGTCTCGCCTTTCCTCTGAGCGCTGAGCGTCGGCCAGATCCCTTCGTCACTCCTCGCTGTCCTCATTCTTGCCAGACCATGGTAATCCATTTGCTCCTCCGAGGTGTGCACGTGCTCCCACAAGGCCGCAACCACGTCTGCTTGTCATGTATCAATACTCCACCAAGTTCTGCAGAACCAGCCAATCTGTCCGCCTGTTCATTTCCCAGCACACCGGCATGCCCCGGAGAAAAGATCCAGGCGATGCTTGTCACCCGTGACCTCCGAAGCGAAGCAAGCCACTCCGCACGAAGTCTGCCCGTCCTCACCCTCGTCAGCATGCTTTCTGAGTCAGTTACAAACACGGTGTGTGTGTGTGTCATAATCTCCACCCAGCGGAGAGCCGCAGTGACTGCCTCCACTTCCATTCTTAAGCTGGATGTTGTGGTATCATATGCCAGGCTCTCCTGCCCCAAACATCGACCATTAGCGTTGGCTATGAACCCCCAGCCACTTCTCTCACTTCTTGACACCGAACCATCTGTGTAGATAATCACATCACCCGAGTGAGCATTGTCCTGAATTAGATTATCTTATGAAATTACAGCTGTGCTTTCCGATTGCCTTCTGTCGTGTCGTGTATTGTTGCTTCCACTAGCCCCTGTCTAAAGAGACAGACCCTGCAAGGCAGCCAAGGGGACGAAGTTATATATGGCGCCTCTTACCCGCCGATGGCCACGTCATAGAGTTTTGAGGGGAAATACCATTGTAAGAACTAAGAACTTTTCTGTGACGATTGAACTCACAAGCCTCAGTTTGCTCAGTTTTCTGTCGATAACTCAGATCCACATGTTGCTAAAGGAAAGATGCAACGTTACGTGGTTGCTGATGGTGTTCCTTTGGTTCTTACCGTTTAATCTCTGCAATACTATGACCATCCTGTGTTTGATCACATTTTACCAGCTTCCAGTGTTGCTGACTGTCGAGACTAAATATTCAAAGCTTGAGACGTTTGAATTGATAAGAGTTAGTTGCATATCCCGCACAGGACGTTACAGTCAATCCCAGCGTGGTTTGGCTGTATGTGATTTCTTGGCAAGTTTACGTTCAGTAGTCTGCCATTGGCCGGTCTCCCAGGTCTAGCTGTTGCACGACTTTCTCCGTAAAGGAGTATACTCTTCTGAGTAACGTGACGTGGGCTAGAATCAGTAGCGGTTCTCTCCGCGTCGGTAACTTAAGGGGTATGTGAGCTGGACGCTTCGAAAGCAATGGCAAACTACTGAGCGTAATCTTGCCAAGAAATCAACAGTCGGCTGAAAGATGCTGATGTTGACAGCGATGTCCTGTAAAAGGATATACGAACAAAAAACATAAACAAAACAACGTCTGCCATTGCTTTCTGAACGACCGGAACTCAGACCTTCGTCTGGGAACTAAAGCAAGTTGCTTCCCAATCACCCGCAGCTGTGCTTCGAACGCGGTATGCGGGATTACCAACTGCATTGGTGACACCTTTGTCACAGAGCCGGTTGAACTGATAGCTGATTATAAATAAACGGTGAGCCCCCTCTGTGGCGAAGGGGTAACGAATGCAAATCGTAATCCAGCTACCGCGTTCGATGCACAACTGTGGGCGATTTGGAAGCTGACTGCCTTGCGTTGGTATCACTACAATGGTATGAGTGCCAGTCGTTCAGATAGCAATGGCGTAAATTTGCCCAGGAATCAGAAACAACCACAAATGTTGGAGTCGACTGCTATGCCTTGTAAAGAATATTCCGCTAACTAACTGTGGGTCCACTTGGTAGAGCCATGGAACTAGGTAAGATGTGGGATATACAACTGAGAGAGTCATTATGCCTGACATATACCAGGATGCCCATCCATCCATCCATCATGTGCCATGCCGGTAAGCCATCTCACTCGATCACTAGAGTCGTGGATCAGCTCCGAGTTTCTGTCTCGACCATGCCACAAGGCCAAGCCATCCAGGTACTTGCTTCTAGGTCTTCCCCTTGGTCTGTTCCCTTCGATCTTACCAGTTGTCACCAAGTGCTCCAGTCCATTTCTTCTCATAACATGCCCAAAAAATTGTGACTGTCTACGTCTAATTTCTCTAATCAATTTACGATCTTCATTTGTTTCTTGAAGGACTTGTTCATTGGTCTTTCTGGCTGTCCATGGTATTCTTTGTATTTTCCTCAGAAACCACATCTCCACAGCCATCAGATGTTTTTCAGCCTGACTGCTCATTGTCCAAGCTTCACATCCATATACAAGTACAGGTTCTATGTAGCATCTCAACACTCTTTTTATCGTTTCAATTGACATCTTTTTATTGGTCAGTATGTTTTTCATCTTGCTAAAGGCTACCTTTGCCATGGCGACTCTTGTTCTAATCTCTTCAAGGCATCTCCCATCAGATGTTATTACTGTTCCGAGATAATTGTACCTATTCACTTGTTGAAGAATATTCCCATTTACTTGTATATTACATTGTGGTATTTCGTTCTTCCTAGTGACAACCATAATCTGTGTCTTTTTACAATTTAATTCTAACCCTAGTTGTTCACTGTGTGTAACAATCGCATCTACTAAATTTTGCAGGTCCTGTTCATTATGGGATGCCCATAGTGCTAGGTAATATGTGGGATATACAACTGATGGAGATAGTATACCTGGTATATGCCAGGATACCCGTAGTGCTAGGTAAGATATGGGATATACAACTGAGAGAGTCATTATACCTGCCATATACCAGGATGCCCGTAGTGCTAGGTAAGATGTGGGATGCGTGCAGAGCACGTGTCTACCTCAGAGTCAATGCAACACACAGCATCCATTGTAGAGTGAAATTAAGAAGGTGAATGGCAGCAGGTTAAAAAGGGGAAATTCATGGATGGGTCAGGCCGAAGGTATGTTCACTTGGGGCTTTAGAACCTGCCGAGGAGTGGGTAATAATGCCAACATATTTACGTACGTCTTTTTCAGTTTGCATCTAACTAGACATAAAATGGAGACAAGAAAATTCAGCTGCTGTGGAGGCGGAAGAACATGTTTTGATTTTCGAGAATTCTTTGGTTTGTGATGCTGTCATTTACACAGATGGGTCTTTCATTCGACTAGTGAGAAGTTTATGGGCCTTTACAGCTCAGGCCGGAGGGAGAATTTTGAAGGAAGATTCTGGTGCTTTTGCTTTGACCACAAGTAGCCTGACTATGGAAGTCATGGCAGTAAGTAAAGCAATAACATGGCTTGAGACACAGACACTCACTAGGGCATGTTTCCTTAGTGACTCAATGAGCATGCTCAAGAAGACAGAGATGGGGTGGATTCGAAGAGAGTCGATGCTATTTCTCGAGCAGTCTCGGCTGGCAAAGATTAGTTTCATTTTCGTGCCAGGGCATGCGGTTGTACAAGGAAGTGAGCGGGTTGACAAGCTTGCAGGTAAGGCTACTGTGGAAAGCGGTCTAGCCATGGACTAGGCTGACATTCTGAATGCTCTACGAGAAGTAAGTCGTTCGCGAGAACCAAGTGATGACTGTGAATCTACTACCATGGTGACGCTCCGAGAACAGCAAATTTAAAGAGGGGTGGCAAAATAAGAACACTAAGCGGGAAGCCAAAGAAGATTAATAAACCAACACAGAACGGGTGTCGTTAGCCGGTACACGCTGAAGGATTTACTGAGGAGGGGATCCGAGCTGATGGACGGAATGTTTCGATGTGCAATGAGGATGTTCTGTCGACTAACTAACTATGATGTGGGATATACAACGGGGGGAGACATTATTCCTAGCATATACCAGGTTGCCCGTAGTGCTAGGTAAGATGTGGGATATACAACTGATGGAGTCATTATTCCTAGCATATACCAGGACGCCCGTTGTGCTAGGTAAGATGTGGGATATACAACTGATGGAGTCATTATTCCTAGCATATACCAGGACGCCCGTTGTGCTAGGTAAGATGTGGGATATACAACTGATGGAGTCATTATTCCTAGCATATACCAGGACGCCCTTAGTGCTAGGTAAGATGTGGGATATACAACGGGGGGAGACATTATTCCTAGCATATACCAAGACACCCGTAGTGCTAGGTAAGATGTGGGATATACAACTGATGGAGTCATTATTCCTAGCATATACCAGGACGCCCGTAGTGCTAGGTAAGATGTGGGATATACAACTGATGGAGTCATTATTCCTAGCATATACCAGGACGCCCGTTGTGCTAGGTAAGATGTGGGATATACAACTGATGGAGTCATTATTCCTAGCATATACCAGGACGCCCGTTGTGCTAGGTAAGATGTGGGATATACAACTGAGGGAGTGTGATATATACAACTGAGGGAGTCATTATGCTTGGCATATACCAGGATGCCCGTAGTACTATGTTATATGTTCTCGGAACCAGAATATTAACTGGCTCAGTGCCGAAGGATAACACATCGCTAAATGTGACCTCCAATTTGAATAGAAGGACGATATATCGCCATACTAGGGTCACCGTGTTATTTGGTTTGTTTCGTGACATCTTCCGAAGTGTCAATGCTCCGTGAATGGAACTTGACATTATAACACTTGTTCATGTGGTTGAGTACCATGTTTGGTCCTAACCTACATGTTGTGTTGCACTGAATCTGTTGAGAAGTGTGTATATATTGATGTGTTCGAGTTGGCATGATTGCAGCTTGTATATGTGTATTTGCAAGATTGTTACTGTTCTATATGTTTTTAAAGCAATGTGACTATTGTATGCTTGTTTGCAGGAATGCGACTGCTTCGGTGTCGATATTGAATGCGGTTATAAACAGTTCACTTCTCTTCCACCCTTACTTGGGACACAACAATCACATTTTACATATCTCAGTTTAGATGTAAGTATTACATTTCACTTCTCACAATTTAGATGTAATTACCACTTCATATCTCTGAATTCGGATGTAAGTATCAAATATCACATTTTACATGTTTGGTGTAAGTATTACATGCCACATCTATTAATTTGGATGTTAGTATCGTATTTAACATCTGTCAATTTGGATGTAAGTATCAATATTCACATGTCACAGTCTGAATAGGCAAGATTGACACCACTCCTGTAGCATTTTAATAATATTAATAGGACATTACTATCTTACAACAATTATTACAACCATCATTGTGTATGCACAGCTGTCTCTTTGTCCATCTGTCAGTGTTTTGTCTTCCCGTTTTTCTGTCTGTCTGCCGTTTTGTCAGCCTAGTACATACATTTACCTGAGTGTGAATATGATTATCTATTATGTATCCCTCCCAAATCCATCACCTCGGGCAGCATTAATTTCATATACTCATTATAAGTTTACCGATATGTGTGTGTATGAGTGTGTGTGTGTATGTGTGTTGTGCATATGTGCTTGTTTGTATGCGTGCTGTGTTGTGTATGTGTGTTTGTGTGTATGTGTGTACATGTATGCCTACTTGGTCATTAACTGTATCACCATTTCACGCAAACACCGATACAGACTCCTATGGTGTGGCGTTTGTGTGGGTGCCTTCTTTTCTTTTGTAGCAATATAGTCAGGACAGATACATCTTGTATTAATTGTTGTCCCTTCCCCTCCCCCATACAGTAGATATATTGGCAAGCTGCTGTAATAATTACATAATCACAGAAAAACCAATTGTGAATTGACTGTGTACAACATGATATCGTGGCGTATCCCCAGATGAACCAGATTACCACGATACCAGCTCGGAGGTTACCAGCCAACCTGACAGAAATCTCCTTGAATGAAAATCCAATTACCACCATAGATGAAACTGCATTCGACGCTTCAGCCTTGACCTTAACCACACTATATTTCTCAGGCGCTCTATTTACTAGAATCCCAGATGCCTTTCTCCATTTGCACGCACTGACAGAACTTACCTTTGGCACATCAAACATCACAGACTGGAACATTAACGCAATGAAGAACATTGGTCAAACACTGAAGACATTTTATTTGACCCAGAACGGTCTCCAAATATGGCCAGACTGCATTCAATATTTCTCCCATCTAACTTCTTTGAGTATCACAGGTACATCCATTGAAACAATCCCAGATGATACATTCGACAGCATGGCTAACAGTTTAACATTTCTAACATTATATGGCAACAGTCTTACTGCCGTTCCCAAGGCTCTTTCCAAGCTGATCGCTTTGGAGTCGGTTATATTTAAATCAGAATAAAATAGTAGATATTACATGGCTTCCTTTAGAGGCTAGGTTGAGTTCATTAGCCCTTGATAACAACCGAATTTCAGACGCAAATTTACTCAGTGAAGTAGTTAGTAGATACGCTGATAGTTTGAATGATTTTGGTATAACCAGCAATCTACTAACTGTTATCCCAGATTTTTCATTTCTGCACAACATAGAACAATTCTATTTCTATGGTAATCGAATAAACGATCCATATTCTGGTTCATTGCCTTTGAATACATCCGCGTTAAGTCTTGGCAACAACTCACTTCCCTCAATCCCTAGTATAATTTTGAAGTTGAAATATGTCACGGGACTAGATGTAACCTCCAACATTATTCGTGTTATGAGAGGGGATGAAATACCGCAGTGGATCAGCTATATTGACATAGATTATAATTTTATTACAGAAATAACTGACACTAGTTTCCCAGAGAATTCCAGTTTAACATACTTGAATATGAACTATAACCCGGTGTCACGGATATCTCTTTCTGCCTTTAAAAATGTTCCGCTTTTAACAGATTTAATCCATTCGAGGGTTCGAAGCTGACCCGTGTGCCGCTGGCCTTTGCATCTCTGGTAAATGTTAACTACCTTGACATCAGCGACAGCAGGAGCCTAATTTGTACGTGCCTGGAGAAAGATTTAGGGCCCTGGTTTAAGAGATTCAATGAATACAGTTTTCCTGGGAATTGCGGAGACATTACTATTTATTTTTTCTTTGTCAGTCTAAGTCCATCTTGTCCCACAGGTGAGTTATCTTAGGTATACAACAAATAACAACAAGCAGGTAGCCGCCATGGGTCAGTGAGATGTTAGCACCAGCACATGTTGTAGGTTGAATGCATGCAGGAATATGTGGCCTTACTTTCCACTTCTTAGCCTGTGCAAGTCGCGGATAGAATCAAACTCTGACGCGACCGCTATGATGACACTACCAGCGAATTGTCTCATAAATGAGTTCATTTGTATATAAATACACATTGTTATTGTCCCATACATGTGTTATTTTAGATATAAATACACACTGCGATTGTCCCATAAATGTGTTATATATATATATATATATATATATATATATATATATATATATATATATATATATATATATATATATATACATACATACACACACACACACACACACACATTGTGATTGTCCCCCACGTGAGTTGTCTAACATGTACCTGGTCTGGTTCGCGAGATCAGTTCCGCGTCTAGCGTTCGTTGTCTCGGATGGCTGTGTGAGGTGCACCAAAATGGGATCTTCCCAGCCAACGCAAGTTAGCGAGGCAGGCGTGTCAAGAATGTAACCGCATCGTGCAGCCAGGGTAGTGGTTTTAGAGGGCAAAAGAGCAAAATGTGTACGACCGTTCGACAAAGTCTCGATAATCGCCCACTCTCTCTCTCTCTCTCTCTCTCTCTCTCTCTCTCTCTCTCTCTCTCTCTCTCTCTCTCTCTCTCTCTCTCTCTCTCTCTCTCTCTCTCTCTCTCTCGATGAGTAGTGGGCCTGCAGTCGGTAAGCTGGTATAGCTATTTTTCGGTCAGTCCTGCCGGTGTAGCTTGAAAGCTCGTCGGTAGGCGTCCAGTGGTTTTGCATGTAACACCTTGTACCCGGAGGGCCCGCTTTAGCGATGCTACTCTTGGCTTGCGTGTGCGTGAATAGTCAGTCTGTCCGATAGATATCTGGTTGATCCTGCCAGTAGTCATATGCTTGTCTCAAATCGTCACTACGCTTGTCTTAAGGCTGAAAATTAAAGGAATTGACGTAAGGGCCTTTTTCACGAGGCTCTGGGCTACCAGTTGTTTTGAGTGCCAATATATACAGGGATAACTGGCCTGTGGCAGCCTAATGGCCACTTCATCTGCGTCCGTCTTCAGTCGTCTTGCCATGCTCGCCACTGGACCAGATCGACGCGGACGAGGGAGTGAGGTCGAAGGAGTTGCGCAACCACTTCCTCACTATAATCCAATCTAAAGCCATTCGTTCTTCATCAATAAAAAATGCAATGAATGAATGGTCCTCGTCATTCATGATGGACGAACATAGCACACTGGCATGGTGTGTCAGCAGACTTAAATTATCTCAAAAAACAAATTCATTTACTCTGTTATCATTTTATGAAAATCGTCCATACGGCTTTGCACGTCTTTAGTATTTTAGAGCAGTGTGATGTTTCATATCGGCTGCCCCAGTTACCTGGATACCCATATATAAGCAATAGGTAAAAGTTCAGTTCTTGTTCTCCTGCTATAATCCATATTGCTTAACCACAAGTCTATTTAGCCATGATCATATTATTGTCACAGACAAATCAAGTCAAACACCCCCTGTTGCATAAATAATTTAAATGGGACATATACAATCTTGCTTTTCACCACTCAATAGTATTTTGAAGTATTAAATCTTCCCAGGTTTCAATTACAAAATATTTAATCGCGTGCCAGAATGCTTGTTATGAAACCATGTGCCCTGAAATGATTTAAATGTTGTATATACGAGGGTAAGTTAATAAGTAAGTCACACACGGCTGTAGAAAAAAAAAATTACTAAATATGATAACAACATAAAACCAATTTATTTTTGTACATACATTGTCCCTTTCTTTCTCAACATAATTTCCACCAACATTGATACACTTATCCCATTGTTTTATCAGTCCTCCCAAACCGGCTGCATAGAACTGCGTGTTTTGTTTTCATTTACCGGCCATCCCACAGAATTGTGTGACTTACTAATTGACTCGCCCTCGTAACTTTTTCTACCCAGCTATGCACCGCTTTGCGGGACAAAACTTTGTCAGCATAAACACTGACAACCCACCTTGGCGGGAGACATTTCGCGAATGACGCCGAAGCTAAATGTGAAGTGAAATCGTGATTTCAACACCTTGCCATCTTGACAGACGACAGTTTGTTTCATTGTGCTTCAAACAAGCATAATAACTACACCTATGGCGGTAGCGAATGTGACCGATCAGACAAATTCGCTCAGTAAATGTTCGTCCACAATGAACACATGTGAAAATATAGTCATTTCCACCATCAAACAACTTCCTACGTCTTACACGCTCGGTGTGTGACCTATCGGCAATAATTTTCTCTCTTGTGTGTATTCCATTTCTGATCTTTACCCTCAATGCAACACTCAGCGTCGACTTGCTCCCAATGTGCATTATCAATACCTGTATCAATCATGACCCCCCTTACAAACATCTTTGTATCGTAGTAGAGGCAGACAACGATATCCTTTATTATTAACTTGCATATCCTTTACAGGACACCGCTGTCAACACCAGCATCTTTCAGGTGTATGTTGAATGTCCTTTACCCATTCACATAAAAAGGATGCCCTTTTGTATTCTACCGTCATCTATTCTCCTAATGTGTCCAGTACTAAGTCTACGTGTATATATTTAATACTTTAGAAAATTATGTATTTTATATGTCACAGCCCACATTTCTGTTAGCGTAGGACATTTATCTCGGATGAAACCACATAACCACATAACACACTGGCTAGTCAACACCATCATCACAAACATAATTCTCCACACCTCATGTCATCATGCTGGATTACTCTTTTCTTTGTGCGTTTGTTTTATATACACATTAAATAAAGCGGCATACTAGCCAATTTCATTAATATTTATTTGCATTCGGGTCTCATTCGGGAGACCCAGGTTCGATCCCTCGGTAAGGTGTGGGATTTTTTTCTGTCGGGGGCGAAAAGAATATCCTAACCTGCACAGTTCGCGGTGACTGCACTAGCCAGGCGGCCTTGATTCATTAGGCTCAAAGACCCCTCTGCCATACACCGCAAGGTACTATATTGGCAGTAAATTACAGTTTTTTATGACTCCTACAATCTCTAGTATCTTATATTCACCTGCGTTGTGTCCACTACACAACCATTGCATCAAACCAGTATCTTCCCACGCTGCTGGAATTTAGAAATCATAAATAGTGCACTAACGACTAACAACTTATGCTTCACTGCTCCAAAGCCTACCCACAATTCAACTATGTCCACATCGCAACACAACCTTTGCAGCTTTCATAATCACAATGCAGGTGGGTTTAAGACAACACAACACAACCTTTGTATCTTTCATAATCACAATGCAGGTGGGTTTATGACAACACAACACAATGCAGCTTTCATAATCACAATGCAGGTGGGTTTAAGACAACACAATCTTTGCAGCTTTCATAATCACAATGCAGGTGGGTTTAAGGCAACACAACACAACCTTTGCAGCTTTCATAATCATAATGCAGGTGGATTTAAGACAACACAACACAGCCTTTGTAGCTTTCATAATCACAATGCAGGTGGGTTTAAGACAACACAACACAAACTTTGTAGCTTTCATAATCACAATGCAGGTGGGTTTAAGACAACACAACACAACCTTTGTAGCTTTCATAATCACAATGCAGGTGGGTTTAAGACAACACAACGGACCCTCCGATCTCATGTGTCTTGATGTTTCAGGTCATGGTAAAGTTTTTCAATTATAAACGGCAAAATTTGAAGTCTCTATTTGGTCCGGTTCCATATATATATATATATATATATATATATATATATTATATATATATATATATATATATATATATATATATATATATATATATATATATACTGTCATATTGTACCACACGTGAGTTATCTAACATAACCATCCATCCATCATGTGCCATGCTGATAAGCGTGGGCGGTCGTATTCCGCCATCTCACTCGATCACCAGAGTCGTGGATCAGCTCCGTGTTCCTGTCTCGACCATGCCATGCGGCCGAGAAATCCAGGTATTTAGTTCTCGGTCTTTCCCTTGGTCTCCTCCCTACGATGGGGCCAGTCGTGACCAAGTTTTCAAATTCATTTCTTCTCATAACATGCCCAAAATATTTTGACTGTCTACATCTAATGTCTCTAATCAGTTCACGATCTTCAATTGTTTTTTGAAGGACTTGTTCATTGGTTTTTCTGTCTGTCCATGGTATTCTTTGCATTATCCTCAGAAACCACATTTCCACAGCCATCAGCTGTTTTTCAGCTTGACTACCTATTGTCCACGCTTCACATCCATACTAAAGTATAGGTTCTATGTAGCACTTCAACACTCTTTTTCTCGTTTCAATTGATATCATTTTATTATTCAGTATTTTTTCCATCTTGCAAAAGGCTACTTTCGCAATGGTATTTCTTGTTCTAATCTCTTCAAGGCATCTCCCATAAGATGTTATGACTGTGCCGAGATAACTGTATCGATTCATTTGCTTAAGAATATGCCCATCTACTCGTATATAACATTGTGGTATTTCCTTTTCCCCAGTGACAACCATAATCTGTGTCTTCTTAATATTAAAGCTCTAACCCAGTTGTTCACTGTGTGCAACAACCGCATCTACTAAATTGTGCAGTTCCTGTTCATTGTCTGAATCAAGACTGTATTATCTGCATATCTAATGTTATTGATGTATCGTATCCCAATGTTGATTCCTTCCATATATTCTTTATTTCTGTAAATATTTTTACTATACAGGGAAAAAAGATCAGGAGACATTACACATCCCTGTCTCACGCCCCTTTTAATAGGCTGATATTGACCTACATCGTTATCAATTCTGATGGCAGCTTGTTGTTTCCAATATATGATTTTAACAAGTCTAAGATCTTTTCCATCAAATTGTAGATCTTCAAGCATCCTTATCATGTCGACATGCCTCACTTTATCGAAAGCCTTTGTGTAGACAATAAAGCAAAGATATAGATCTTTGTTTACTTCTATAGAACGCTCAATTACTGTTCTCAGTGTATACATAGCATTTACTGTGTCCTTGCTTTCTACAAACCCACATTGTTCTTCTCCTATTTCGAGTTGTATTTTCATCCTAACTCTTTTCATGATAATTCTCAGCAGAATCTTCGTGATGTGGCTCATTATACTAATTGTTCTATGTTGACCGCATTCCATGGCTCCTGATTTCTTAGGGATTGCAATAAATATAGAATTACATAATTCAGAAGCTAAATATCCAGTATCGTATATTGCATTCAGCAGTCTGGTGACTTGGTCTATTCCATATTCTTCTAAGGCATTGATCATTTCTATTGTGATTTTATCTGTACCTGGGGTCTTGCCAGTTTTCATATTGTTAAGAGCATTCTGAACTTCCATCTTCAAAATTGATAGTCCTTCATTATTATTCCGAGGATCATATTGTTCTTCTCTTGTATCAATATTAAGGTCTTTCACATAATCTGACCACGCATGTAAAATCTGATCTTTTTCTATTATGATTTTACCATCTTTGGTTTTAGGCAACCCGTTGATGTGTGTGTTCTTTTGTTAGTGATGTCATTAATTCTTTTGTGGATTAATTTTGTATTCCGGGTGTTGTGCTGGTGTTCAATTTCCTTGCTATTTCCCTCAAGCCATGTTTCTTTTGCCTCTTTGCATAGCTTCCTAATTTTCCTGTTAATCTCTTCATATTTGTCCTTGTTATTCTTTGTTATTTCTTCTTACTTCAATGAGTTTTAAGATGTCTTCCGTCATCCATTACTTGCGTCCCATTATCTTTATTCTTCGGATGGTTGTTTTTGCAGCTTGGTTGACTGATTTCTTTAATATTTCCCATTGGTCACTGACGTCTTGCAATAATATTTCCATATCGGACAATGCATCGAATTTGTTATTTACCTCTAAGTTGAATTTATCTTTTATTTCCTAACTCTTCAGTGCCTGTAGGTCAAATTTTGTGTTTCTTGGTGAATATTTGACTTTCTTTAATTTTATATGTAAATTGCGTAAGATTAATCTATGGTCGATGTAGCAGCCTGCGCTTGGTATAGTATTTACGACTTATAAGGCATTTCGAAATCTGTTGATGAGAATGTCATCAGTCTGATTTCTGATCTTATGATAAGGACTACTCCATGTCCATAATCTCATTGGGTGCTGTTGAAACCAAGTGTTTCCAACAATCAAATCATGCTCTTTTGCCCACTGTACAAGTCTGCAACCTCTTTCATTCTGTTCCCCTAGTCCAGGGGTGAGCAATCTTTTTTTCGGAGGGTCACATTGACAAATGTAAAGCTATCGGCGGGGCTTATATATATATATATATATATATATATATATATATAATATATATATATATATATATATATATATATATATATATATATATATATATATATATATAAAAGACCCGCCTTATATATATACTATATATATATATATATATATATATATATATATATATATATATATATATATATATATATATATATATATATATATATATATATATATATATATATGAGGGTCTGTTCAAGGCACTAAAGAAGATTGGCTGCCCACCAACTCTTCTGTCCATTGTGTAATCGTTCCACACAGGCATGAAGGGTCTAATCAAGTTTGATGGCGCAACTTCTGAAGAGATTGAAATCAAGAGTGGAGTTAAGCAAGGTTGTGTACTAGCTCCCACCCTCTTTGGAATATACATTTCACTTATACTGAAATATGTCTTTCGTGATCAGGATGGTGGTATATACATTCACTCACGCTCAGATGGCGGCCTTTACAATGCTCAGAGATTGAAGGGCAAGACCAGAATTACTAGGGTACTGATCAGAGAGTTGCTTTTTGCAGATGATGCTGCAATTACGACCCACTCTGAGAAAGAATTGCAATGTCATCTATCTGCAATCTCCAATGCTTGTTCTGAATTTGGTTTAACAATTAGCAAAAAGAAGACACAGATTATGTCACAAGGTGCACATGGGGTATCACCAATCTTTATTGACGATGGTAGGCCATGTTACATATCTAGGCTCAGTGGTAAATAGCAAATTATCCCTAGATCAGGAAATCAACATCCGGATTGGTAAGGCAGCAACAACAATGAACAGGTTAAGAAAAAGAGTCTATTAGAACAGGAAGCTTACTGCCAAAACAAAAGCCCTTGTCTATCAAGCCTGTGTCCTTAGTACTCTTCTTTATGGCAGTGAAACCTGGACAACTTACTCACACCAAGAGAAACGTTTAAACAGCTTTCATATGCGGTGTCTGTGAAAAATTCTTGGTATTAAGTGGCAAGACAAAATTACAAATACTGAAGTATTGGAAAGATCAGGTTGTGTGACGGTTTATTCCATGCTCAGTCTTCGTAGACGTAGATGGATAGGACATCTTAGGAGGATGGATGATGCTAGAATACCAAAGGACATCTTTTTTCTTTTTTTGGTGAATTACAGATTGGTAAGAGATCTCAGGGTCGGCTTCTAGTACGATACAAAGATGTGTGTAAGCGGGAAATGATTGATACAGGCATTGATAATGCACATTGGGAGCAAGTCGCCGCTGAACGTTTGCATAGAGGGCAAACTTCAGACATGGAATAAAGACAAAGGAGAAAATTATTGCAGATAAGTCACACACCGAGCGTGTGAGACGTAAGATGGTGCATGATGGTGGACATGACCATGTGTTCACATGCACCCACTGTGAACTGACATTTACAGCGCACATTGGCCATATCAGTCACATTCGCTACCACCATAGGTAAAGGTTATTATGCCTTTTTGAAGCACAAACTATCTTCTGTCAAGAAGGCAAGGTGTCAATGAAAAATGAAAATATATCTTAATGTGGCAACGACTGCTTTGTAGTCAGTGTTTATACTTAAGTTTGGCGCTGCCCTTGCATTCAATATTATGTCTTTTTGTTATTTCTTGTTAATATACAATAAATGTGGCTTTTGGTATCTAGGTTCCATTTATACCAGGCGTATATGTGTGAGTGTTTGTTTATAGAATGTGTTTGTTATATAGAGGTCATGTTGGCTGCATAGCTCTATCAGTCTACTTCCGTTATCATTTCTTGCATTATGTTGGTCTCCAAATGCTCTGTTATGTCCTAGTCTTTCATTGAAGTCTCTCATATCTATGATGTAGTCCTGCTTCTTTATTTTATTTAGTACGTCATGGATAGAATCCCCATAATCCGTTAAATTTCTCGCATTCTCGCCCATTTTTTTGGTTTGTATTACATGGTGCGTATATTTGTACATATGTTGTAATTGTTTGTTCTTTTATTTTCACTGTTATGATTCTTTCCGATATATATTTTATTTCTAGTATCCGTCTGCAACATTTAGTAGATGCGGTTGTTACACACAGTGAACAACTAGGGTTAGAATTAAATTGAAAAAGACACAGATTATGGTCGTCACTAGGAAGAACGAAATACCACAATGTAATATACAAGTACATGGGAATATTCTTCAACAAGTGAATAGGTACAATTATCTCGGAACAGTAATAAAATCTGATGGGAGATGCCTTGCAGAGATTAGAACAAGAATCGGCATAGAAAAAGTAGGCTAACCTTTAGCAAGATTAAAAACATACTGACCAATAAAAGAAGTTGTCAATTGAAGCGAGAAAAAGAGTGTTTAGGTGTGTAACAGTCTTGCATTCCTCACACAGGCATCTCGCGACTTCATCTATACCTCAAATATAACTTTCCTTTTACAGATGGTATACACGGATTTTATTTCAGGCAAGCCTGACAATCATACATTTGCGACAAGGCGTTATCTGCCTGTCAAATCAATACAATGGTCGCCACTCATCACACAGTATATATATCATTAAACATGATCACTCTCTCTCTAATATCACATGCGTTCACAACATTAGATAATGGCTTCAGAAAAACACTATGTCCTGTCGGGAAGCCGTCTCGTCGCTGTCTGACTCAACTCAGTCCGTCGCTCGCCTACGTGGTCAAAATCCCTCGTGCGGTCAGCAATTCTGCGTGCTGTTCTGTTTGTCACGTAGTACTGTCGTCTTAGTACTGATTAACCCTAAAGTTCTATTACTGTTTACGTCGTCACGGTATTCTCGTGACCTAAAGTACCCATCCCCTATTCTCGGGGTTGGTCCCTCTGTTGTCCTAAATATGACACGTTAGTGTCCCCACCCGAGTCTGGTCTTATAACTGTTCTTAAGTCTTAGCTTGCCTGCTGTCTTTACTCTGTCTATACCTTTATAGAGGACCTGTCTCTCTGTCCTCTCAGTCCTTGCCCCTCTTCTGTCCCTAGTCTGTCCTAGTGGTATCTGACACCTTGACAGGTGCTACATAGAACATGTACTTTTGTATGGATGTGAAGTTTGGACAATGAGCAGTCAAGCTGAAAAACATCTGATGGCTGTAGAAATGTGGTTTCTGAGGAAAATGCAAAGAATACCATGGATAGCCAGAAAGACCAATGAAAAAGCCCTTAAAGAAACAAATGAAGACTGTAAACTGATTAGAGACATTAGACGTAGACAGTCAACATTTTTTGTGCATGTTAAGAGAAGAAATAAATTGGACAACTTGGTGACAAATGGGAAGATTGAAGAGAACAGACCAAGGGGAAGACCTAGAAGCAAATACCTGGATGGCTTAGCCTCGTGGCATGGTCGAGACAAAAACAAGGAGCTGATCCACGACTCTGGTGATCGAGTGAGATGGCAAAACATGACCCCCCACGCTTACCGGCATGGCACATGATGGATGGATGGAGTATCCCTCTTGCTAGCCGTGGTTCAATGAATATTCCCATAACGTGTATTTGCCTTTCTTGCTGTTCAACTCCAGAGTAGACGAACGTGTAACTTTGCTGGATCTCCTTAAAATAGCCACATAATTTAAATCTCACAGACATAATATTGCTTATGGGCTAGTGTTATTCGATGTTCAGGAGTCACGGTAGGAGAAGACAAAACCACGATTGCGTTGCCTGAGAAGGAGAATTCAGCCAGTGTGTAAGGGTATGTTCTCTCCATAGAGAAGTCATGTGTCTCCTTTCTCTTGCTGGCCTACAGACACGCACGGTACGCTGAACTCCCCATTGCACACCTCCACGAGGGTATTGTGAAACTATCCAAGCAGCTGGAGGATGGGGTTTGAGAGCAGTCGACAGATAGTTGCTGGTTATGGCTCGAGTTGCCGAAAGCAGGTCTCTTTAGAGGCAATGGCTACAGTCTTCCGGCCAGTAGGTCCCATTCATAAAGGACAGACTACCTACATATGTTGTCATATACTTGTTGGCGATGGGTTTTTAACACTTCTTACACCTTTTGTCTTAGACCTGAAAATTATGGCAGTTGCTTCGTGTCGCTTCTGCTTGTTGTCATTCTATCCACAAATTCGATCCACGACTGGCATTCGCTCATGGCGATGAGGTTATGCCCCGTATTAGAATATCTAGAGTTCTGTGTGCCAGGATTTACTATCTTCTACATACTCTACTATCAGACCTTGGTTGCTGGTCCCTGTGAACAGGCCACGCACTCTCTTAACTCACATGTCAACGTCACAAGTTCAAACTGAAGGACATTATATAAGTCCAAGTTGTTTTCATCCTTATTTCGTCGTCTCAGGTTTACGACGGTTCATATCGAATCACAGTTATTTAGTTCTAAAATATACACAAATACTTCACTCACACCTGATATACACTATATACAGTTCTAATATATACACAAATACTATCACTCAAACCTCATATACACTATATACAGTTCTAAAATATACACAAATACTTCACTCAAACCTGAAATACACTATATACAGTTCTAAAATATACACAAATACTTCTCTCAAACCTGATATACACTATATACAGTTCTAAAATATTCACAAATACTTCTCTCAATCCTGATATACACTATATACAGTTCTAAAATATACACAAATACTATCACTCAAACCTGATATACACTATATACAGTTCTAAAATATACACAAATACTTCACTCAAACCTGAAGACGCCTGCAGCCTACCTTGTGCCAGACGTATTGGTTACCCATTCCTCTGGCTAACACAAGGTTAGGCCGTGAGAGGGGTCATGTCGTTTGGGCGCCACATGTTCCTCTGAAGCTCTGCCCAGACATTGTGATGGAATATTGGCCACATTCCAACTCACATACGTTGGTCTGTCAAGACTGCAAGGTGTCAACAACAACAGTTCTAAAATATACACAAATACTTCTCTCAAACCTGATATACACTATATACAGTTCCAAAATATACACAAATACTTCTCTCAAACCTGATATACACTATATCTCATCTCTCATCTCATCTCATCATGTTCCTCTTGTACCTTGCGGTGTCTAGGTGAAGTATAAACTTCGTGAGAGTGCCCGGTTATGGGCTTCGTAAATCGACATTCCCATGGATTCTGCTATTGCCTCCGTCCAACGTTTACGTGGTCGGCCTCTTCCTCTATTTCCATCTGGTCTGTACATCATTGCTTGTTGTGGCATGCTGTTGACTGGTAACCTACTTGCATGGCCAAACCATTTGACTTACTGCTTTCTAATAAAATCTAGTGCTGCTTTAACCCCCACTTTAGTCCTGATTTCTTCATTTCTGATCTTATCTCTTCTTGATACGTTGAGTATTCTTCTCAGGAACCTCATTTCTGTTGCTGTGATTTTTCTTTTCACTTTTTCTGTCATTGTCCAGGTTTGGCATTGGTAGCACAGAGTTGGTAGGTGTCAAAGTCTTGCTTAGGGCAAGAAGTATGGCTCGTATCTTGACAAGTGTGATACTAACTATGCTTATCAAATAACACGAGGCTAACAGCCGATAATATAAATCGCGCTATTTATTCGCGCACTGCACACATCAGCAACAATACAAGCTTCGCGCAATCACAATGCACAATATCCAATAGATTATAAATGCAAGCAAACAATACATCAATATAATAATACATCAATGCACTCCACTTACAAGTCACACAGACAGGCGTTCCATCTCCAACGGTCATACAGGCTAGCTCTCAAGACATGCATTAAACTCTCAAGCTGCATTCACACGTCAGTCCGATACGGGCCCCAAGCCTAGTCTGGCTGGACTTTCAGCACACACCACAGTTGTGCTCGAGTCAGCCCGCGTGACCCCTCAATGTTCACGCTGTGTTCTAGCTGACCGCCGACTGCTTAGTATCGCTCAGCGTTGATTGCCTGGCGTTGTTGAAGACGCCGCGTTATAGCTGTAGTGCTTATAATAGATCAGCGTTGCATTGTCGGGCGTTGGTGCAGACAACGCGTTAAACCTCTGAGTGAGACTCTGACATTCTCCCCCCCCCCCTCATTCTCATGAAAGGTTTTCCTTTCATGTACTCTATATAGCTGTTCTTTATCTTGTCAGAATCGAACTTTGCACTTCATCTGACGTAACTCTTTAGTTTGCCTTAATATGTACAGGTGATTAGTAAACAATATGCATACAAATCCCATGCCTACCCATCAAGCATACTGGTCACGTACAATCAATTCCATGGTTTTTACCTCGCTGAGACACAGCCAGTCCGGTAGTTACGGCTAACTTGCCCTTACCTCTCCACCACAAAGAAAAATTACAAATAATCAGGTGAGTCTGTAAGTATCTACCTATAAGATAACTCCGACATTGGACATCTACCCTTATCTCATAGAATATCCAATGAAGGTCTTCAGTTTTTGTAAGTTTTCCCATATACACATGACGTCACATTGACTTGATACCTATTAGGCAAACATGGTAGTTTCAATACATATTTACCCATCACCAACAATATTTAGTTATGTCCTTTGTTTATGGAACAAAAGTTAGGGACAGTAATTTTATCATGCTTTCAACAAAATAAATTACAAGTAACATTTTCTTTCTTAGTGTCATAATTTGATCCTCCTTGACAAAAGTGCACAAAAGGTCACTCTTGTGAAAAAGTAAATCAAGCTACGATGCTGAGATTACATCTAACAAAACTCGACATATACAATTTCGTATATGGAAATGTTTTATACCCACATTTTCATACAATTGTCATAAATTTATAAACATTTTATTATGGTATGCTAACTTTCAAAATAATATGGACATCTAACGGAAGTGTAGAGCTGTGTTGTTGCACACTCAAGGTCTTTCGTTTTAGATGGACTTTAAATATACGGAGCACCCAGATCTTTGTCATCAGCTGTTGGATAGCTTCTTCCGTCTTATCCTCGGATTAAGTTGTCAAGGTCATCATTCGTACTTGTTAAAACGTCGTGGACCATCTTTGTAGCTGTACTCAGGATTACTTGGCGCTGTTCAAGCTCAGTAAGTCTTTTGGGTCCTGTAGTACTGTCCTGTGACACTTGTGGTGTCTATTTCTTATAATACTACATATTTACAATAGTAATGGCATTCTTTCACATTTCTCACAATTATACGACCCATTCATTTACATAATAATAGTAATATGTACACAATATATTTACAATGGGAGATTAAATCTTCCCTATCACACTGTTCTTCACAGCGTAACTGATATAAAGTCACAATTGGCTGTGGTGTTGAGCACTATTTACGTTGCAGTTTATACACCATCTGCAATGTGCTCGGATGTTACCTGGCTATTGGGTGAGTCGTATGGACATCTCGATAGAAGATCGGCCAGAGAGTTATGTGAGCCTCGTATATGTCTGATTTCTAAGCTATAGTCCTGTAGAAGAAGGGACCATCTGGCCACTCTGTGGTTAATTGGGGTACCCCTGGTGATGAATGTCAAAGGGCTATTGTCTGTTTCAATAATGAAGTGTTTACCTAAAAGAAATCTCGAAAGTTTACGTACCGAGAACACAAGAGCGAGGGCTTCAAGCTCCGACGTGCTGTAATTTCGTTCACTGGTGTTCAATGTTTGGAGACGTAGTATACAGGGTACAATATTTGGTCGTGCTCTTGAAGCAGTACCCCTCCAATGGCTACGGAGCTCGCACCGCATCTTAGCCTGAAAATAGTGCTAAGATCAGGTAATTTTAGAATAGGTTCACTGGAAAAATAAGATAGTACTTTCGCAAATGCAGGCCTTAAACATTCGCTATTTACAATAACATTTGGATGTTTGTTTGTTAGTAAATCAGTGAAACATTTGGTCAATTCAGCAAAAGGAGGGATACATTGTCTATAGTAATTCAAAAGACCTACCACACTTCGCAACACATTTTTCGTTGTCGGAAGCGACAATTTCAAAATTCTAGACATGATGTTTTCGTCAGTTGATATGAAGCCATTTGAGATCTTATAGCCCAAAAATGTATTTTCTTGAAAGGCTATATAAACTTTGGATGGTTTTATTGTCAGTCCATGTAGTCTAATCCTGTCGAGTGTCTGCTGTAGTGCTGTTATGTGGTCTGTCATGTTCTCTGTATGTATGCAAATGTCGTCCATGTACCAAATGATGTTGGAAATGCCTGTTAAAAGTCGTCTTGTCATTCTGACAAAGGTTGCTGGAGCATTAACTAGTCCGAATGGCAACTTGCACCATTCGTATAGTCCCCAGGGTGTGGCAAATGCTGTCAGATATATACTGTCAGCATGTACAGGTATTTGCAAGTAACCTTTTGTCATGTCCAGTTTAGTAAAGTAACGTGAGTCAGTCAGTTCAGTTAGTATGTCTTCACAGTTGCTCATTGGTTCTAAATCCAAATGTGTAATGCTGTTGAGTTTCCTATAGTCAACACAGAGTCTTATTGTGTTGTCCTTTTTCTTCACAATGACAATGGGTGAACAAAAATGTGATTGTGAACGTCTGACGATATGGTTTGCTTCTAAGTCAATAATTTTTTGGTGTAATTTGTCTTTGTAGTGTATAGGAATGGAATATGGTCTGCATTGTATTGGGATGTCAGATGTCAAAATAATATGATGATGCACTAAGTCTGTCTGTCCTGGGTTGTTGGAAAAAATTGTACTGTAGTCTTGTAATACTTGTCTGCAACTGTCAGTCTGTGTCTGCGTCAGTTTAGGATTTACCTTTATGTCCTGTAGGTTGGTTGTCGTGTCCAGTACTGGTGTTGGTATCTCGTCAGTATAGTTGTCGTCTGTCTTGTCCACTATTGTTGTGCTTTCTGTAGTCTCTACTTGTTCGTCGTCCCTGTGGTAGTATGGTTTAAGCATGTTAATATGAAAAATCTTGTGTTTGTCCCTAACTGCAATTTCGTAATCTACTGTCGAAATTTGTCGTAATACTTTAAACGGTCCTTGCCAAGAGTCTGTGAGAAGATGTCTGTCACTTGGCAATAAGAGAAGAACGTCATGTCCTGGCGTCAGAGTAATGGTTCTATTTCCTCTGTTAGCGTATTGTCGGTAGATAGCATCAGATTTTTGTAGTGCTTCTTTTGCTAACACACATGATTTCATGATTCTATCGCGCAATGATATTACATGTTCATACGATGAAATGGGTGTAAATATGGTTTTACTTTCAGTCAGCATAGACTGGTACAATGATAATGGGCCGCGTGGTTTGGCACCATACACTATTTCAAATAGTGAGAATCCAGTGCTGGAATGTGGCACTTCCCTATATGCAAATAAAATAGCAGGTAGATACGTGTCCCAGTCTTCGGGATGTTCTTGGGTTACTTTTGAGAGCATATGTTTAAGATCGCCGTTGATCTTTTCTATGATACCTGTGGAGTGTGGGTGGTACGGGCTGTTAAAGCATTGCTTCACCCCCAACATCTTAGTAAATGCTTGTGTAGCTGCGGCAATAAACTGGCTACCCCGATCTGAAAGGATGGTATCAGGGAATCCTACCCTTGCAAAAATATGGAAGAATACTTCCATGATGTCTTTGGAAGTTATATTCTTCATCGGAATGGCTTCTGGCCACCGACTACATAAATCAATTATTGTAACAATATATTTGTTTCCTCTTGATGTGGTTAAGAGGACCAACTATATCGACCGAGATCTTTTCAGTGATTTGCAGTTCTGCTTGCGGGTATTTCCCCTTTTTAACAAGCTTTTGGCAGATGTCACACGATCTGCAATACAATTTGTTATCACTGCAAAATTTAGGCCAATAGAAATGAGTACTTAACCTTGCTCGTGTTTTAGCATACACCATATGCCCTGCAAAGGGTATGTCATGCGCTAGCTGTAATGCTTGGTTGCGGTTTTCTGAAGGTAGCACCGTTTGTTCTGTAGTGCTAGAACCTTTGGTATAGTGCCGTGTCAGAATTCCGTTTTTCAGAGCAAAATACCATTTAGCGTTCTTTGCTACTCGTGGCTTTTGGTCTATTAATTTAAAATACTTTTGCAACGATCGATCAGCTTTTTGAACTGTTATAAATTTCTCCCTGGTTGTTTCAGGAGATGTTACAACTGGCCTTATTAGCTGTAAAGCCTTTGTCCGATCGATTCGATCTTGCATTTCAGCAGTAGATCTGGTTACTGCATTTGTAATATCAAGGTTATCATGTACACTACATCTTGGTGTTACATTTACACAACTACATTCCTGTGATGACATTGCCGAATTGGCATACATACATTCATTTACAGGTGGTAATACATCATGAATGGTGATTTGTGATGGTGGTGGAATGGTATTATCAATGTTACAAGTGACGGTGGATATAATACCGTCATGTGGCATATCATTCACCTCTGGAAGGTCACCAATGATGACATCGCAACACGGATTGGTCAATGCTACGCATTTGACCTTTCCGGTGAGGAATGGTGTACTTATGTATGCCCATGCAAGCGGGTATCTCTCGATGTTACCCGAGAAAGTTCTGCATGTAACATATTTACCACTATATTGTGATGGTAAGATATAGTCTCTCTTAATGGCAATGAGGGTACTGCCGCTATCCCGTAAACGGTGGCAGCTCTGCCGTTAATATATCCATGGTGGATATTTAATTTACCTTGGGAGTTGACTACTAAATTGGCTTCCTCATTTGTAACAGGAATGGAATGGCCACATGTCAAAATGCCATCGTCATGAAATTGATCACAGGTAGTACATTTGTCGTGTTGAAACACATCAATAGAATGTGCTGCGTTTACAGTTTGGTCTTCTACACTTTCATCTTCTGATGAAGAACTATCAATCATGGCTGCATTCGCCTTTCTGGACATATCTTTGGCTTTACAATCTTTCCGCCAGTGGCCGAACGACTTGCAAAGGAAGCATTTGGTGTTCCGTCTGCATATCTTTCTTTCTTTGTCTTGCTTCGCTATGTAGTTTTGTAAGTACGACATGTAACCAGGATGTTGGTCACACATATCAGTTTCGTGGTGTGACAAATGACAATATTTGCATTTGTTAAGCTGTTCAGTAGATTGCCTATAGGGCTTTTGTTTGTTGTAGGGCACTGACTTAGATCTATCATATGTAGCGGCTGCTACAAAGTCTGTGCTAGTCAACCCAGTAATGAAACATTGCTTCTTGGCTGAAAAATAACCTGAGCCACGACTTTCAATCTGTTGTACACTTTCACACTGACATTCTAATAGAAATTTCGTAAAAGAGGTGGGAGAGATGTGATAATTTTATCTCTCAAAATAAGATCTGTCAATTTATCAAAATTACCATTCACTTTGGCTGCTGACAGCCACTTAGAAAAAACATTCTGTATTTCTGAGATGTAATCAGAGAACGTTTGTGTTGGTTTAGGAGACAATTTACCAAACTGTTCTCTGTAGCCTGCTTCATATATCAGAAAATGAGACATAATTTTTGACTTAATATAATGATAATCTTTCTTCGGGTCATTTGGAATCGACTCTATCACTTTCAGAGGTTCTCCAGAAAGACTTCTCATGCATATTATACTCCATTCTGACTTTGGGATCTGGTAATGATCCATAATACATTCAAAATTTTGTGTGAAAGCTGCTATGCAATCACCTGTGGTGTAACTTTTAATCAGCCCTTGGTATTTCTTATATGGCTGGTCTTTGTCAGCTTTTCTATCCTCCTTTTCTTAGGAAGTTTCTGCTTTCAGCTGTTAAATTTTTAGCTGTACTTCAAGCTCTTCTTTCTTACTCTGAGCTACAATTTCAGCTGTTCTTATTTCTGCATCTGTTTCTGCTTGCTTAAGTTTTAACGCAGCTTCTGAATCTGCCTCTTTAAGTTTCAAAGCAGTATCTGATTCTGCCTGTTTAAGAGATCTCTCGGCTGCTCTCTCCTCACCTCTCCTCTCTCCTCTTCATTAACCTTGTATTCTGTAAACTTTTTCTCACTCCAGGCTCTTAAATCTTCACCAGAAAGGTTCATCTTTAACCCCATTTCGATGTACTCGTTTAAACTAGACATGATGAACAAAATGTATGATGAAATCGATAGACACAAAATTAATAACGTTGTCAGTAATTTACGTTCAAAAGTGTACAGTGCTTAATATTACAGCTTATGTTTAGGCCTGCTGAACGAAAATATAACGAAGAGAAAACAATTTTATACTCAAGTACTCCTGAGGCAATGTGTCGGACAATGGCTGAACAGTACTGCCCGACACCACACTGGCTTTTAATTCAAGTCGACCAAAAAATTTCGGAGTTTACAAGGGACAGGTGTAGATGACACCAAACAACCTGTTATTTTTGGAGCAAGAGAAATTAGAACATATGCAGGTGTGTGGTGTATGTAATGTCACTTAAGTTTTTGTAGGTTTGTATGTCGTCAAGTATTGTTGTTAGTCGTATCACCACACTCAACAACTCTCTTTTCACACTTTCCAAACGTTCCGCTAACACTACTTCTCCTCAATTACATTCAAGGACATGGCCGCCATTTTGATTTTATCACTTTAATAACTCGGTTGAAATTTACTAAGTCCAAAAACGCACTTATAGTTTCGATAAATTAACTCGAAAGATGGTATTTATCTGTTAAATTATACCCTACACGCTCGCATTTGTTCAAAACTCGCATTTTATACCAATAATTGATTCACAAAAAAACTCGACAACAGTCGCCATGTTTACAATTATTTAACACTCTATTTTTCGTATTTCACGGTTCAAATCTTATTAGGACGTAGACCCCACGTTCGCACTTGTCAAAGTCTTGCTTAGGGCAAGAATTATGGCTCGTATCTTGACAAGTGTGATACTAAAATATGCTTATCAAATAACACGAGGCTAACAACCGATAACATAATTCGCGCTATTTATTCGCGCACTGCACACATCAGAAACAATACAAGCTTCGCGCAATCACAATTCACAATATCCAATAGATTATAAATGCAAGCAATCAATACATCAATGTAATAATACATCAATGCACTCCACTTACAAGTCACACAAACAGGCGTTCCATCTCCAACGGTCATACAGGCTAGCTCGCAAGACATGTATAAAACTCTCAAGCCGCTTTCACACGTCAGTCCGTTACGGCCACCAAGCAAAGACTGGCTGGACTTTCAGCACACACCACAGTTGCGCTCGAGTCAGCCCGCGTGACCCCTCAATGTTCACGCTGTGTTCCAGCTGACCGCCGACTGCTTAGTATCGCTCAGCGTTGATTGTCTGGCGTTGTTGAAGACGCCGCGTTATAGCTGTAGTGCTTATAATACATCAGCGTTGCATTGTCGGGCGTTGGTGCAGACAACGCGTTATAACTCTGGGTGAGACTCTGACACAGTTGTCCAATAACTTTAGACTTTAGGATTCAATATTAGTAGACACACTCAACAATAACTGTACATCACATCTGTTGAACAAGACATCTACATGACAGGTTCTTGACAAAAGTGGAACATACATTCACAAGGAAATGTTTACACCAACCATTGTACAAGACATACATCATTAGATACTTGACAACATCTGTACAGGACTTTTCACAATATTTGTTACCAACCACAGCAACTTAAGACAGTCACCAGAGACAATACTTGACAGCAACTGTACAAGACATTCTCTTGAGACATGTGCTTAAAACACTGATTCATTAAATACACTTTATTGAGCTGATGATGAGTCGAGAGAAGACCAATGTTTCATCTCCTGGCATGTCAACACTTCAACAAATACAAATACAATGTACAAAATATGTCCCACATGCATGTAGATAAACATGATACACCACCTCCCCATTACTCCACCACCCAATAATAAACTCTCCTCTTCCTCCTCTCCAACTACAACACTGATTCTCTGTACTTATCATCAGTCCCTGTCACTGGGAAGTTTTCATGAAAATCCTACTTATGGGAAACTTAAGGAAGGAACCACTGTTCTGGATCCGTTTGCACCCTGTTATCCTCAGCAATTGAGGTTGGAAAAGGTCCAGGTAGCATATTTCCTGTAATAAGTCCCATGGTAGATCATTTCCTCTTGAGAACAGAATTGGTGATGATGATAAGGTACTGAATCTCCCTGTTGACCAGACAGTTTGTGAAAACTGTCACTGGGGACTTCACATATCTAGTCCACCTCACTTACTCTTCAAGTCTTCATTCTTAAACACTGTGTGAGCACCAGGCTGGAGATTAACCAAGACAAGTCCTAGCCAAACAATCCACTGCACCAGTCATTTCACCAGTCGTCTTGAATGGGGTTAACAACCAGACTAGTTGTTTTCGTTCTCAGATGATTCTGATAAATATGATCACTGTCAGGATCATTATAAGTCACTATACTTCTAATCATTGAAGTCTTCAGAACTATTCCTCTCCCTTTGACATTCAGCGGTTGGAGCTGAGATTAAATCCTCCAAGACATTCCTGTATTTTGGAATTCTAGGAAAATGAATAAGGTTTCCATTTGGGGCTCAGGTTTAAAGGCTGGCAATTCAGCTGGTGGTCATCTGTGATTTTCTCTAGGGTACTTATAGGGAGTTGGTTCTGGATTTAGGGACTACTGGTTAGTTGTCCCAGATGATATAAAGGCCTCTCCACCATCTTTTTGTTCTCTGTTGATATACAAAATGGCACAACATCTCTTTACATGTGGTAAAATATAATGTTATCATACATCAACATACACAGATGGAGATGGGGAGGAAAAGGATGGGTGTGGTCCAAACACACCTCTCCTAGTTGATGATGTAGTGAATTTCACTTGGATCTACTGTGGGTGATATGTTTTCATTATTCACCTTTATCTGTGGTAATCACAAGACTATATGCTGAGACAGGGGTAGCCTACACAATTACAAGCATTTTAAAGCAAGCACTATAAGGCAAGCAGTATGAGCAAGCATTGTGACATAGCAAAATGGCACAGGCATTGTGAAGGGAAATGGAAAATAGGCATTTACAACTGCAATATGCATTATGTATTAACTAATGGCATTTACCCAATTAGCAGCCCAAACATCCCTTCCAATGGCTGTGATGTTGGTGCATGAAGGTCCTATTTCATATTCACACAGCAATGCCAGACCACACCCCTTTCAGACCAGACTTGGCTCACCGGTACATCATCATCATGTGTTCTTTCCCTACTGAGTACTGTCCATATCTACTACAGCAGGTAAAAGAAACCAAATTGCATGAGCAATTGTTATCATATGCACCAAAGCACATATGGGAAAAACATGTTTAGTCCTTGTAAATTTGCATGAGCCATACATTATATTCAGCCGACTAAGACACAGGTTCACACACCTATGGTCCGTTTAGGAACTAGTTTATATGAACCAACCAACAGTAGAGGTACCAGTGTAATATTTCAAAGAGAAATTGTATTAATTCTCTTGAGTATATAGCCACCAGGCATCACATGAACTTTGCAATTCTGGCGTGCCATACACCGTCCTGCTTACATATGGATATTGAAGCATCTTTCCTTCTACTAATGTGAGAGGCTACTTATCAAAGCACCAGCTCACTCACTCAAACATTCTCAGCATTTACAAAGGAAATTGTACATGTTTACATCACACGTTCCAATCCAGACTGCCAAATGTTAACTCGCAAGAGCCGTGTACAGTTGGGTGAAGAATGAGTCATGTCAGGCATTAAGGAATGCACAAAGGGTTTTGCGAATTTGCATTGAGTGGATTATACAATCATCAAGCATACGCAACCAGTCGCAACAAGGGAATGATATGCACTTGGAGTATACAGCGTAGAAGACCTGTCAAGGTTGAAGAAGCAGTATTCAGAATACTGGCATACAGAAGTTCTGTTTTCACTTTCACATTTTCTTCATAAAATACTCTTATATTCTTCTCTTTCGTTCACTAGGCATAATCACAACATTTAAGTATGTTTTAATGTGGTACCTGTTATTCCAGAGAACAATATTTTACTGAATCTTTAGGGCATTTTTGCGTCTCCACATCACAAACTAGCGACCGCTCCGGTTGGAATCTCGCGTCAAACTGCTAGATTTTCAAATGTGGCCCAGTGAATAGCGTGGGCTGCCACGTACTAGCCAATGAAAAGGCGAGAGCATACCGCTGCCCTATCCCACCGAGTTCTGGAACTTACTATTCCAAGAACAGCCCTTCTATCTGGAAACGCCGCTCAAATCGAAAGTATTTTTATGAATGTGTTAAACTGGGAATGTGGGGTTCTGATCCATCATGTCACACCATCCATACATCCATCATGTGCCATGCCGATAAACGAGGGCGGTCATGTACTGCCATGTCACTCGTTCACCAGAGCCGTGGATCATCTCTGTGTTCCTGTCTCGACCATGCCACGTGGCCAAGCCATCCAAGTATTTACTTCTTGGTCTTCCCTTTGGTCTTTTCCCTTCGATCTTGGCGGTCGTCACCAAGTTCTCCATTTCATTTCTTCTCATAATATGCCAAAAAAAGTATGACTGTCTACGTCTAATGTCTCTAATCAGTTTACGATCTTCATTTGTTTCTTGAAAGTCTTGTTCATTATTTTTCTTTCTGTCCATGGTATTTGTATTCTCCTCATAAACGACATTTCCACAGCCATCAGCTGTTTTTCAGCTTGACTGCTTATTGTCCATGCTTCACATCCATACAAAAGTATATGTTCTATGTAGCACTTCAACACTCTTTTTCTCGTTTCAGTTGATATCTTTTTATTGGTTAGTATGTTTTTCATCTTGCAAGAGGCTACTTTCGCAATGTCAATTCTTGTTCTAATCTCTTCAAGGCATCTCCCATCAGATGTTATGGCTGTGCCGAGATAACTGTATCGATTCACATGCTTAAGAATATTCCCATTTACTTGTATATTACATTGTAGTATTTCCTTCTTCCTAGTGACGACCATAATCTGTGTCTTCTTAATATTCAGTTCTAACCCTAGTTGTTCACTGTGTGCAACAACCGCATCTACTACATTTTGCAGGTAATGTTCATTGTCTGCAATCAAGACTGTATCATCTGCATATCTAATGTTATTGATGTATCGTCCACTAATGTTGATAACTTCCATATCTTCTATATTTCTGAAATATATCTTCTATATTTCTTATGTTCTTCGGGCTTGTTCATATTTTTCGGACACATATAGTTATACCTGTACCTGTGTTCTCGTTGTGGAGTGGCTCATAGAATTACTGACATGGCTCGGTCGCCAGATTGAGTGTCTATAACAGGATGCTTCAACTCTGACATAAGAGACGATCAACATGACTATACAGATAATTGTTACAACCAAACTCCGGTGTGGATTTCGATAACATTTATAATCTATTGAATCTTTCACTTCACATTTTAGATAATCACACAATTATTACTCACTAAAATAATAACAGCCTAAAACATGTATAATTTACATTTATACAACTATCCCCCATAACGTGACCGCCCTATAGATTAGCCATTGTCTCAGCATGTCTGACCAGGTCCACACTTGACCACGGGCTGACACAGAATGTCGTTCAAGGAAACACTTTGCTTGCTGCAGAGAGAATCTCGGCGATTTTTACGCCGTTTGAAAAGTTCTCATAGGTGAGTCACTTGTCACTGGTCTAGTGTACAATCTAGAATTTCATATGTAACGCTGCCATTACCCATGACGCTGTTAATCGGGTCACAGGCAGACGTCCTACGAGAAACAAATCAAACCCAAAATTTATTCGAGAAATCAGACGTGGACGGATGTGAGTTTTGTGCGTTTTATGATAAGAATAAACAGTAGGGAAACATTGTGACAGCTAGCAAGATTTATAGGAAAATGAACAAGAGGACAGACAGAGACGATGCAATATCGTGGACGGCTTGGATTACAGTAGTCATAATCGAGGCATGGAAGACAGAGCTGATCCAAGACTTCTGAGGATCAAGTCAGACTGACGATCCACTGTAGTACATATAATTTAGCAGGTGTGTGTGTGTGTCTGTGTGTGTGTGTGTGTGTGTGTGTGTGTGTGTGTGTGTGTATGTGGTGTGCGTGTGCGTGTGCGTGCGTGTGCGCGTGTATGTGTGTTAGGTGTGAATGTACACGTGATTTGTGCCACACTCTACAAAACAAATACATCGTTGATTTGGATATTTATAGAAACAAACCTACACAACCATGTCAGTCTGCCTGTTGGTATTAGAACATTACTCATTAATTCTGGAATTGTAAACTTACCACAGAAAATTAAACATTAAACAATGTACACATGCCCACATGCTTTGAAAAATGCAATACAGATACACCTGACTACTTAGAAACAATCATCCAGAATGGCAAAATGCATACCATATAGAGAGGCAAGGCCTGAATGATGATGATGATGATGATGATGATGATGATGATGATGATGATGATGAAGATGATGATGATGATGATGATGATGATGATGATGATTATGATGATGATGATGATGATGATGATGATGATGATGATGATGATGATGATGATGATGATGATGATGATGATGATAGACAGATAGAGAAATGGTGCGACAGATAAAAATACAGACATAAGTTTAGTGAATTTGAATAACGACGACTCAAAGAATCGATTGCACAATTTATTGCATGACATATTTACTCCTGTCTCGCCAGTTACACACTGCAAAACTTGCACTCAACATAGACTAAAACAATAAGATACAACTTTCAAGTTGACATATTCTACATATATTCACACAAGAATTTGAATTGTCTTCCATGGTGATATTCAACAGATTATCACATCTTTGTATTTGCACATAATTGGTTTCTTAAAATTAATGTCAATTGCCTCTGATAGCATTAACATGCAACAGTTTTATGTGTTCAACAACTTACGAAACACATTGCCCATATTACTTACGTTATAGATTTCCAAAATGTGTCGTCCAATTGATGAGTTGGAGATTTGCGGTGTGTATGTAGGCTTTGCCAGGTTACCAGAGGCTTTCTTTATTATTTTGTCAATCCAATTGGGTATGTGTTCTTCCACCTCAATGTTCTGCAGATGTGCAGCAGGTCCAACTTTGCTCCTATTTTCTCCTAAACATCTCTCCAAGCGCATATCGACTGATCGTACCAGTTCTGTGTTGGTTAGTCAAATACCTTGTGCTGTTGACAAAATGTTCACGTAATGTTCATGTCTGACAGGACACCGCTTCACTCCCATCTCTCTCACTCAGGACAGTGAAGCAGAGTATCAGATTTCTCAACGTATAGAGTGATATGATCATCAATACCACACGGCATGGACTATATGAGGATGTTTTAGGGTATTACACATTGTGTTTGGTGATGCAGTTCCGCTCCCTTGATAAACTAAGATAACATGGCTGACGATTATGTGTGTGTGTGTGTGTGTGACCTGTAAATGTCTTTTTCTTGTAACTGAAATACCACAACTTGTGAACTCAATAATAGCCGTACCCAATTACTAGGCACATTTCATGTACCGTCAAAAATAACGCTTTATGACATACACAGTGATATTGCCACCACTTACTATAAAGTTGATGGCATAGTGTTGGCTGTGTACACAAAAACTGGATTGTATTTTATTTGTCAAAGAGAATCACAAGACATTTATTTCACACATTTCATACATTTCCAAATATTTCTTGTCAACTTATAGCGACTAGTTATCTTTTACCAATATATTTCCCATCTGATTATACATTTTGTTCTTAAATAAATCATGTTTGGTTGTTTGTTTTTTTAAACCAGAAGTTAGTATTGTTGCATCTCTTGTGGCTTATACGGAAATAACGTCCATTGTTGTATCCCTTGATGATTTCTCTAACAGCTATAATAATTGCCTTCACTCGGTTGACGAAGATAAATTGCAAAGAATATTCTTCACCTTGTGAAATCCTGCTTTTGCTTGGACTATTCTACATTTATGTACAATAAGCAGGCACGACAAACACCTTGTACCGGTAATGGGAATGAAGTTTCTGAAGAAAACTTCAAAACTTACCATGAATGGGTTGAAAAAGCAACAAGGAAATCCTACAAGAAACAAATAAAACCCAACGTTGATTCGAGAAATAAGACGTGGACGGTCAAGAGATTTGTTCATATTATGATGAGGAAAACATTGTGACAGCTGGCATGATTTATAGCTCATTAGCCAAGGTAGGCAGGGAGATAAATATGTGGACGGCTTGGCGACATAGCATAATCGAGAAATGAAAACATCTGATCCAGGAATCTGAGGATTGAGTCAGATGGCGAACTGTGACTACCCACGCGTATCTGCATGGGACATGATAATGGTTCTAATCCATTGCCATTACCATTGATCGTACCAGTTCTGTGCTGGTTAGTCCAATAACTTGTGCTCTGGACATAATGTTCCTGTCTGGCAGCTCACCGCGTCACTCCCATCTCTCTCACTTAAAACAGGGAAGCAGATGCCCAGGTTTGCATAACACGCAGCGAGATATTATACCCAACACCACACAGCGTGGACTATCATAAGATGGTTTATGGTGCTACTTAGTGTTTGGTGATGCATTAAGATAGAGACTGGTCTGGCGAGTGTGTGTGTGTGTGTGTGCGTGTGTGTGTGTGTGTGTGTGAATGTGTGTGTGAATGTGTGTGTGTGTGTGTGTGTGTGTGTGTGTGTGTGCGTGTGCGTGATCTGCAAATAGCTTTTTCTTGTAGCCGAAATACCACAAACAGCGAATTCAATAGTAATATGTTTTCAATTACTAGGCACATTTCATTCTCCTGTGAAATGTAATATATTTTGTTGTTGTTGACATGTGCACATGATTTCTTCATTTATTAATTTCACTGAAGTTCTTGGACTGCCAGACCAGGGGGCAATGACTGTCTCCGCATCTCTGCCTGGTCTCTGTCCTGGATCATCAGTGTGCACACGTATCAGCTTCTTTGTTCTTCTTGATCTTGACAGATTTGGCATCTTTCCTTCTGACTGTGAGCAGAATGTCTTTGATCTCATGAAACTGTTTAGCCTTGATTGCTGTTAATTCTTCCTGATTAGATGATTAGATTAGATTCCTGATTCTTCCACTATTGTTTATAGTTTGCTACCACCGTGATTGAAGCCATAGAGATTGCTTTTAAAAATAAAATAAAGTTGATCACACATTGTTGGCCTTGTACACTAACATGGGAGTGTGAGTGTTATTTTATGTGTCAAATATAACCACATATCCAGATTTCCCATCTGATTATAAATTGTGTACTTGAATAAACCATCGTTGGACTGATGGAAACCAGAAGTTAGTATTGTTGCATCCCTTCTGGCCTATACCGAAATTACCTCTATGGTTGTATCCATGATACTCAATTTAACAGCTATAATAATTGTCTTCACTCGGTTGACGAAGATATTTTGCAGTGAATATGCTTCACCTTGTGACATGCTGCTTTTGCTTGGATTATTCCACATTTATTAACAATAATCAGATGCGATAAGAAACATACACCTGCAATGGAAATGTAGTTCCTGAGGAAAATGCAAAGAATACCATGTGTGGAAAGAAAAAAGCAACACGGAAGTCTTACAAGAAACAAAAAAAACTCAAAATTGATTTTAGAAATCAGACGCGGAAGGTCGTGAGTTTTGTTTATTTTATAATGAGACACACTGTAGGGAAAATAGCTGGCAAACTTTATGGAAAACTAGCAGACCCGGCCCGGCTTCTCCCAGTCCCTGGTGGGGAGCATCTCAGTTAATTCATATAAGTAGTCATATAAGTTCCCGTTCCCGTTCTCGACTATCTGTCTGTCTGTCTGTCTGTCTGTCTGTCTGTCTGTCTGTCTGTCTGTCTGACCCGGCCCGTCTTCGCCCAGTCCCTGGTAGGGAACATCTAATTTAATTCATATAAGTAGTCATATAAGTTCCCGTTCCCGTTCCCGACTATCTATCTGCTTGTCTGTCTGTCTATCTGTCTGTCTGACACGGCCCGGCTTCGCCCAGCTTCTGGCGGGGAGCATCTCATTTAATTCATATAAATAGTCATATAAGTTCCTGTTTCCGTCTGTCTCTCTGTCTGTCTGTCTGTCTGTCTGTCTGTCTGTCTGTCTGTCTGTCCGTCCCTCCCTCTCTGTCTGTCTGTCTGTCTGTCTGTCTGTCTGTCTGTCTGTCTGCCTGTCTATCTAATCATTTATTGGTTGCAGTTAGAACAACCTTAGATAAACGAAGACCAACTTACAAAAAGCATTAGAAAGAGCACTTGAAAGATCTTTACATCTTCCTCCATCAATTAACTTGGGTAAATGGAGCGGCGGCAGCAGCAGATGAAGAAAAAGGAGGAGTAGGAGGAGGGAGGAGGAAGATGGAGGTGGAGAGGGAGGAGGAGGGAGGAGGAGGGAGGTGGAGGGAGGATGAGGAGGGAGGAGGAGGGGAAGGAGGAGGTAGGAGGAGGAGGAAGAAGGAGGAGGAGGGAGGAGGAGGGAGGAGGAGGAAGAGGGAGGAGGAGCGGGGAGGAGGAGAGGGAGGAGGAAGAGGGAGGAGGAGGAGGAAGTGGGAGGAGGAGGTAGAGGGAGGATGAGGGAGAAGGAGGGAGGATGAGGGAGAAGGAGGGAGGAGAAGGGAGGAGGGGGAGGAGGAGGAAAGAGCTAGGAGGAGGAGGGAGGAGGGGAGGAGGGAGAGGGAGGAGGAGGGAGAGGGAGGAGACGGAAAGAGGAGGAGGAGTAGGAGGGAGGAGGAAGAGTGAGAAGGTGAGGGGAGGAGGAGGCAGGAGGAGGAGGAAGAGGGAGGAGCAGGAGGAGGAGGAAGGTGGAGGGAGGAGGAGGGAGGAGGTAGAGGGAGGATTAGGAGAGAGGAGGAGGAGGGAGGAGGAAAGGGGAGGAGGAGCGAGGAGAAGAGGGAGGAGGAGGGGGAGAAGGGAGGAGGAGAGGGAGGAGGAAGAGGGAGGATGAGGAGTTAGGAGGGAGGAGGAGGAAGAAGAGAGGAGGAGAAGGGAGGAGGAGGGCGGAGGAGGAGTGATTAGGAGGAGGGAGGAGGAGGTAGGAGGAGGGAGGAGGAGGAAGAGGGAGGAGGAGGAGGAGGAGGGAGGAGGAAGAGGGAGAGGGAGGCGGTGGAGGGGAGAATGAAGAGGGTAGGAGGAGTAGCAGGAGGAGAGGGAGGAGGATGAGGAGGGAGGAGGGAGGAGGAGGAAAAAGAGAGGAGGATAAGAGAGGAGGAGGGAGGAGGATTGATTAGGAGGAGGAGGGAGGAGGAGAGCGAGGAGGAGGGAGGAGGTAGGAGGAGGAAGAGGGAGGAGGAGGAGGAAGAGGGAGGAGGAGGAGGAAGAGGGAGGAGGAGGAGGAGGGAGAGGGAGGAGGTGGAGGGGAGAAGGAAGAGGGTAGGAGGAGGAGCAGGGGAGAAGAGGAGTAGGAGGGGAGGAGTATTATAACGCATATGCCTGTAGATTACTGCAGCGAAAAGGTCCACTTATTTGAGAAATATGCAACAATTTTACATATATAGCAATGCTAGTAAAAGTTATGTCCCCTCGCTATATATAAATTATAATATAAATTAATATTAAGTAATATTAAGTAAATAACTGTTGGTACACTAAAAAAACAAAACTATGGCAGTTGGCAGAGCGGGTATGAAAGGAAGACGTGTAGAAAATTTCATCTCAATCGGATGGACCGTTCGCGAACGCATAAAGGACATACATACAGACATACAGACAGACAGAGATTCTCTTTTATATATAAAGATACAAAGTGAAAGAAAGAGCGATCACTGTATGGACGGCTAGTATACATATTATAGTGGAGGCATGAACACAGAGCTTATCTAAGTCTCCGAAGATTAAAGTCAGTCGGCGAACCATGGCCGCTCACGATTATCTTGATATGATAATGATTCTACACTGATGACGCACACACACCCACACAAACACACACACACACACACACACACACACACACACACACACACACACACACACACACACACACACACACACACATTTATATATATATAGCCAAAAATGATGTAGAAAATAACTAAATATGATAACACCTTGAAACTAGTTTATGTTTATACATACATTGTCTTTTTATTTTTCAACATAATTTCCACTAACATAGATGCACTCATCCCATCGCTGCATCAGTCCTCCCAAACACACTGCATGGAACTGCGTGCTCTGTTCTCATTTACCTGCCATCCCAGAGAACTGTGTTACTTATGTATTGACTGGTCCTCGTAATATTTTCTAACCCAGCTATGCACCTATTACGGGACAAACATTTTTCAGCATAAGCACTGAAAACCACCTTGGCGGAAGACATTTCGCGAATGATGCCGAAGTTGAATGTGAAGTGAGAACGTGGTTTAGAAAACCGAGCACGCAGTTCCATGCAGCCGGTTTGAAGTACTGATAAAACGATGGGATAAGGGCGTCAATGTTGGTGGAAATTATGTTGAAAAATAAAGGGACAATGTACAAGGGGCTTCTCATACGTCTTTAGCCTGACCATGAAGAAGTAGGCGGAGACAATTGAAATTTGGAACATTGCTTATTTCTTCTCAATGTAGCCACCACCTGAATTTATGCATTTCTGCAATCTCTGCGTGATCTTGAAAAGACCGTCAGAATAAAACAACCTATTTTTCGATTTAAACCAGTTATCACAATCCAGTATGAAATCTTCGTCACTGTCAAGACGATTTCCTTTCAGCTGTTGTTTACGATTTGGTGAATCCAAGTCTCATCTACCTCCCCCATGGTCTGTTACATATTTTTCGACAGCCACATGTTGAGCAACTGGCCACAGCAATCAACCCGTGTTTGTTTCTGTTCACATGTCAGCAGGCGCGGGGCACACACTTTTCTCATGTTCAGTCTGTTATGTAAAATTCTAACAACTCTTACTCAGTTTTGCTGAACCCGATATCTCGGCAATTGTCATTTTCCTATCCTGGTCTATGATTTTCTTCACTTGTGCAGCATCTGCATCATTGCACTCTGAGGACTGTTGTCCTCATCTTGGCAGATCGGCAACTTGGGAACGGCCACACTTAAACTGCAAACACCAGTTTTATTTTTTTTTTTTTACAGAAGCATCCGAAGGGCAGACTTCCTCAAACACTGGCCCCATCTCCCTGTGTATTTCTGTAGGTGTTTTCAACTGTAAAATCAAGAATTTTATCACAGTTCTGGCGTCTGATTTCGCCATTGTTCTGACAAACCGTTGGATGTGCAGATCTGGTCAATAGGGTAGTAGTATGTTACGTGAAATTTACACCCTAATCAGGTGCAGCATCTTAATTTTTTTTACTATATAAAAAGTCTACCACCGAAAGCAAAACGTCACAAAACTGCACCTACGTGGACCAGATTTTGAAGGGATGCAACCCATGAATTAATAATCGAGTGTTCTAACACTATTACCTATCTTTTTATGTTGAGAATATTTGTTTTAAATATAATAATTGTTGATGGTATTATTTGTAGTGGGTGATGCGTAAACACTATCATCCAACGGTTTATGCTGTGATAGCATTACAGTGCGCTTCCTCCTCTGTTTCTTTTTTTCTCGTCTTCTTTCTTTATATGAATTCGGTCTGGTATAAACACTATCATCATACAATTTGTGTTGTGTAAGGCTTAGGGTTACAGTGCATTTCCTTGGGGTGGTCTAGGGGCGAGCGGGCGTGGGGTGGGAGCTCAGGGGTGTGGTGTGGGTGTCGCCGTTTGGGTAGGACTAGGCAGATTGAACCTCGGGACGTGACGGGTGTCATATGAAAAACGTAATAGGTAAGAATGTATATATGGCAGTTATATGATCTGTAGAGGTTGTAGTGGTGTAAAACACTGTCATCATAGGGTTACAAATGAAAACATTAAAAAGTAATAATGGCCCATATTATTGATTGTAGCGGGTATAGCTTAGCGAAATTCGTTGGTAAGGGGTGAGTAGCAGTTATTAGTGGTATGTAGAGTGTCTTAGTAGTATAAACTCTATCATCATACGGATGACAAATGAAAACCTTAAAAGGAAAAGATGGCCGGTATTAAAGATTGTAGCAGGTATAGCTTAGTGAAATTCGTTGGTACGGCATGGGTAGTGGTTATTAGTGATCTGTAGAGGGTTGTGGTGGCCAATACACTATCATCATTCGGGTTAAAAATGAACAACTTAAAAAGTAAAAATAACAGCCATTATAGACTATAGCGGGTATAGCGTAGTGAAATTCGTTGGTAAGGTGTGGGAAGCGGTTATTAGTTGTATGAAGAGTGTAGTAGTGGCCTGTACACTATCATCACACAGGTTACAAAAGAAACCCTTAAAAAGTATAGATGGCCGATATTATTGTTTGTGGTGGGTATGGCTTAGTGAGTCTCGATGATAAGAAGTAGGTAGTGGATATTAGTGACCTTTAGAGTCTCGTAGTGGCCTATACACTATCAACACACAGGCTACAAATAAAAACATTAAAAAGGTAAAGATTACTGATTTAATTGATTGTAGCGGTTATAGCTTATTGAGATTCGTTGGAAAGCGGTTTGTGAGTAGAGGAAAGGCTTGATAGGTGCTTCTGATCATTGTTAAGGGGTGGTCAAAGGCGAGGTGGTAAATAAATAGTCCGATCCTTGATAATAGCCGGACGGTAAGGCTCATATTAAAGTCTAAAGATTGAACTCATAGGTGGTTGATCTTAGGGTGACCGCCTGGGTGACTCATCACGGGGCTATGTCGGCGGGGTCGAATGTACGTGATCTTGTTCAGACATGTCTTTAGGGAAAACCATAGGATGACTCAGAGCGTAATGAGAGCATAACGATGCAGCCAAGACATTAGGGTAATGGTCACATCGGATCAAGTATAGCTCTGCTTCCGGTCGCATGTGTAATGACTACAACCAGACCACGTGCTCCCTGGCTACGAGTGGTCAAATATGGCGTCACATCCAATCACACGTGGAAATTGGATACACCCGAAACACATCACTAAAGCCAATCAAAGATGGCACTGCATCCGGTACACATGGCTAATGGTCACAACCGATCAAATATGGTCCTGATTCCGGTCGCCAGTGTAATGGCTACAATCAGACCACATGCTAATTGGCTAAAGCCGCTCAAAGATGGCGATGCATCCGATCACATGCGGGTAATGGCTGCAACCAGACCATGCGGCTAAAGCCGGTTAAAGATGGTCACATCCAATCAAATATGTCGATGCTTCCGTGATGACTCCAACCAGACCACGTGCTTGCTGGCTAAAGCTGATCAAAGATGGAACTGTATCCGGTCACGTCTCTAATGGGATACAACCGAAACATATGACTAATGACTCAACCGGTAACAGATGGCGATTCATCCAGCGACATGCATAACGATACATATGGAAAACGTGACTGATGACTCAACCGGTCAAAGATGGAGTAGCATCCGGTCACATGACCAGACAGTGCATAATATTCTACTGAGTCACTCTAATTCAGCAAATAGCGTGTATAAGACGGCCAGTAACGGACCTAGTAGCGGTTCTACTGCGGGATGTGCTTCAACAACACTTCGCCAAAGAAGAAATAATTACATTAAGAATCAGGAGAATTGAGGAGTGCATCCTCGACTATAATCGCCAACAGGATATGTCGCAACCCTACCCAGCCAACGTGGAACTATCAGCGTCACCGGCATCCTTAACCTTTGGTCAATCCACACACTAGCTGACGAGTATTAAAACACCTACATAAAAACAAGATGAATGTAATATACTTACAGTCATGTCTTCAATAGCTGACCAATCCTCAATACGAAGAAAACTACACTTGATGTGACGAGACTGTACATGTATATCACTGTTATTCTGACTTCACATCCAAGATCCGGCCATTGGCACCAGCTGGACTTCATCATCACACGGAGACAACATCTGAACCATATATCATTGACTCGTAGTTACCACAGTGCTGACTGTGATACTGATCATTCTTTGGTTGTTGCAAGGGTTAGACTGAGACCAAAGAGAATCTACACAGCTAAACACAAATCTAGCCCCAGGATTAATATTATTAACACTAATGATCCTGAAAAGTGCTTTCAGTTTCAACAGCAACTTGAAGACGCTTTCACTGATACACCAGAAAATTGTACAGTAAATGAAAAGTGGGGTCAAATTAAGGAAACTCTTTATAAAACTGCCGTAGGGGTTTACGGCACTGTGGATCATAAGAGGCAGGACTGGTTTGCGGCCAACAGCGAGACTCTGCAGCCCTTGATTGATAAGAAGAAGAAAGCTCTCTTAAGAAACAAGGAAAGACCAACGCGTAACACTCTGAGTGAGCTAAGGCAAGCTAGGAAGGATGTGCAAAAGGCTGCCAGGCAGTGTGCAAATGATTATTGGATCAAGTTATGTGAGTCCATTCAAATCGCAAGTGATAAGGGAGACATAAGAAGCATGTATGAAGGAATAAAGAAAGCTTGTGGTCCAGTGATCAAAAGAAGTGCACCATTGAAGACCTTGACTGGAGAAGTCATCACTGATAAGAAACAGCAGATGGACAGATGGGTAGAGCACTATTTGGAGCTTTACTCAAGTGAGACCAAACTAGCGGATGATGCCCTGAACGCCATAGAGGCTCTACCAACTCTTGACCACCTGGACACACTTCCCACCATAACAGAAGTTAAGTGTGCTATAAATGAACTTGCATCTGGCAAGGCTCCAGGTAAGGATGGGATTCCAATAGAGGTTATCAGGAGTGGGCAAGACACACTCACTATACAGATCCACCAGCTAATAGAGCTATGCTGGCGAGAAGGACAAGTCCCACAGGATTTCAAAGATTCAAGCATCATAACACTGTACAAGAACAAGGGCGATCGGAGCGACTGCAACAACTATAGGGGTATCTCACTTCTGTGTATTGTTGGAAAAGTATTTGCCAGAATTGTTCTGCGCAGACTTCAAGTCCTAGGAGATCAGGTCTACCCCGAATCACAGTGTGGCTTTCGACAGAACCGGTCTACCACTGATATGATATTCTCATTGCGACAAATGCAAGAAAAATGCCGTGAACAGAATCAACCACTGTTTATTGCCTTCATCAACCTCACAAAGGCATTTGATTTGGTCAGTCGTGAGGGTCTGTTCAAGGCACTAAAGAAGATTGGCTGCCCACCAACTCTTCTGTCCATTGTGGAATCGTTCCACACAGGCATGAAGGGTATAATCAAGTTTGATGGTGCAACTTCTGAAGAATCTGAAATCAAGAGTGGAGTTAAGCAAGGTTGTGTACTAGCTCCCACCCTCTTTGGAATATACTTTTCACTTCTACTGAAATATGCCTTTCGTGATCAGGATGGTGGTATATACATTCACTCACGCTCAGATGGCGGCCTCTACAATGCTCAGAGATTGAAGGCTAAGACCAAAATTAGGAGGGTACTGATCAGAGAGTTGCTTTTTGCAGATGATGCTGCAGTTACGACCCACTCTGAGGAAGAATTGCAATGTCTACTATCTGCATTCTCCAATGCTTGTTCTGAATTTGGTTTAACAATTAGCAAAAAGAAGACACAGATTATGTCACAAGGTGCACATGGGGTACCATCAATCTTTATTGACGACGCCGAACTAGAGATAGTAGACCATTTTACATATCTAGGATCAGTGGTAAATAGCAAATTATCCCTAGATCAGGAAATCAACATCCGGATTGGTAAGGCAGCAACAACAATGAACAGGTTAAGAAAAAGAGTCTGGGAGAACAGGAAGCTTACTGCCAAAACAAAAGTCCTTGTCTATCAAGCCTGTGTCCTTAGTACTCTTCTCTATGGCAGTGAAACCTGGACAACTTACTCACACCAAGAGAACAATTTAAACAGCTTTCATATGCGATGTCTGCGAAGAATTCTTGGTATTAAGTGGCAAGACAAAATCACAAATACTGAAGTATTGGAAAGATCAGGTTGTGTGACAATTTATTCCATGCTCAGTCTTCGTAGACTTAGATGGATAGGACATCTTAGGAGGATGGATGATGGTAGAATACCAAAGGATATCTTTTTTGGTGAATTACAGATGGGTAAGAGATCTCAGGGTCGGCCTCTACTACGATACAAAGATGTGTGTAAGCGGGACATGATTGATACAGGCATTGATAATGCACATTGGGAGCAAGTCGCTGCTGAACGTGTTGCATGGAGGGCAAATATCAGAAATGGAATAAAGTCAAAGGAGAAAATTATTGCAGAAAAGTCACACACCAAGCGTTTGAGACGTAAGATGGTGCATGATGGTGGAAATGACCACGTGTTCACATGCACCCACTGTGAACGGACATTTACAGCGCAAATTGGCCTTATCAGTCACACTCGCTACCGCCATAGTTAAAAGTTATTATGCCTTTTTAAAGCACAAACTATCGTCTGTCAAGACGGCAAGGTGCCAATGAATGACTTCACAGACTGTAGCTCAGGGTGACTACAGCAAAAGTAACATGGCGCTCTCTACACTATTTATTTCATCATGGTTAGAGGTCATAACGCGTGCATGACCCGCATTCCCCATACTACAGGTCAATGAGTGTGTAGTAGAACGCTTCGTCGCATCATACGGACAGCCGCGTCAGCGTGATCTGAGCTTCTTGACATAAGAATCTGGCTGAAATCGGTTTTACGTGTGGCTCAAGATCTAGTATATAAATCCGAGGCTGGTAACAGTCAACAAACGTGATCCCAATATGACTACATACCTCAAGACTATGCCGGCTAACTTGGTCTACATGTCTCGTAGTGGTGAGTCTATTAGACCAGTGGGCGGTGGTGATAAGGCCGTGTTTGTCTCATCCTACAGAGGAACGAGCACGTTACGCATCCGGAGATTCTGCGGTGAATCCCAAAAGAAGTTCCCTACTAAGACGGGTATGGCACTTATTCGGCAAGAATATGAACATATCATCGCCATGCACCGAGAGATACTAGATGACTTTGACAGACTCAGCCAAGTTAACCAAACCAGTAACGAAGTCAAAAAAGGCACTAACAGAGGCAAGCAAATAAGTAGCCAAAACATTCAAGTCAGTGCTCATGTCAAACAGGGCACTAACCGAAGCAATCAAGTCCAAAAAACACACACGGTAGTGCTCAAGTTAAAAAAGGGACTAACCGAAACCACCAAGTAGACGCATACTATACCGTCAGTTTTCAACCCAGCTATACCCATATTTGAGATGTCCCCAGCAACCAGATAAATGATTAGCCCAATAGCCAGCTGTTTGATGTGTCCGACACTCAGATGATTGATGCAGCAGTTGTCTACTATACTCAGATATCAGCCCACCAAGCAGGAGACCAGTCTTATGACTACATGCCAAGTGTAACATAAATACCAGACTACCAGCCGGAAAATCCAACCTACTCAGATAATGGTGTGAAGAAAGCCAGAAGAACATACAATGTGTATAGCTCTGTGTGTGAAAATAAAATGTTGTGATCATACTATGTATACCAGCTCATACCGCATCATTAATTTTTGTATAACGACAATATGTATTTTTATTCTTGTAAAGTGTTCTGAATTACTGTAAAATGTACTGACATACTGTAAAATAAAGAGGCATATATTATAATTACTTCTTGGTTGTTGAATTGTTTATAGTGTTTACGGTATATATAGTTGTCATGTGGTGAGAAAATTATTTCGCTGACAAATTCCAGAAATATTTCCACAAAACTAAGGAAACGGGTTAACCAACTTAGGAAAACTGTTGACCACATTTCAACCAAACTTTAAAAACAATCGAAGTCAAACTTATGAAAAGTAGGAAAATGTGTTATCAATCAATCAATCAATAATGTGCCATGCCGGAAAGCGTGGGCGGCCATGTCTCGTCATTTCCCTCGATCGCTAGTGTCGTGAATCAACTCAGCGTTCCTGTATCATCCATGCCATGTGGCCAAGCCATGCAGGTATTTTCCTCTCGGTCTTCCTCTTGGTCTGTTCCCTTCGATCTTGCAAGTTGTCAATAAGTTCTTCAGTCCATTGCTTCTTATAACATGTCCAAAAAAGTTTGACTGTCTACGTCTAATCTCTCTAATCAGTTTACGATTTTTATTTGTCTCCTGTGGTACTTGGTCATTGGTTTTTCTATCTGTCCATGGTATTCTTTGCATTTTTCTCAGAAACCACATTTCTGTAGCCATCAAATGTTTTTCAGCTTGACTGCACATTGTCCAAGTTTCACATCCATACAAAAGAACAGGCTCTATATACCACTTCAACACTCTTTTTCTCGTATCAGTTGACATCTTTTTATTGGTCAGAATGTTTTTCATCTTGGTAAAGGCTAATTTGGCCATGGCGATTCTTGGTCTAATCTCTTCTAGGCATCTCCCATCAGATCTTATGGCTGTTCCGAGATAATTGTACCGATTCACTTGTTGAAGAATATTCCCATTTACCGGTATATTACATTGTGGTACTTCGTTCTTCTTAGTGACGACCATAACCTGTGTCTTCTTACAATTTAATTCCAACCCCAGCTGCTCACTGTGTACAACAACCGCATCTACTGCGTAGTGGAGGATGTGTGAGTGAGTGAGTGTGTGTTGGTGGACGGGTAGGGAATGCGTGTGTGGGTAGGGAGAGGTGTGTGGTGTGTTGGTTAGTGATACTGTGTGGGTGAGGTATGTGTGTGTGGATGGGGGATTTTTGTGGTGTGTGGGTGGGGGTATGTGGGGTGGATGGGTACGGGTATCTGTGTGGGTGTGGGTGGGAATATTGTGTGGTATGTGGGTGGGGGATATGTGTGTGGTGTGTAGGTGGGGATGTGTGGTGGTATGTTGGTGTGGGATGTGTTGGTGAGGGATATGTGTGTGCGGTGCGTGGGTTGGGAATACTGCGTGGTAGGGGATGTATGTGATGTGCGGGTGGGGGACTGTATAGTGGTGGATTGGGTTAAGGCATGTATGGGTAGGTGGAGGATGTATGTGTGGGTTGTGGGGGGTGTGTGTGAGTGGATTGGGGATGTATTCGTGGTTAGGGAGATGTGTGAGTGTGTGGGGGAGGGGGGATTGTGTGCGTAGGTGGAAAATATGTGGTCAATGGAGATCTGGCTGGGGGATGGGTGGTTTGAGGTGTGGAAGGGGAGAGGATGTGTGGGTTAGGATGTGTATATGGGTGGGCGTGGGATATGTGGGTTGGTGGGGGAATGTTTCTGGGTGGCGAGTGTGTTTTTGTTGGGGGAACAGGTGAGGGCAGTGTGGGTGGGGGATGTGCGGGTGGGGGATGGGTCGGTTGGTGGGGTATGTATGTGACCCTTGGTGTGCGTGTGTGTGGTAGGTGGGGGTGTGTGTGTGGGTGGGGTGATGTATGGGTATATGGGAGATGGGCCTCATAACATGGTAATTTGCCTTGTTTATGTTTACAACATTCATTTCACAATGTTTATTTTTCTTCCTATGTAAATGTATAATGCTCTTGATGAACGAAAGACGAGTGATTGGAAGAGCCGAATGTAAGACGGGCTTGCGCGCCCAATTTGTGACCCTAATAAAGTTGATTTGATTTGATTTGATTTGATGTTTCTTCCTCCAATGCTGATTCCATTTATATCTTCTACATTTCTGAAAATAGTTTCACTGTATAGGGAAAAAAGATCTGGAGACATTAAACATCCCTGCCTAACACCTCACTTAATAGGTTGATATTGTCCCACTTAATTATCGATCCTTATGGCAGCTTGTTGTTTCCAATATATGTTTTTTTATAAATCTAATGTCTTTCCCACCAGTTTGTAGATCTGCAAGCATATCCGCCATGTTGATATGTCTAACTCTATCAAAAGCCTTTGTGTAGTCAATAAAGCAAAGATATATATCCTTGTTTACTTCTATAGCACGTTCAATAACTGTTCGCAGCTTATACACATCATTTATTGTACCCTTCCCTTCTACAGACCCACATTGTTCTTCCCTTATTTGAGGGTGCATTTTCTTCCTCACTCTTTGCATGATAATTCGTAGCAAAATCTTTCTGATTATACTAATTGTTCTATGTTGATCACATTCCAAGGTTCCTGATTTCTTTGGGATTGCAATAAATACGGAATTACATAATTAAGAAGGTATATCTCCAGTATCATATAATGTGTTCAGCAGTCTGGTGACTTGTTCTAGTCCATATTCTTCTAAAGCTTTAATCATTTCTGTTGTGATGTTATCTGCACCGGGGGCCTTGCCAGCTTTCATATGCTTAAGAACATTCTTCACAATTGGAGGTCCTTCATTATTAAATCGAATATCATACTGTTCCTCTCTGTTATCATTATACAGGTTTTTCACATATTCTGACCATACATGTAGAATCTGATCTTTTTTCTATTATGATTTTGCCATCTTTAGTTTTTAGACAGCCTGCTGATGTACTTGTTCTTTTAATAGAAAGTTCCTGAATTCTTTTGTGCACTAATTTGATATTTTGACTGTTGTGTTGTTTTTCAATTTCTAAGCAATTTTCCTCAAGCCATGCTGCTTTTGCCTCCTTACATAATATTCTGACTTGTCTGTGAATTTCTTCATATTTGGTAGGATTATTTTTGTTGAGTCTTCTTGTTTCCATTAGGTGTAAAATTTCTTCAGTCATCTATTTCTTACGACCCACCGTCTTTATTTTTGGAATAGTTGTTTCTGCATCCAAAATGATTGAATTCTTTAATATTTCCCATTGATCATTAACATCCTGGAATAATATCTCTAGATCAGACAATATATTAAATCTGTTCTTTATTTCTATGTGTTAACCGAAGTGAAAAATTGTGGCCACATTTCAACCAAACTTATAAGAAGTAGGACACTTTATTAACCAAATGTGAAATATTCGGCCAAATTTCAACCAAACTTATAAAAATCTCAGTCAAACTTATAAGAAATTATGAAAATTTGGTAACCAAAGTGACAAATTTTGGCCATAATTTCAATCAAACTTATTAAAAAAAAGGAAACTTTGTTAACCAAATGTGAAAAGTTTGGCGAAATTTCAACCAAACTTATAAAAATCTCAGTCAAACGTATAAAAAGTAGGAAAATTTGTTATAAAAGTGAAAAATTGTGGCCACATTTCAACCAAACTTATAAAAAGTAGGACACGTTGTTACCCAAATGTGAAAAGATTGATAAAATTTCAACTAAATTTATGAAAGGAAAGATAATTTGTTAATCAAAGTGAATATTTTTTGCCAAATTTAAACCAAACTTATGAAAAGGAGGAAAAATTTGTTAACCAAAGTGAAAAATTTTGGACAAATCCAACCAACATTATGAAACGTAGGAAAATTTGTTAACCAACCTTAAAAACTTCTGCCAAATTTCATCCAAACTTATAAAAAATAGGAAACTTTGTTAACCAAATGTGACATGTTTGGCCAATTTTCATCCGAACTTATGAAACGTGGGAAAATTTGATAACCAAAGTGAAAATTTTTGACCACATTTCAACCACACTTATAAAAAACATCTCAGTTAAACTTGTGAATAGTAGAAAAATTTGTAAACCAAAATGTGAAATGTTTTGTCATATTTCAAACAAACTCATAAAAAGTAGGAAACTTTTCTAACCAAATGTGAAAAGTTTGGACACATTTCAACCAAACTCATAAAAAGTAGGAAATTTTGTTGTCCAGTTGTGAAAAGTTTGGTTAAATTTCAAACAAATTCATAAAAAGTAGTAAACTGTATTAACCAAATGTGAAAAGTTTGGCCAAATTTCAACCAAACCCATAAAATTTAGGAAACTTTGTTAACCAAATGTGAAAAACAAATTTTGCCAAAGTTTAATAATGTGCCATGCCGGAAAGCGTGGGCGGTCATGACTCGCCATTTCATTCGATCGCCAGTGTCGTGAATCAACTCAGCGTTCCTGTCTCGTCCATGCCATGTGGCCAAGCCATCCATGTATTTTCCTCTCGGTCTTCCTCTTGGTCTGTTCCCTTCGATCTTGCCAGTTGTCAATAAGTTCTAGCCTTTCCTCCACTCACAAACCCTTTACAAACGAATCTCACCATACCCGCTACAATCAATAATATCAGCCATCTGTCAGTTATCAGTTATCAGTTATCAGTTCAGGTATCTTTATTGCACACCGGGCATATCCATGGTTGCTCAGATCCTCCCCCCAGCATATGCATCAGCGTCCGGTGGCTAATAGTGCCAGTTCTGTGTTGGTTGACGAGGCGCTTTGTTTTCCCGATGTACCTCTCGCGTCTGGCTATGCCGATTCTTAGTCCCAAGTCTTTCATCCAGGACAGCAATGTGGAATCACTGACGTCAAAGTCATCTGTTCTCGCCATATCTTTGAGGACGTTAATAACATCGGCACGATCCATGAGCTGGCCATCTACAGGGGGTGCAGAGGCAGCCAGGTTGTCAGCTCGTTCATTTCCCTCGAGTCTCGGGACGAAGATGAAGGTGACTTTACGGACAACAGACTTCCGCAGCGACTCAGTCCACTGTCTACGTACAGATCCAGCTTCGACCTTCTGAATCATGCTAATTGAATCACTCAATACACACACGTTGGTATAATGCTGTGATTCCAGCAATATGAAAGCCTGTGTTACTGCCATCTCCTCCATCGTCATGCTGCTCGTGGTCATAGAGTGGGCACCATTGGATTCTTGAACGGTTCGGCCCGTTGAAAGGGCTGTAAATGCCCACGAACTTATATGTGCTTTACAACAGATCCATCTGTATAGATGAGCACGTCGGGGCTATCTGAGTGTTCATAGATGAACGCGTTAACCTCTGCATTGACAGCGGCAGGGTTCTGCTCTCTGCACCGTCTATCGAGTGTGATAATGCAGGAGAAAATGCACTTAAAAGATGGAGGCACCGACTCCCATTCCTTGCTGGGGTTTATACTATTAAGACTGCAGACCTGTCTGACGGCATCTTCCTCCCGACCCATTCATGATTTGCCCCTCTTTAGCCTGTCACCCTTTTCTCTAAATATAGCGTCATGCAGAGGGTGCTGCTAATCTGCACGTATTTTTAAGTATGCACGAGCTCTCCAGATTTTGATCCTGTGTTCCATTGTCGCGAAGTCAAAGAGGTATCTCATTGCTACACAGCTGATGTCTCTCGTGCAGCCCAAAATGATGCGAATGGCTTCGTTTTGAACGTTTTTATGTCTTCCAATCTGTATGGCTGACAGTGAGGATGGCCAGGGCATACTCGATGCGTGAAAGCACAAGTCGTTGGAACAGAAGTATTAGCAGTCTTTGCTCGATATTGGCAGTCGCCATGACTCTCATTGCTGACAAACCTTTTTGAGACTTCGTTATGACATAATCGACATGATCTCTGAAGGATATGCTACGATCAAGCCTCACGCCAAAATATGTAATTGACTGGATTCTACTCAAAATGCTCCCATCCATTCTTACTGCCGGCAGGTCTGTTGTCACAATATGGTTGCTTAGTGAGAACCATGTAACCGATGCCTTTGCAGGGTTGACAAGGGCAACGGCATCAGCACACCATGAGGAAATTCGATCTAGTCCGACCTGCATATCATTGGCAACCGCCTGTCTATCTCGACCCTGTCGATACACGAGGGTGTCGTCAACGAATGACAGAGTCCTACCCCCCCCCCCCCCGTCCAACTGTTGTTCAGTGATCGGCACCGTATACACGTTGAATAGTACTGGTGACAGTGGTGAACCTTGCGGCAATCCTGGACATATCGTTATCGGCTCAGAAGACCAACTCACGCATCTTAGCACCACCTTCCTTTTGTGGAGCAGAACTGCAGCTATGCATCGTACAAGGTGAGGGTGCACTTTCAGTCTGAGGAGGGTTTGCATCAAGTGCTCGAAAGATATTCTGTTATATGCGTCCTCTAAGTCTATGGCGGCCGCACATGTCTCTTCTCTGACCTGAAATCCTTCGTAAACATCTTGAGCAAAGACCGCCGCATTCAGCCATGACTCTTTGTTGCGTCTGTATCCTCCAAGTGTGGACGGGAAGCAGCTGAGTTGTTCCAAGTCAAAAGCAAGTCTGTGTGCTACAATTTTCTCCAGTAACTTGACAGCAGTGTTCTGCATCGTATTGATTCTGTAGCCACTTATCTTGGAATGGTCTTTGTTCGGTTTTGGCAGCGGAAGCAAGTAGCTGTGTAGCCATTCTTCTTTGATCTGACCCCTCTGGATACTGGTGTTGGCCAGTTTTTCCATGTCATCATCTGATATCACTAGTTGGTCACCATATCGGATGCCGTCTTGGCCTGGGACGGTGTTAGGTGATTTCTTGAGCATCGCACGCATTATCTCAGCTGTGATTATCCATTCTTCGTCTGTCCCGACCCCCTCGCACAACTGAGAGAGTGTCGTTGTGGTCTTCTGACTGGCTGGCTCATCTTTCTATTCAGTCTGTTCTATGTAGCATGCAAGAAGGGCCTTACCTTTATCCGTGTCCGACATTTTCCATGTGAGGTATGTGTCTTGAAAGTCTGGAATGCCCCTACGTTGTGCAGCACCGTTCATGCTCTTATGGAGGCGCCACAATGTCGTAAGAGATCGCTCGGAGCACACCTTCCTGCAGAACTCGTCCCCTTTCTCGGCCTCGGCCTGTTTGGCGCAGGATTTGAATAAAGTCATCGTCCTATCGACCTCATTCTTCAGGTTCGCCGACTCAACCTGTGGCATTTTAGCCTTTCTGGCCTTTTGCCAGTCTTTTACAGCCTGCCTCTTTCCCAGCCATGCCTTCTCGACCTCTCCATTCCACCATGGTGGCTGCAACCATCTTTCATGTCTCCTGCGGTAGGAAGTTATTTTTCTTCTTCTGATCTTGCTTATGACGTCTTGACCAGTGGTGTCGTACGGGAAGGCATTTGTCTTGTTTCTTTGACTCATGGCCCTGTCTTTCTTGATCAGGATGACGCAAGGGTAGTGGTCACTATCGTGGTATCCCAGTGTGCCCCACCGGCACCTTGCTGCGATAGTTGGCGACACCAGAGCCAAGTCAATGACGCTGTCAGAGTCACCTGGTCGAGTGGCTATTCTAGTGACCTTCCCATCATTCAGACAGATTAGGGCAGCAGATGCCAGGGCGTCCTCCAGATCTTCTCCCTGTCTATTGGTGATGCAATTCCCCCATTGACTGCCTCTGGAATTGAAGTCCCCACAGTAGATGATATGCCTTTCATCCATATCGAATAAACTCTTGCCATTGTCGCACATCGACATTCCCATTTCGCGCATAAATGTTCACGATTACAAGCTGCACTGGCGTCATTATTCTTAATGCCTGCACTGGCAGGACACCACTGTTCCAGGAAGACATATCGATCTCAGACACTAGTATGTTGTCGCGGTCCAGAATGGCCTGTCCAAGGTGCCGCCTGTTAAAGAATCCCTGAAATCCCGCGAAATTGACTGTTTCGTCGCCGAGCCGTGTTTCTTGTAAGACTACAATATCGTTTCCATAGAGTAGTTTTTCAAGAATGGCTCGTCGTTGGCTAAATGATGCACAGTTCCAGTACACTACTCGAACGTTTCCGATACCCAATCTGCCACATTTTAAACGCCTTCTGCGTCCGCTGCCCTCTTCCACGCTGCATCAGCCATCTTTATTGATTAAGTGTTTTATTTGTAGCCTGTGTGATGATAGTGTATAGGCCACTATGACACTCTACATACCACTAATAGCCGCTACCCACTCCTTACCAACGAATTTCACTACGCTATACTCGCTATAGTCGACAATAACGGTTATTTTTACCTTTTAAGGTTTTCATTTGTAATCCGTATGATGATAGTGTATTTTCCACTACAACCCTCTACAGATAACCTAATAACCAATACCCACCCCTTACCAACGAAATTCACTAAGCTATACCTGCTACAATCATTAATATCGACCATCTTTACCTTTTTAAGGTTTCATTTGTCACCCGTATGATTATAGTGTTTACACTACTACGACACTCTACATACCACTAATAACTGCTACCCACCCCTTACCAACGAAGTTCACTAAGCTATACCGGCTATAATCAATAATATCGGCCAGTTTTACTTTTTAAGGTTTTCATTTGTAACCCTATGATGACTGTGTTTTACACCACTGCGACCTCTACAGAACATATAACTGCCATATATACATGCTTTCCTATTACGTTTTTCATATGACACCGGTCACGACCCGAGGTTCAAACTGCCTAGTCCTACCCCACACGGCGACACCCGCGCCTCACCCCAGAGCTCCCACCCGACGCCGGCTCGCCCCCTAGACGAACCCAAGGAAATGCACTGTAACCCTAAACCTTACACAACACCAATGGAATGATGATAGTGTTAATACCCGACCCAATACAGATAAATAAAAAAGACGAGAAATAAAAAAGAAACCGAGGAGGAAGAGCATTATAACCCTAACACAGCATTAATCGTTGGATGATAGTGTTTAAGCATCACCCACTACAACTAATACCATCAGCAATTATTATATTTAAAACAAAAATTCTCAACATAAAAAGAGAGGTAATAGTGTAAGAACACTCGATTATTTATTCATGGGTTGCATCCCTTGAAAATATGTTCCCCGTAGGAGAAGTGTTTTTACGTTTCTCTTGCGGTGGTAGACTTTTTATATAGTAAAAAATATAGGTGCTGCTACTGATTTAGGGTTTAAATTGCACGTAACATACTACTTAGGGTGTGTTGTGCCATGCACTATATCGGGAAAACGATTTGAGGTGGGAAATTAATCAAGTTGTTATCATATTTTGTTATTTTGTCTACAGCCATTTGTGACTTTTTTTATTGACTTCCCATTTTATATATATATATATATATATATATATATATATATATATATATATATATATATATATATATATATATATATATATATATATATATATATATATATATATATATATATATATATATATATATATACATTCGTGTGTATCTAATCCAGCGGGTATGTGTGTATGTGTGAGTGTGTTAGGTTTGCAATTAGGTTTGCTTTACGCGCAATTTGTGCCATACTCTACTGTACAAACACATCGTTGATTCAGATATTCATAGAGACAAACATGCAAAACAATGCCAGTTTGATTGGTGGTCTTAGAAAATTACTCTTTAATTCGTGCATTGTAAACTTACCACAGAATATTAAACAGTGCACACATTTCAATACGCAATGTATACTCGCCCAGATACATGCAATACAGATACACTTGACGATTTAGAAACAATCATCCAGAATGGCAAAATGCATACTATATAGACAGGGAAGGCACAGGATGATGATGATGATGATGATGATGATGATGATGATGATGATGATGATGATGATGATGATGATGATGATGATGATGATGATGATGATGATGATGATGACAGACAGAGAAACCATGAGACAGACAAATATATAGACAGACGTTTCGGGAATTTGAATAACGAAGACATAAACAATATATGTATTGAATGACATATTTCATTGTGTCTCGATCGGAACGTACTGCAGAAACTGCACACACCATGGACTAAAACAATAAGATTAATCCGTCCAGCTGATCCTTCTCTATCACAGGACAGGGAAGCAGATTATCAGGTGTCTTAACGTATAGAGAGATACGATCATCATCATCACACGGTACATAGACTATAAGAATAAGCTGTTCTAGGGTGCTAAAAAGTGTTTGGTGAGTGCGTGCGTGCGTGCGTGCCTGCCTGCGTGGGCGGGCGGGCTGGCGGGTGTGTTTGTGGGTGTGGGTGTGTGTGTGAGTGAGAGAGAGAGAGAGACAGTGAGAGAAATAGACAGAGAGAGAGAGAGAGAGAGAGAGAGAGAGAGAGAGAGAGAGAGAGAGAGAGAGAGAGACCGACCGACCTGTAAATGTTTTTTATCGTATAGCCAAAATACAACTTGCGAACTCAATAGCAACCGTATTCAATTACTAGGCACATGTCATATACCTGTCAAAAATCACCCAAGAAAATACAACAATCATCTTATGAGACATAAAATAAAGTTGAAAACATAAGGTTGGCCTTGTACACAAGAATGGGAGTACTAATTTTATGTATCAAAGAGAATCACATATCCTTCATTTGAAATATTTTATAAATTTCCAAATATTTTTGTCAACTGATGGCAATTAGTTATCTTTTACCAAGAGACTCCATTTCTGATCATAAGTTTTGTACTTGAATAACCAATCTTTGGATTTTTCAAAACCAGAAGTTAGTATTGTTGCATCCCTTGTAGACTATACAGAAATAATCCCCATGGTTGTATCCCTCGATAATTAATTAATCAGCTATAATAATTGTCTTCACTTAGTTGACGAAAATAAACTGCAGAGACTATTCTTGACCTTGTGAAATGCTGCTTATTCTCAGATTAATCTACATTTATGAACAATAAGCAGACACGATAAGCAATATATACTGGCAATGGAAATGTGGTTTCTAATTTCAATGCGAAGAATACCATGGGCAGAAAGGAAAAGCAAAACTTAATTTATAAAAGAAACAAACAATTCCCAGAATTGGTTCGAGAAATCTGACGTGGACTGTCGTGAGTTCTGTGCATTTTATGATAAGAATAAACTGTAAGGACACATTTTGACAGCTATCTGGTTTTATGGAAAATGAACAAGGGAAATACAGAGAGAGAGAGAGCAATTTCTGGACAGCTTGGATACATAGTTTAATCGAGGCATGAGCACAGAGCTGATCCAAGACTGTAAGGATCACGTCAGACGGCCAACCATGAACGTCCACGCTTATCGTGACATGATAATGGTTCTACACTCGTATTTCTTATGGCACTGATAATGATGATATACTATTTTGGAAACCGGCCACGTGATTCATAGGGACAATGCGTTTTGTGTGTTGATGAGCTCATATAATGGTGGCATGTTAAAGCTGGCAGAGACAAACGCCTTTTATATTTACAAACACCATCTTTTTGCAGACACACAGACGTGATATTCAGTTAAAAATTACAGTGGTAGACTATTTAAATTACTGTGTGAATATGTATTTTCTATATTTCAGCTTGACGGATTGTATTGTTATAGTCTATGCTGTGTGCAGTTTCTGTAGTATGTTCAAACGATGACATAGGAGATGTGCGGTGTGTAGGCTTTGCCAAATCACCATTCTTCGTTTATTATTTTGTCAATCAAAATGTATATGTGTTCTTCCACCTCTCTGTTTTGCCGATGTAGGTAGAATCTTTCTCTTGTATAGGATTAGTGGTGACCGAGGACCAATGTCATCACACTCCGGGCAGATCCAACTTTGCGCTAATCTCCTCGTCAACATCTCTTCCAGCTCATATCGACTGATTGTACCAGTTCTGTGTTGATTAATCAAATAGCTTGTGCTTTAGACAAATTGTTCATGTCTGGCAGCTCACCGTTTCACCCCAATCTCTCTCACTCAGGACAGGGGAGCAGATTGTCAGGTTTCTTAATGTTAAGAGAGATATGATCATCAACACCCCACGGCATGGACTATAGACAGAACATGATTTAGGGAGCTACAAAGTGGTTGGTGATGTTGCTCTGCTCGCTTGATAAAACTAAGATAACAACTAGTCTGAGGCGTGTGTTTGTGTGACCTGTAATTGGCTTTTTCTTATGGCCGAAATACCACAATTTATGAACTCAATAGTAAACGCATTCAATTACTAAGCATATTTCATGTGTCTGTCAAAAATAATATATATTAAATCATGGCCAGCGAATCACGAAGTACTTGAAGGGGAACAAGTACGCAGAGACAGCGGTTCAAAAAGGGGGATACCTGGTGTCCCCGGTTATCTCGAACATGGCGCCATGATCTGAGAAGCTATCCAGAGAGCGAAGACGAAGAAGGAGGAACTCCACGTGATATGGTTGGATCTGACCAAGCAATATGGGTCCGTGCCCTACCAGATGTTGTGGCATGCACTCAAGGCCCGAGAACATCACGGAAATGATTGTGCAGTATTCTCGGGCTTATCTTCTTTCTCGACCACAACGTTCACGAGCAGATGGATCGATCTGCATGCAAGTGGGTATGTCCATGTGATGTACGATTTCGCCGATATTATTTGTTATGGCCAAGCAGGCCATACTGGATGCGGTATCCGGCTACGCATACGGTCCGAAACTCATCGAAGGGAAGAAAATTCCGCTGCTGAAGGCCTTCAATGACCATACGACAATCATGACACAGAAAGAGAGTGAGGCACGCAGCATCCTCCTCAGACTGGACGATCTGGTTCGCTGGTGCAGGATGAGCTTCAAATCTAAGAAATCGAGAAGCCTGTCGATCGTGAAGTGTGACGCTACGGAAAGGTTGTTCGTGGTTGCCGGACAAGCGATTCCCACGGTAGTAGAGGAACGCGTAAAGAGTCTCTGTCGTTTGTACGACTCAACTCTGACGGACAGGATCGCGTTGGTAGAGATGCAAGAAATGCTGACAAACGGTCTGGGTACCATTGATAAAATCAGGCACATTCAAAATCTGGTGCCTCCAATTCATGTTAATTCCGAAACTGGTATGACCGCTGCTGATATAAGATATAGGCACGACCACAGTGAGCACCATGGAGGGGAAGATAAGCATATATATGAGAAAGTGGCTTGGAGCACCAACTTGCCTCACGACTGTCGCACTGTATTGCAAGTAAAGTAAGCTCTTGAAGAGTTAAAAGCCAGACTGACGATGATGCTGCGCGAGTCTCCAGGTGTAACGGTTAGTGATTCAGTTCCCGCCCTGAGAATGAGAAGGAAGTGGAAAGTCGTCAGCGCGGCCGAAGAAGCCCAGGCAGCACTCCGACTGAAAGAGGACATGGGCCACACCAGTCGCACGGGAAAGAGTTCGGCTAACAAGATAAAGATCCGATGTGGTTCAAGGCGTCGACCAAGGAATGCAGGCAGCAGGCTCAGTTGATATCATGGGAAGAGGTAGTGCAGAGATCTCTTACCTGGAACGACAATTGGCTTATGGCACCACTGCGCTTAAGTTTCGTTGTCCAATCCCTCTATAATGTCTTGCCATCAGATGCCAACTTGGTCAAGAGGGGGAAAGTCACCGACCCGTTCTGTCCCCTCTGTACAAAGGTTCAAAAGGTTCAGACAGCGGAACACGTATTGTTCGCGTGTAAGGTCGCCCTGACCCACTGTCGATTTACGTGGAGGCACAACAAAGCACTTATTGAGTTGGCCGCCATAGTGGATGTAGCCAGAATGAAAGCGAACAAAGCAGGGATCAGGCCGAGGCCGATTGAGATTTCCTTCGTATGAGCCAGGCACAACGAAGGCAGAACTGATTTGTTTGGCTTTTTTCCTTGATTTGAGATGTATACATTGAGCACAACCCACTACTGGCAACGCTGATCGTATTCCGGTACGAACCTAAGGCCTTGTCCACGTCAATATGGAAGCCCTAGACTCGAGTTTCGCTCTCGTTTGAGCTCATCAGTAGTGCATATCCTTGACTGGGCCCGGGATCAAACCCGGATCACTGGCGTGAGACGCGGGTATGTAACCACTAAATCACAGGGCACACGCTAGACACGACCAAATTATCACACAAGGATAGTACAATGTCACCCATCGTAGGATATAGCTCAAAATGTGCCCGATCGCCACGACTGACGTCCGTCAATCAATGTGGCCCGATGGTGCGAGGGACTGGGAACTGACAGTGGATCTAAAGGGCCGTGGCAAATACCCTGGGGTGATCCGAAAGTTTGACTTGCGACCTGACATCGTACTTAGCTCCCCGTCAGCCTAGCAGCTAACGCTGATTGAGCTGACCGTCTCGTATGAGTCACACTTTGAGGAGCAGCATACGCATACAATCAAGAAGTACGAGGACATGGTCGTAAGACTTGAGGTGGAAGCGTACGCTGTCAGGCTATTCGCCAGAGGTCAAATCTTCCACTCTGTGTTTTTTTTCTTTTTCGCATATCCTTTACAGGATATCGCTGTCAAGATCAGCACCTTTCAGCTGATTGCTGATTTGTGATTTGTTTATTTCTTGGCAAGATAACACTCATTTGCCATTGCTTTCTGAATGGCCGGCTCACATACCCCTAAGTTACCAACGCGGAGAGAACTGCTACTCACGAGAGTAAACGGGATTATGGAGAAAGACATTAAAACCTGTGCCAGGGAGACACGATGTTCTAAAACGAATGGGCATTAAAAGACAAGCAAGAACTAGGGCCCAGAAACAGGTGTGTGAGGCGGCCGATATGGCCTCGTGCTGGCTATGGAATTGTCTGAACCTGAAATGGGACGAGTCTCGTAACTAGTATGATTAGAAACGGTACCTGCAGAACTACTAACAATCTCTCAACCAAGACAAAGAACTTGCAACGTCTTGTGTCAGCTCATTAGCCTTTCCTCCGAGGGTGGGTGGTGAATCTGAGTGCAGTCAAACCATGCAAATGTCGGCCAATCTCCATGACACAGCGTTAATCGTCCGTAAGTCGCACTCATTCAGCTGCAGCGACCAAGAGATGGGTCCAGAACGTAAAGGAAGAACCGGCTTCCTAGTAAAGTGCGGCGCCATAAACGGGGGACGAGGAAAGAACACGGCAACGGAGAGGAATAGAGGCGATAGAGGCCGTGGCTGGGGAAGGAGCTGGCTCCCCACGACCAAACGTGCTAAGGGGCAAGCACAGGCTGCATGGGCTCTCCTCACAGAGGGAGAGGAGGCTTGAGAATGAACACGGTAACAGCGAATGGACAAGCGCAACAGGGACAACGAATGTGACCGAACGTCTCCACGGCAGGGGAATGACGCCCGGAGTCATGACCTGGACGGAACCTCCCCCAGAGAGTGTTAAGGGTTTAATGGTTCGAAACACTTGGGGAAGGGGGTACCTTTCTGACGATCAGAAACCCCATGTCGTGTTTGCTCTGCGGCGGAGTTTTTATCTCTACACTTTGATCTTAGCCAAATTTGTGTGTGTGTGTGTGTGTGTGTTGTGTGTATGTGTGTGTATGTGTATGTGTGTGTATGTGTATGTGTGTATGTGTGTGTATGTGTTTGTGTATGTGTGTGTATGTGTGTGTGTGTATGTGTGTGTGTGTGCGCGTGGACTCTTTAGTCCCACTTTGTGTCTTTTGGCTCATAGTGGTCCACCGCCAGTGTTTGAGCTTAGCCAAAAAAAAATTTAAAAATTTAAAACAAAAACAAACTTTTATTGATTGTTAAATTCTTTGCATTGTGTATTGTTCATGTTTTTACAAAGCGTTGCATGTTGGCGTGTAGGTGACATATGCGCAATGTTGCAACATTTTATTCATTGGAACATGTGTACATTTGAAATGGGGGTAACGAAAACACATACAAACGCAAAAAAGTGTACCATTTTTGTTTACCCTGCCACCACCCTCACCTATTGGCTCCAACCCCACCAATACCACCACCACCACCCTCACCTATTGGCTCCAACCCCACCAATACCACCACCACCACCCTCACCTATTGGCTCCAACCCCACCAATACCACCACCACCCTCACCTATTGGCTCCAACCCCACCAATACCACCACCATCCTCACCTATTGGCTCCAACCCCACTAAAACCACCACCACCACTCTTGGGTAATGATGACAGATGGCATTAGACTTGTTAGAACCAACCACCACCACCACCACCACTCTTGGGTAATGATGACAGATGGCATTAGACTTGTTAGAACCAACCACCACCACCACCACCACTCTTGGGTAATGATGACAGATGGCATTAGACTTGTTAGAACCAACCACCACCACCACCACCACTCTTGGGTAATGATGACAGATGGCATTAGACATGTTAGAACCAACCACCACCACCACCACCACTCTTGGGTAATGATGACAGAAGGCATTAGACTTGTTAGAACCAACCACCACCACCACCACTCTTGGGTAATGATGACAGAAGGCATTAGAGTTGTTAGAAAAAACCACCACCACCACTCTTGGGTAATGATTACAGAAGGCATTAGACTTGTTAGAACCAACCACCACCACCACCACAACCACTCTTGGGTAATGATGACAGATGGCATTAGACTTGTTAGAACCAACCACCACCACTCTTGGGTAATGATGACAGAAGGCATTAGACTTGTTAGAACCAACCACCACCACCACCACCGCTCTTGGGTAATGATGACAGAAGGCATTAGACTTGTTAGAACCAACCACCACCACCACCACCACTCTTGGGTAATGATGACAGAAGGCATTAGACTTGTTAGAACCAACCACCACCACCACCACCGCTCTTGGGTAATGATTACAGAAGGCATTAGACTTGTTAGAACCAACCACCACCACCACCACCACTCTTGGGTAATGATGACAGAAGGCATTAGACTTGTTAGAACCAACCACTACCACCACCACCCACTCTTGGGTAATGATGACAGAAGGCATTAGACTTGTTAGAACCAAACACCACCACCACCACCACTCTTGGGTAATGATGACAGAAGGCATTAGACTTGTTAGAACCAACCACCACCACCACCACCACTCTTGGGTAATAATAATAATAATAATAATAATAATAATAAGTCTTTATTTTCAAAGGGTTAAGAATTGGGCACGCAGGCCCGTCTGACATTCTGCCCTTTTTCTCTATTTCCTTTCATACATTCTTTCATTCAACATCACTTATGAAGCAACTTTTGAAAACAAAAGAACATTAAAACGCATGAAAAATAATCAATAAGAAATGACTCACTGAGGCAGTGTTTAACATGGGCATTATAAATACCTAAGGAGGGTGTAACGTGCCATACATAAGGGAATGTCTTTTGGCTAGTTGTCGTTTGAGATAAGTTACCATTATTGTCTTTTTTGTGTTATTTGTTATGGGGGCATGTAGTCTGTACTAAGGTAGTGTTCAAACAGGTTGCGAATGTATGTATCATGATTGGTGGTGTCTTTGATTTCTTGTGGAAGATTGTTCCACAACTGAGCGGCAGAGTATGCTAAGCTTGTTTTATATAAGTCTATCCTAGGTTTAGGGACATGAAGTATATTTAGTCGTTCGCTATGTCTAGCGTTATATTTAAACAATGGCCAAAGGTAGCTTGGAGCATTTTGAAATAGGATTTTGTGAATTAGTTTGGTCTTATTAAAAAGCAGGCGCTATGTCTAGCGTTATATTTAAACAATGGCCAAAGGTAGCTTGGAGCATTTTGAAATAGGATTTTGTGAATTAGTTTGGTCTTATTAAAAAGCAGGCGCTTGTGGAGTAGCAGTAACCGGAGACGTTTATATAGGTTAGAATTGTCGGTAAGCTTTTCACCATTTATTAAACGAACTGCCCTTTTCTGGAGTGAATATAGGCGTTTTTTTTTATTGATTTGGAGCATCCATCCCAGACTGTGGAGCAGTAATCAATATGTGTTTGTATATGAGAAGTATAGAATATCTTTCTTGTGTTTTCGTCAAGGAAATTTTTAATTTTGGCAAGTTGGTATACTTTTTTGGCTATTTGTTTAACCAGAGCATGAACATGTGAGTTAAAAGTTAGATTTTGATCTATGATAACACCCAGTGTCTTGTGCTCGGTGACACTTTCTACAGGCGTGCTGCCAATGTGCAGCTGAAGAGTTCTCTGCGAGTTTAGAGTGTGAAGTCTTTGCCTGGTTCCTATTAACATAGACTTTGTTTTAGTAATGTTAATTTGCATGCGGTTTGCATGACTCCAGTTAACTACACTATTTATTTCCTGTTGCAAGGATAATTCTAGCACATTACGATCAACAGCGTTTGTATATACTGTGCAGTCATCAGCAAATAGATCGCAGGACGACGACAGATTTAATGGAAGATCATTTATATAAATGGCAAATAATAGAGGGCCAAGAATAGACCCCTGAGGTACTCCAATATTAATGGTAATGGCTTGAGATAAAACTTTATTGTGTGATACTACTTGCTTTCTGTCTAATAAGAATGATTTTATTAATGTCACTATATTAAAATTTACTTTCATTGATTCTAGTTTTTTAATTAGAATAGTATGATCTATCATATCGAATGCTTTCCTAAAGTCTATACACACCGCTCCACATAGAGTATTGTTGTTAATATTTTGATGCCAGTTTTCTATCATGTTTATTAGTGCCGTATGGCAAGAATATTTTGGCCGAAATCCTGACTGACTGTCAACTATCAGTTTATGGCGAACTAAGTGATCTAGTGTTGTTTTGTGGATGTGCTTTTCTAGCGGCAGAAGGCATTAGACTTGGTAGAACCAACCACCACCACCACCACCACCACTCTTGGGTAATGATGACAGAAGGCATTAGACTTGTTAGAACCAACCACCACCACCACCACTCTTGGGTAATGATGACAGAAGGCATTAGACTTGGTAGAACCAACCACCACCACCACCACCACTCTTGGGTAATGATGACAGAAGGCATTAGACTTGTTAGAACCAACCACCACCACCACCACCACCACTCTTGGGTAATGATGACAGAAGGCATTAGACTTGTTAGAACCAACCACCACCACCACCACCACTCTTGGGTAATGATGACAGAAGGCATTAGACTTGTTAGAACCAACCACCACCACCACCACCGCTCTTGGGTAATGATTACAGAAGGCATTAGACTTGTTAGAACCAACCACAACCACCACCACCACTCTTGGGTAATTATGACAGAAGGCATTAGACTTGTTAGAACCAACCACCACCACCACCACCACCACCACTCTTGGGTAATTATGACAGAAGGCATTAGACTTGTTAGAACCAACCACCACCACCACCACCACCACCACCACTCTTGGGTAATGATTACAGAAGGCATTAGACTTGTTAGAACCAACCACCACCACCACCACCACTCTTGGGTAATGATGACAGAAGGCATTAGACTTGTTAGAACCAACCACCACCACCACCACCACCACTCTTGGGTAATGATGACAGAAGGCATTAGACTTGTTAGAACCAACCACCACCACCACCACCACCACTCTTGGGTAATTATGACAGAAGGCATTAGACTTGTTAGAACCAACCACCACCACCACCACCACTCTTGGGTAATGATGACAGAAGGCATTAGACTTGTTAGAACCAACCACCACCACCACCACCACTCTTGGGTAATGATGACAGAAGGCATTAGACTTGTTAGAACCAACCACCACCACCACCACCACTCTTGGGTAATGATGACAGAAGGCATTAGACTTTTTAGACCCAACCACCACCACCACCACCGCTCTTGGGTAATAATTACAGAAGGCATTAGACTTGTTAGAACCAACCACCACCACCACTACAACTCTTGGGTAATGATGACAGAAGGCATTAGACTTGTTAGAACCAACCAACCAACCACCACCACCACCACCACCACTCTTGGGTAATTATGACAGAAGGCATTAGACTTGGTAGAACCAACCACCACCACCACCACCACCACTCTTGGGTAATGATGACAGAAGGCATTAGACTTGTTAGAACCAACCACCACCACAACCACCGCTCTTGGGTAATGATGACAGAAGGCATTAGACTTGTTAGAACCAACCACCACCACCACCACCACCACCACACCACTTGGGTAATGATGACAGAAAGCATTAGACTTGTTAGAACCAACCACCACCACCACCACCACCACCACTCTTGGGTAATGATGACAGAAGGCATTAGACTTGTTAGAACCAACCACCACCACCACCAGACCTCTTTGGGTAATGATGACAGAGGCATTAGACTTGGTATAAACCAACCACCACCAACCACCACTCTTGGGTAATGAGGAAGAAGCATTAGACTTGTTAGAACCAAACCACCGACCACCACCACTCTTGAGTAATGATGACAGAAGGCATTAGACTTGGTAGAACCACCACCACCACCACCACCACGTCTTGGTAATGATGACAGAAGGCATTAGACTTGTTAGAACCAACCACCACACACCACCACTCTAGGGTAATGATGACAGAAGGCATTAGACTTGTTAGAACCAACCACCACCACCACCACCACTCTTGGGTAATGATGACAGAAGGCATTAGACTTGTTAGAACCAACCACCACCACCACCACCACTCTTGGGTAATGATGACAGAAGGCATTAGACGTGTTAGAGACCAACCACCACCACCACCACCACTCTTGGGTATGATGACAGAAGGCATTAGACTTGTTAGAACCAACCACCACCACCACCACCACTCTTGGGTAATGATGACAGAAGGCATTAGACTTGTTAGAACCAACCACCACCACCACCACCACTCTTGGGTAATGATGACAGAAGGCATTAGACTTGTTAGAACCAACCACCACCACCACCACCACTCTTGGGTAATGATGACAGAAGGCATTAGACTTGTTAGAACCAACCACCACCACCACCACCACTCTTGGGTAATGATGACAGAAGGCATTAGACTTGTTAGAACCAACCACCACCACCACCACCACCACCACTCTTGGGTAATGATGACAGAAGGCATTAGACTTGTTAGAACCACCACCCCACCACCACCACCACTCTTGGGTAATGATGACAGAAGGCATTAGACTTGTTAGAACCAACCACCACCACCACCACCGCTCTTGGGTAATGATTACAGAAGGCATTAGACTTGTTAGAACCAACCACCACCACCACTCTTGGGTAATGATGACAGAAGGCATTAGACTTGTTAGAACCAACCACCACCACCACCACCGCTCTTGGGTAATGATGACAGAAGGCATTAGACTTGTTAGAACCAACCACCACCACCACCACTCTTGGGTAATGATGACAGAAGGCATTAGACTTGTTAGAACCAACCACCACCACCACCACCGCTCTTGGGTAATGATGACAGAAGGCATTAGACTTGTTAGAACCAACCACCACCACCACCACCACTCTTGGGTAATGATGACAGAAGGCATTAGACTTGTTAGAACCAACCACCACCACCACCACCACTCTTGGGTAATGATGACAGAAGGCATTAGACTTGTTAGAACCAACCACCACCACCACCACCGCTCTTGGGTAATGATGACAGAAGGCATTAGACTTGTTAGAACCAACCACAACCACCACCACCACTCTTGGGTAATGATGACAGAAGGCATTAGACTTGTTAGAACCAACCACCACCACCACCACCACTCTTGGGTAATGATGACAGAAGGCATTAGACTTGTTAGAACCAACCACCACCACCACCACCACCACTCTTGGGTAATGATGACAGAAGGCATTAGACTTGTTAGAACCAACCACCACACACCACCACCAATCTTGGGTAATGATGACAGAAGGCATTAGACTTGTTAGAACCACACCACCACCACCACCACTCTTGGGTAATTATGACAGAAGGCATTAGACTTGTTAGAACCAACCACACACCACCACCACTCTTGGGTAATGATGACAGAAGGCATTAGACTTGTTAGAACCAACCACCACACCACCACCACCACTCTTGGGTAATGATGACAGAAGGCATTAGACTTGTTAGAAAACCAACCACACACCACCACCACCACTCTTGGGTAATGATGACAGAAGGCATTAGACTTGTTAGAACCAACCACCACCACCACCACCACTCTTGGGTAATGATGACAGAAGGCATTAGACTTGTTTAGAACCAACCACACCACCACCACCACTCTTGGGTAATGTATGACAGAAGGCATTAGACTTGTTAGAACCAACCACCACACCACCCCACTCTTGGGTAATGATGACAGAGGCATTAGACTTGTTAGAACCAACCACCACCACACCACACTCTTGGGTAATGATGACAGAAGCATTAGACTTGTTAGAACCAACCACCACACCACCACCACTCTGGGTATGATGACGAAGGCATTAGACTTGTTAGAACCAACCACCACCACCACCACCACCACTCTTGGGTAATGATGACAGAAGGCATTAGACTTGTTAGAACCAACCAACCACCACCACCACCACTCTTGGGTAATGATGACAGAAGGCATTAGCTTGTTAGAACCAACCACCACCACCACCACCACTCTTGGGTAATGATGACAGAAGGCATTAGACTTGTTAGAACCAACCACAACCACCACCACCACTCTTGGGTAATGATGACAGAAGGCATTAGACTTGTTAGAACCAACCACCACCACCACCACCACTCTTGGGTAATGATGACAGAAGGCATTAGACTTGTTAGAACCAACCACCACCACCACCACTCTTGGGTAATGATGACAGAAGGCATTAGACTTGTTAGAACCAACCACCACCACCACCACCACCACTCTTGGGTAATGATGACAGAAGGCATTAGACTTGTTAGAACCAACCACCACCACCACCACCACTCTTGGGTAATGATGACAGAAGGCATTAGACTTGTTAGAACCAACCACCACCACCACCACCACTCTTGGGTAATGATGACAGAAGGCATTAGACTTGTTAGAACCAACCACCACAACCACCACCACCACTCTTGGGTAATGATGACAGAAGGCATTAGACTTGTTAGAACCAACCACCACCACCACCACCACTCTTGGGTAATGATGACAGAAGGCATTAGACTTGTTAGAACCAACCACCACCACCACACCACTCTTGGGTAATGATGACAGAAGGCATTAGACTTGTTAGAACCAACCACCACCACCACCACCACTCTTGGGTAATGATGACAGAAGGCATTAGACTTGTTAGAACCAACCACCACCACCACCACCACTCTTGGGTAATGATGACAGAAGGCATTAGACTTGTTAGAACCAACCCCACACCACCACCACCACCGCTCTTGGGTAATGATGACAGAAGGCATTAGACTTGTTGAACCACCACCACCACCACACCACCACCACTCTTGGGTAATGATGACAGAAGGCATTAGACTTGTTAGAACCAACCACCACCACCACCACCACCACCACTCTTGGGTAATGATGACAGAAGGCATTAGACTTGTTAGAACCAACCACCACCACCACCACCACTCTTGGGTAATGATGACAGAAGGCATTAGACTTGGTAGAACCAACCACCACCACCACCACCACTCTTGGGTAATGATGACAGAAGGCATTAGACTTGTTAGAACCAACCACCACCACCACCACTCTTGGGTAATGATGACAGAAGGCATTAGACTTGTTAGAACCAACCACCACCACCACCACCACTCTGGGTAATGATGACAGAAGGCATTAGACTTGTTAGAACCAACCACCACCACCACCACTCTTGGGTAATGATGACAGAAGGCATTAGACTTGTTAGAACCAACCACCACCACCACCACCACTCTTGGGTAATGATGACAGAAGGCATTAGACTTGTTAGAACCAACCACCACCACCCACCACTCTTGGGTAATGATGACAGAAGGCATTAGACTTGTTAGAACCAACCACCACCACCACCACCACTCTTGGGTAATGATGACAGAAGGCATTAGACTTGTTAGAACCAACCACCACCACCACCACCACTCTTGGGTAATGATGACAGAAGGCATTAGACTTGTTAGAACCAACCACCACCACCACCACCACTCTTGGGTAATGATGACAGAAGGCATTAGACTTGTTAGAACCAACACACCACCCCACCACCACTCTTGGGTAATGATGACAGAAGGCATTAGACTTGTTAGAACCAACCACCACCACCACCACCACTCTTGGGTAATGATGACAGAAGGCATTAGACTTGTTAAACCCACCACCACACCACCACCACCACCACTCTTGGGTAATGATGACAGAAGGCATTAGACTTGTTAGAACCAACCACCACCACCACCACCACCACTCTTGGGTAATGATGACAGAAGGCATTAGACTTGTTAGAACCAACCACCACCACCACCACCGCTCTTGGGTAATGATTACAGAAGGCATTAGACTTGTTAGAACCAACCACCACCACCACCACCACTCTTGGTAATGATGACAGAAGGCATTAGACTTGTTAGAACCAACCACCACCACCACCACCACTCTTGGGTAATGATGACAGAAGGCATTAGACTTGTTAGAACCAACCACCACCACCACCACCACTCTTGGGTAATGATGACAGAAGGCATTAGACTTGTTAGAACCAACCACCACCACCACCACCGCTCTTGGGTAATGATGACAGAAGGCATTAGACTTGTTAGAACCAACCACCACCACCACCACCACTCTTGGGTAATGATTACAGAAGGCATTAGACTTGTTAGAACCAACCACCACCACCACCACCACTCTTGGTAATGATGACAGAAGGCATTAGACTTGTTAGAACCAACCACCACCACCACCACCGCTCTTGGGTAATGATGACAGAAGGCATTAGACTTGTTAGAACCAACCACAACCACCACCACCACTCTTGGGTAATTATGACAGAAGGCATTAGACTTGTTAGAACCAACCACACCACCACCACCACTCTTGGGTAATGATGACAGAAGGCATTAGACTTGTTAGAACCAACCACCACCACCACCACCACCACTCTTGGGTAATGATGACAGAAGGCATTAGACTTGTTAGAACCAACCACCACCACCACCACTCTTGGGTAATGATGACAGAAGGCATTAGACTTGTTAGAACCAACCACCACCACCACCACTCTTGGGTAATGATGACAGAAGGCATTAGACTTGTTAGAACCAACCACCACCACCACCACTCTTGGGTAATGATGACAGAAGGCATTAGACTTGTTAGAACCACCACCACCACCACCACCACTCTTGGGTAATGATGACAGAAGGCATTAGACTTGTTAGAACCAACCACCACCACCACCACCGCTCTTGGGTAATGATGACAGAAGGCATTAGACTTGTTAGAACCAACCACCACCACCACCACCGCTCTTGGGTAATGATTACAGAAGGCATTAGACTTGTTAGAACCACCACCACCACCACCACTCTTGGGTAATGATGACAGAAGGCATTAGACTTGTTAGAACCAACCACCACCACCACCACCACTCTTGGTAATGATGACAGAAGGCATTAGACTTGTTAGAACCAACCACCACCACCACCACCACTCTTGGGTAATGATGACAGAAGGCATTAGACTTGTTAGAACCAACCACCACCACCACCACCGCTCTTGGGTAATGATGACAGAAGGCATTAGACTTGTTAGAACCAACCACCACCACCACCACCACCACTCTTGGGTAATGATGACAGAAGGCATTAGACTTGTTAGAACCAACCACCACCACCACCACCACCACTCTTGGGTAATGATGACAGAAGGCATTAGACTTGTTAGAACCAACCACCACCACCACCACCACTCTTGGGTAATGATGACAGAAGGCATTAGACTTGTAGAACCAACCACACCACCACCACCACCACTCTTGGGTAATGATGACAGAAGGCATTAGACTTGTTAGAACCAACCACCACCAACCACCACTCTTGGTAATGATGACAGAAGGCATTAGACTTGTAGAACCAACCACCACCACCACCACCACTCTTGGGTAATGATGACAGAAGGCATTAGACTTGTTAGAACCAACCACCACCACCACCACTCTTGGGTAATGATGACAGAAGGCATTAGACTTGTTAGAACCAACCACCACCCCACCACCACTCTTGGGTAATGATGACAGAAGGCATTAGACTTGTTAGAACCAACCACCACCACCACCACCACTCTTGGGTAATGATGACAGAAGGCATTAGACTTGTTAGAACCAACCACCACCACCACCACCACTCTTGGGTAATGATGACAGAAGGCATTAGACTTGTTAGAACCAACCACCACCACCACCCCACCACTCTTGGGTAATGATGACAGAAGGCATTAGACTTGTTAGAACCAACCACCACCACCACCACCACTCTTGGGTAATGATGACAGAAGGCATTAGACTTGTTAGAACCAACCACCACCACCACCACCACTCTTGGGTAATGATGACAGAAGGCATTAGACTTGTTAGAACCAACCACCACCACCACCACCACTCTTGGGTAATGATGACAGAAGGCATTAGACTTGTTAGAACCAACCACCACCACCACCACCACCACCACCACCACCACTCTTGGGTAATGATGACAGAAGGCATTAGACTTGTTAGAACCAACCACCACCACCACCACCACCACTCTTGGGTAATGATGACAGAAGGCATTAGACTTGTTAGAACCACCACCACCACCACCACCACTCTTGGGTAATGATGACAGAAGGCATTAGACTTGTTAGAACCACCACCACCCACCACCACTCTTGGGTAATGATGACAGAAGGCATTAGACTTTGAACAACCACCACCACCACACCACCGCTCTTGGGTAATGATGACAGAAGGCATTAGACTTGTTAGAACCAACCACCCCACCACCACCACTCTTGGTAATGATGACAGAAGGCATTAGACTTGTTAGAACCAACCACCACCACCCACCACTCTTGGGTAATGATGACAGAAGGCATTAGACTTGTTAGAACCAACCACCACCACCACCACCACCGCTCTTGGGTAATGATTACAGAAGGCATTAGACTTGTTAGAACCAACCACCACCACCACCACTCTTGGGTAATGATGACAGAAGGCATTAGACTTGTTAGAACCAACCACCACCACCACCACCACTCTTGGGTAATGATTACAGAAGGCATTAGACTTGTTAGAACCAACCACCACCACCACCACCATTCTTGGGTAATATGACAGAAGGCATTAGACTTGTTAGAACCAACCACCACCACCACCACCACTCTTGGGTAATGATGACAGAAGGCATTAGACTTGTTAGAACCAACCACCACCACCACCACCACTCTTGGGTAATGATGACAGAAGGCATTAGACTTGTTAGAACAACCACCACCACCACCTCTTGGGTAATGATGACAGAAGGCATTAGACTTGTTAGAACCAACCACCACCACCACCACTCTTGGGTAATGATGACAGAAGGCATTAGACTTGTTTAGAACCAACCACCACCACCACCACTCTTGGTAATGATGACAGAAGGCATTAGACTTGTTAGAACCAACCACCACCACCACCACCACTCTTGGTAATGATGACAGAAGGCATTAGACTTGTTAGAACCAACCACCACCACCACCACCACCTCTTGGGTAATGATGACAGAAGGCATTAGACTTGTTAGAACCAACCACCACCACCACCACCGCTCTTGGGTAATGATTACAGAAGGCATTAGACTTGTTAGAACCAACCACCACCACCACCACCACTCTTGGGTAATGATGACAGAAGGCATTAGACTTGTTAGAACCAACCACCACCACCACCACCACTCTTGGGTAATGATGACAGAAGGCATTAGACTTGTTAGAACCAACCACCACCACCACCACCACTCTTGGGTAATGATGACAGAAGGCATTAGACTTGTTAGAACCAACCACCACCACCACCACCACTCTTGGGTAATGATTACAGAAGGCATTAGACTTGTTAGAACCAACCACCACCACCACCACCACTCTTGGGTAATGATGACAGAAGGCATTAGACTTGTTAGAACCAACCACCACCACCACCACCACTCTTGGGTAATGATGACAGAAGGCATTAGACTTGTTAGAACCAACCACCACCACCACCACCACTCTTGGGTAATGATGACAGAAGGCATTAGACTTGTTAGAACCAACCACCACCACCACCACTCTTGGGTAATGATGACAGAAGGCATTAGACTTGTTAGAACCAACCACCACCACCACCACCGCTCTTGGGTAATGATGACAGAAGGCATTAGACTTGTTAGAACCAACCACCACCACCACCACCACTCTTGGGTAATGATGACAGAAGGCATTAGACTTGTTAGAACCAACCACCACCACCACCACCACTCTTGGGTAATGATACAGAAGGCATTAGACTTGTTAGAACCAACCACCACCACCACCACCACTCTTGGTAATGATGACAGAAGGCATTAGACTTGTTAGAACCACCACCACCACCACCACCGCTCTTGGGTAATGATACAGGGCATTAGACTTGTTAGAAACCACCACACCACCACCACCACTCTTGGGTAATGATGACAGAAGGCATTAGACTTGTTAGAACCAACCACCACCACCACCACTCTTGGGTAATGATGACAGAAGGCATTAGACTTGTTAGAACCACCACCACCACCACCACCACTCTTGGGTAATGATGACAGAAGGCATTAGACTTGTTAGAACCAACCACCACCACCACCACCACTCTTGGGTAATGATGACAGAAGGCATTAGACACTTGTTAGAGAACCAACCACCACCACCACCACCACTCTTGGGTAATGATGACAGAAGGCATTAGACTTGTTAGAACCAACCACCACCACCACCACTCTTGGGTAATGATGACAGAAGGCATTAGACTTGTTAGAACCAACCACCACCACCACCACCACTCTTGGGTAATGATGACAGAAGGCATTAGACTTGTTAGAACCAACCACCCCACCACCACCACTCTTGGGTAATGATGACAGAAGGCATTAGACTTGTTAGAACCAACCACCACCACCACCACTCTTGGGTAATGATGACAGAAGGCATTAGACTTGTTAGAACCAACCACCACCACCACCACCACTCTTGGTAATGATGACAGAAGGCATTAGACTTGTTAGAACCACCACCACCACCACCCACCACTCTTGGTAATGATGACAGAAGGCATTAGACTTGTTAGAAACCACCCACCACCACCACCACTCTTGGTAATGATGACAGAAGGCATTAGACTTGTTAGAACCAACCACCACCACCACCACTCTTGGGTAATGATGACAGAAGGCATTAGACTTGTTAGAACCAACCACCACACACCACCACTCTTGGTAATGATGACAGAAGGCATTAGACTTGTTAGAACCAACCACCACCACCACCACCACTCTTGGGTAATGATGACAGAAGGCATTAGACTTGTTAGAACCAACACCACCACCACCACCACTCTTGGGTAATGATGACAGAAGGCATTAGACTTGTTAGAACCAACCACCACCACCACCACCGCTCTTGGGTAATGATGACAGAAGGCATTAGACTTGTTAGAACCAACCACCACCACCACCACCACTCTTGGGTAATGATGACAGAAGGCATTAGACTTGTTAGAACCAACCCCACCACCACCACCGCTCTTGGGTAATGATGACAGAAGGCATTAGACTTGTTAGAACCAACCACCACCACCACCACCGCTCTTGGGTAATGATTACAGAAGAAGGCATTAGACTTGTTAGAACCAACCACCACCACCACCACCACTCTTGGGTAATGATGACAGAAGGCATTAGACTTGTTAGAACCAACCACCACCACCACCACCACTCTTGGGTAATGATGACAGAAGGCATTAGACTTGTTAGAACCACCACCACCACCACCACCACCACTCTTGGGTAATGATGACAGAAGGCATTAGACTTGTTAGAACCAACCACCACCACCACCACTCTTGGGTAATGATGACAGAAGGCATTAGACTTGTTAGAACCAACCACCACCACCACCACTCTTGGGTAATGATGACAGAAGGCATTAGACTTGTTAGAACCAACCACCACCACCACCACTCTTGGGTAATGATGACAGAAGGCATTAGACTTGTTAGAACCAACCACCACCACCACCACCACTCTTGGGTAATGATGACAGAAGGCATTAGACTTGTTTAGAACCAACCCCACCACCACACCACCGCTCTTGGGTAATGATGACAGAAGGCATTAGACTTGTTAGAACCAACCACCACCACCACCACCACTCTTGGGTAATGATGACAGAAGGCATTAGACTTGTTAGAACCAACCACCACCACCACCACCACTCTTGGGTAATGATGACAGAAGGCATTAGACTTGTTAGAACCAACCACCACCACCACCACCACTCTTGGTAATGATGACAGAAGGCATTAGACTTGTTAGAACCAACCACCACCACCACCACCGCTCTTGGGTAATGATGACAGAAGGCATTAGACTTGTTAGAACCACACCACCACCACCACCACTCTTGGGTAATGATGACAGAAGGCATTAGACTTGTTAGAACCAACCACCACCACCACCACCACTCTTGGGTAATGATGACAGAAGGCATTAGACTTGTTAGAACCAACCACCACCACCACCACCACTCTTGGGTAATGATGACAGAAGGCATTAGACTTGTTAGAACCAACCACCACCACCACCACCACTCTTGGGTAATGATGACAGAAGGCATTAGACTTGTTAGAACCAACACCACCACCACCACCACACTTTGGGTAATGATGACAGAAGGCATTAGACTTGTTAGAACCAACCACCACCCACCACTCTTGGGTAATGATGACAGAAGGCATTAGACTTGTTAGAACCAACCACCACCACCACCACCCTCTTGGTAATGATGACAGAAGGCATTAGACTTGTTAGAAACCACCACCACCACCACCACTCTTGGTAATGATGACAGAAGGCATTAGACTTGTTAGAACCAACCACCACCACCACCACCACTCTTGGGTAATGATGACAGAAGGCATTAGACTTGTTAGAACCAACACCACCACCACCACCACTCTTGGGTATGATGACAGAAGGCATTAGACTTGTTAGAACCAACACCACCACCACCACCACTCTTGGGTAATGATGACAGAAGGCATTAGACTTGTTAGAACCAACCACCACCACCACCACACTCTTGGTAATGATGACAGAAGGCATTAGACTTGTTAGAACCAACCACCACCACCACCACCACTCTTGGGTAATGATGACAGAAGGCATTAGACTTGTTAGAACCAACCACCACCACCACCCCACCACTCTTGGGTAATGATGACAGAAGGCATTAGACTTGTTAGAACCAACCACACACCACCACCACCACTCTTGGGTATGATGACAGAAGGCATTAGACTTGTTAGAACCAACCACCACCACCACCACCACTCTTGGGTAATGATGACAGAAGGCATTAGACTTGTTAGAACCAACCACCACCACCACCACCATCTTGGGTAATGATTACAGAAGGCATTAGACTTGTTAGAACCAACCACCACCACCACCACCACTCTTGGGTAATGATGACAGAAGGCATTAGACTTGTTAGAACCACCACCCACCACCACCACTCTTGGGTAATGATGACAGAAGGCATTAGACTTGTTAGAACAACCACCCACCAACCACCACCACTCTTGGGTAATGATGACAGAAGGCATTAGACTTGTGACCAACCACCACCACCACCACCACTCTTGGTAATGATGACAGAAGGCATTAGACTGTGTTAGAACCACCACCACCCACCACCAACACTCTTGGGTAATGATTACAGAAGGCATTAGACTTGTTAGAACCAACCACCACCACCACCCCTCTTGGGTAATGATGACAGAAGGCATTAGACTTGTTAGAACCAACCACCACCACCACCACCCGCTCTGGGTAATGATGACAGAAGGCATTAGACTTGTTAGAACCAACCACCACCACCACCACCACTCTTGGGTAATGATGACAGAAGGCATTAGACTTGTTAACCAACCACCACCACCACCACCACTCTTGGGTATGATGACAGAAGGCATTAGACTTGTTAGAACCAACCACCACCACCACCACCACTCTTGGGTAATGATGACAGAAGGCATTAGACTTGTTAGAACCAACACCACCACCACCACATCTTGGGTAATGATGACAGAAGGCATTAGACTTGTTAGAACCAACCACCACCACCACCACCTCTTGGGTAATGATGACAGAAGGCATTAGACTTGTTAGAACCACCACCACCACCACCACTCTTGGGTAATGATGACAGAAGGCATTAGACTTGTTAGAACCAACCACCACCACCACCACCACTCTTGGGTAATGATGACAGAAGGCATTAGACTTGTTAGAACCAACCACCACAACCACCACCACTCTTGGTAATGATGACAGAAGGCATTAGACTTGTTAGAACCAACCACCACCACCACCACCACTCTTGGGTAATGATTACAGAAGGCATTAGACTTGTTAGAACCAACCACCACCACCACCACCACTCTTGGGTAATGATGACAGAAGGCATTAGACTTGTTAGAACCAACCACCACCACCACCACCGCTCTTGGGTAATGATGACAGAAGGCATTAGACTTGTTAGAACCACCACCACCACCACCACCGCTCTTGGGTAATGATGACAGAGGCATTAGACTTGTTAGAACCACCACCACCACCCCACCACTCTTGGGTAATGATGACAGAAGGCATTAGACTTGTTAGAACCACCACCACCACCACCACCGCTCTTGGGTAATGATGACAGAAGGCATTAGACTTGTTAGAACCAACAACCACCACACCACCGCTCTTGGGTAATGATGACAGAAGGCATTAGACTTGTTAGAACCAACCACCACCACCACCACCACTCTTGGGTAATGATGACAGAAGGCATTAGACTTGTTAGAACCAACCACCACCACCACCACCACTTGGTAATGATGACAGAAGGCATTAGACTTGTTAGAACCAACCACCCCACCACCACCACTCTTGGGTAATGATGACAGAAGGCTTAGACTTGTTAGAACCAACCACCACCACCACCACTCTTGGGTAATGATGACAGAAGGCATTAGACTTGTTAGAACCACCACCACCACCACCACCACTCTTGGGTAATGATGACAGAAGGCATTAGACTTGTTAGAACCAACCACCACCACCACCACCACTCTTGGGTAATGATGACAGAAGGCATTAGACTTGTTAGAACCAACCACCACCACCACCACCACTCTTGGGTAATGATGACAGAAGGCATTAGACTTGTTAGAACCAACCACCACCACCACCACCACTCTTGGGTAATGATGACAGAAGGCATTAGACTTGTTAGAACCACCACCACCACCACCACTCTTGGGTAATGATGACAGAAGGCATTAGACTTGTTAGACCAACCACCACCACCACCACCACTCTTGGGTAATGATGACAGAGGCATTAGACTTGTTAGAACCAACCACCACACCACCACCACTCTTGGGTAATGATGACAGAAGGCATTAGACTTGTTAGAACCAACCACACACCACCACACACTCTTGGGTAATGATGACAGAAGGCATTAGACTTGTTAGACCAACCACCACACCACCACCACCACTCTTGGGTAATGATGACAGAAGGCATTAGACTTGTTAGAACCAACCACCACCACCACCCCACTCTTGGGTAATGATGACAGAAGGCATTAGACTTTTAGAACCAACACCACCACCACCACCACTCTTGGGTAATGATGACAGAAGGCATTAGACTTGTTAGAACCAACCACACCACCACACCACTCTTGGGTAATGATGACAGAAGGCATTAGACTTGTTAGAACCAACCACCACCACCACCACCACTCTTGGGTAATGATGACAGAAGGCATTAGACTTGTTAGAACCAACCACCACCACCACCACCACCACTCTTGGGTAATGATGACAGAAGGCATTAGACTTGTTAGAACCAACCACCACCACCACCACTCTTGGGTAATGATGACAGAAGCATTAGACTTGTTAGAACCAACCACCACCACCACCACTCTTGGGTAATGATGACAGAAGGCATTAGACTTGTTAGAACCAACACCACCACCACCACTCTTGGTAATGATGACAGAAGGCATTAGACTTGTTAGAACCAACCACCACACCACCACCACTCTTGGTAATGATGACAGAAGCGGCATAGACTTGTTATAATCAACCACCACCACGCCCACCGCTCTTGGTAATGATGACAGAAGGCATTGACTTGTTAAGAGCCAACCACCACCACCACCACCGCTCTTGGGTAATGATTACAGAAGGCATTAGACTTGTTAGAACCAACCACAACCACCACCACCACTCTTGGGTAATTATGACAGAAGGCATTAGACTTGTTAGAACCAACCACCACCACCACCACCACTCTTGGGTAATGATGACAGAAGGCATTAGACTTGTTAGAACCAACCACCACCACCACCACCACCACTCTTGGGTAATGATGACAGAAGGCATTAGACTTGTTAGAACCAACCACCACCACCACCACTCTTGGGTAATGATGACAGAAGGCATTAGACTTGTTAGAACCAACCACCACCACCACCACTCTTGGGTAATGATGACAGAAGGCATTAGACTCGTTAGAATCAACCACCACCACCACCACCGGTCTTGGGTAATGATGACAGAAGGCATTAGACTTGTTAGAACCAACCACCACCACCACCGCTCTTGGGTAATGATACAGAAGGCATTAGACTTGTTAGAACCAACCACCACCACCACCACCACTCTTGGGTAATGATGACAGAAGGCAGTAGACTTGTTAGAACCAAACCACCACCACACACCCACCACTCTTGGGTAATGATGACAGAAGGATTAGACTTGTTAGAACCAACCACCACCACCACCACCACTCTTGGGTAATGATGACCTAAGGCATTAAGGACTTGTTAGAACCAACCACCACCACCACCACTCTTGGGTAATGATGACAGCAGGCATTAGACTTGTTAGACCAACCACCACCACCACCACACCACTCTTGGGTAATGATGGACAGAAGGCATTAGAATTGTTAGAACCAACCACCACCACCACCACCACTCTTGGTAATGATGACAGAAGGCATTAGACTTGTTAGAACCAACCACCACCACCACCGCTCTTGGGTAATGATTACAGAAGGCATTAGACTTGTTAGATACCAACCACCACCCCACCACCACTCTTGGGTAATGATGACAGAAGGCATTAGACTTGTTAGAACCAACCACCACCCACCACCACCACTCTTGGGTAATGATGACCGAAGGCATTAGACTTGTTAGAACACCACCACCACCACCACCACCACTCTTGGGTAATGATGACAGAAGGCATTAGACTTGTTTAGAACCAACCACCACCACCACCACGACTCTTGGGTAATGATGACAGAAGGCATTAGACTTGTTAGAACCAACCACCACCACACCACCACCACCGTCTTGGGTAATGATGACAGAAGGCATTAGACTTGTTAGAACCAACCACCACCACACCACCACTCTTGGGTAATGATGACAGAAGGCATTAGACTTGTTAGAACCAACCACACCCCCACCACCACTCTTGGTAATGATGACAGAAGGCATTAGACTTGTTAGAACCAATCCACCACCACACCACCACTCTTGGGTAATGATGGACAGAAGGCATTAGACTTGTTAGAACCAACCACCACCACCACCACCACTCTTGGGTAATGATGACAGAAGGCATTAGACTTGTAGAAAACCAACCACCACCACCACACCACTCTTGGGTAATGATGACAGAAGGCATTAGACTTGTTAGAACCAACCACCACCACCACCACCACTCTTGGGTAATGATGACAGAAGGCATTAGACTGTTAGAACCAACCACCCCACCACCACCACTCTTGGGTAATGATTGACAGAAGGCATTTAGACCTTGTTAGAACCAACCACCACCACCACCACCACTCTTGGGTAATGATGACAGAAGGCATTAGACTGTGTTAGAACCAACACCACCACCACCACCACTCTTGGGTAATGATGACAGAAGGCATTAGGCTTGTTAGAACCAACCACCACCACCACCACCACTCTTGGGTAATGATGACAGAAGGCATTAGACTTGTTAGAACCAACCAACCACCACCACCACCAGCCACTCTTGGGTAATGATGACAGAAGGCATTAGACTTGTTAGAACCAACCACCACCACCACCACCACCACTCTTGGGTAATGATGACAGAAGGGCATTAGACTTGTTAGAACCAACACCACCACCACCACCACTCTTGGGTAATGATGACAGAAGGCATTAGACCTTGTTAGAACCAACCACCACCACCAACCACTCTTGGGTAATGATGACAGAAGGCATTAGACTTGTTAGAACCAACCACCACCACCACCACCACTCTTGGGTAATGATGACAGAAGGCATTAGACTTGTTAGAACCAACCACCACCACCACCACCACTCTTGGGTAATGATTACAGAAGGCATTAGACTTGTTAGAACCAACCACCACCACCACCACCACTCTTGGGTAATGAGGACAGAAGGCATTAGACTTGTTAGAACCAACCACACCACCACCACACCAGCTCTTGGGTAATGATGACAGAAGGCATTAGACTTGTTAGAACCAACCACACCACCACCACCACTCTTGGGTAATGATGACAGAAGGCATTAGACTGTTAGAAGCAACCACCACCACCACCACCACCACTCTTGGGTAATGATGACAGGAAGGCATAGACTTGTTAGAACCAACCACCACCACCACCACCGCTCTTGGGTAATGATGACAGAAGGCATTAGACTTGTTAGAACCAACCACAACCACCACCACCGCTCTTGGGTAATGATGACAGAAGGCATTAGACTTGTTAGAACCAACCACCACCACCACCACCACTCTTGGGTAATGATTACAGAAGGCATTAGACTTGTTAGAACCACCACCACCACCACCACCACTCTTGGTAATGATGACAGAAGGCATTAGACTTGTTAGAACCAACACACCACCACCACCACTCTTGGGTAATGATTACAGAAGGCATTAGACTTGTTAGAACCAACCACCCACCACCACCACTCTTGGGTAATGATTACAGAAGGCATTAGACTTGTTAGAACCAACCACCACCACCACCACCACTCTTGGGTAATTATGACAGAAGGCATTAGACTTGTTAGAACCAACCACCACCACCACCACCACTCTTGGGTAATGATGACAGAAGGCTTTAGACTTGTTAGAACCAACCACCACCACCACCACCACCACCACTCTTGGGTAATGATGACAGAAGGCATTAGACTTGTTAGAACCAACCACCACCACCACCACTCTTGGGTAATGATGACAGAAGGCATTAGACTTGTTAGAACCAACCACCACCACCACCACCTCTTGGGTAATGATGACAGAAGGCATTAGACTTGTTAGAACCAACCACCACCACCACCACCACTCTTGGGTAATGATGACAGAAGGCATTAGACTTGTTAGAACCAACCACACCACCACACCACTCTTGGGTAATGATGACAGAAGGCATTAGACTTGTTAGAACCAACCACCACCACCACCACCACCACTCTTGGGTAATGATGACAGAAGGCATTAGACTTGTTAGAACCAACCACCACCACCACCACTCTTGGGTAATGATGACAGAATGCATTAGACTTGTTAGAACCAACCACCACCACCACAACCACCACTCTTGGGTAATTATGACAGAAGGCATTAGACTTGTTAGAACCAACCACCACCACCACCACTCTTGGGTAATGATGACAGAAGGCATTAGACTTGTTAGAACCAACCACCACCACCACCACCACCACATCGTTGGTAATTATGACAGAAGGCATTAGACTTGTTAGAACCAACCACCACCACCACCACCACTCTTGGGTAATGATGACAGAAGGCATTAGACTTGTTAGAACCAACCACCACCACCACCACCACTCTTGGGTAATGATGACAGAAGGCATTAGACTTGTTAGAACCAACCACCACCACCACCACCACTCTTGGGTAATGATGACAGAAGGCATTAGACTTGTTTAGAACCACACCACCACCCACCACCACCACTCTTGGGTATGATGACAGAAGGCATTAGACTTGTTAGACCAACCACCACCACCACCACCCGCTCTTGGTAATGATTACAGAAGGCATTAGACTTGTTAGAACCAACCACCACCACCACCACCACTCTTGGGTAATGATGACAGAAGGCATTAGACTTGTTAGAACCAACCACCACCACCACCACTCTTGGGTAATGATGACAGAAGGCATTAGACTTGTTAGATCCAACCACCACCACCACCACCACTCTTGGGTAATGATGACAGAAGGCTTAGACTTGTTAGAACCACCACCACCACCACCACCACTCTTGGGTAATGATGACAGAAGGCATTAGACTTGTTAGAACCAACCACTACCACCACTCTTGGGTAATGATGACAGAAGGCATTAGACTTGTTAGAACCAACCACCACCACCACCACCACTCTTGGGTAATGATGACAGAAGGCATTAGACTTGTTAGAACCAACCACCACCACCCCCACTCTTGGTTATTATGACGAAGGCATTAGACTTGTTAGAACCAACCACCACCACCACCACCACTCTTGGGTAATGATGACAGAAGGCATTAGACTTGTTAGAACCAACCACCACCACCACCACTACTCTTGGGTAATGAATGACAGAAGGCATTAGACTTGTTAGAACCAAACCACTACCACCACTCTTGGGTAATGATGGACAGAAGGCATTAGACTTGTTAGAACCAACCACCACCACCACCACCACTCTTGGTAATGATTACAGAAGGCATTAGACTTGTTAGAACCAACCACCACCACCACCACCACTCTTGGGTAATGATGACAGAAGGCATTAGACTTGTTAGAACCAACCACCACCACCACCACCGCTCTTGGGTAATGATTACAGAAGGCATTAGACTTGTTAGAACCAACCACCAGCACCACCACCACTCTTGGGTAATGATGACAGAAGGCATTAGACTTGTTAGAACCAACCACCACCACCACCACTCTTGGTAATGATGACAGAAGGCATTAGACTTGTAGAACCAACCACCACCCACCCCACTCTTGGGTAATGATGACAGAAGGCATTAGACTTGTTAGAACCAACCACCACCACCACCACCACTCTTGGGTAATGATGACAGAAGGCATTAGACTTGTTAGAACCAACCCACCACCACCACCAACCACTCTTGGTAATGATGACAGAAGGCATTAGACTTGTTAGAACCAACCACCACCACCACCACACTCTTGGGTAATGATGACAGAAGGCATTAGACTTGTTAGAACCAACCACCACCACCACCACCCTCTTGGGTAATGATGACAGAAGGCATTAGACTTGTTAGACCCAACCACCACCACCACCACCACTCTTGGGTAATGATGACAGAAGGCATTAGACTTGTTAGAACCAACCACCACCACCACCACCACTCTTGGGTAATGATGACAGAAGGCATTAGAACTTGTTAGAACCAACACTACCACCACTCTTGGGTAATGATGACAGAAGGCATTAGACTTGTTAGAACCAACCACCACCACCCCCACCACTCTTGGGTAATGATTACAGAAGGCATTAGACTTGTTAGAACCAACCACCACCACCACCACCACTCTTGGTAATGATGACAGAAGGCATTAGACTTGTTAGAACCACACCACCACCACCACCGCTCTTGGGTAATGATTACAGAAGGCATTAGACTTGTTAGAACCAACCACCAGCACCACCACCACTCTTGGGTAATGATGACAGAAGGCATTAGACTTGTTAGAGCCAACCACCACCACCACCACCGCTCTTGGGTAATGATTACAGAAGGCATTAGACTTGTTAGAACCAACCACAACCACCACCACCACTCTTGGGTAATTATGACAGAAGGCATTAGACTTGTTAGAACCAACCACCACCACCACCACCACTCTTGGGTAATGATGACAGAAGGCATTAGACTTGTTAGAACCAACCACCACCACCACCACCACCACTCTTGGGTAATGATGACAGAAGGCATTAGACTTGTTAGAACCAACCACCACCACCACCACTCTTGGGTAATGATGACAGAAGGCATTAGACTTGTTAGAACCAACCACCACCACCACTCTTGGGTAATGATGACAGAAGGCATTAGACTCGTTAGAATCAACCACCACCACCACCACCGGTCTTGGGTAATGATGACAGAAGGCATTAGACTTGTTAGAACCAACCACCACCACCACCACCGCTCTTGGGTAATGATTACAGAAGGCATTAGACTTGTTAGAACCAACCACCACCACCACCACCACTCTTGGGTAATGATGACAGAAGGCATTAGACTTGTTAGAACCAACCACCACCACCACCACCGCTCTTGGGTAATGATGACAGAAGGCATTAGACTTGTTAGAACCAACCACCACCACCACCACCGCTCTTGGGTAATGATTACAGAGCATTAGACTTGTTAGAACCAACCACCACCACCACCACCGCTCTTGGTAATGATTACAGAAGGCATTAGACTTGTTAGAACCAACCACCACCACCACCACCACTCTTGGGTAATGATGACAGAAGGCATTAGACTTGTTAGAACCAACACCACCACCACACCCGCTCTTGGGTAATGATGACAGAAGGCATTAGACTTGTTAGAACCACCACCACCACCACCACCGCTCTTGGGTAATGATTACAGAAGGCATTAGACTTGTTAGAACCAACCACAACCACCACCACCACTCTTGGGTAATGATGACAGAAGGCATTAGACTTGTTAGAACCAACCACCACCACTACCACCGCTCTTGGGTAATGATGACAGAAGGCATTAGACTTGTTAGAACCAACCACAACCACCACCACCGCTCTTGGGTAATGATGACAGAAGGCATTAGACTTGTTAGAACCAACCACCACCACCACCACCACTCTTGGTAATGATTACAGAAGGCATTAGACTTGTTAGAACCAACCACCACCACCACCACCACTCTTGGGTAATGATGACAGAAGGCATTAGACTTGTTAGAACCAACCACCACCACCACCACCACTCTTGGGTAATGATGACAGAAGCATTAGACTTGTTAGAACCAACCACCACCACCACCACCACTCTTGGGTAATGATTACAGAAGGCATTAGACTTGTTAGAACCACCACACCACCACCACCACTCTTGGGTAATTATGACAGAAGGCATTAGACTTGTTAGAACCAACCACCACCACCACCACCACTCTTGGGTAATGATGACAGAAGGCTTAGACTTGTTAGAACCACCACCCACCACCACCACCACCACTCTTGGGTAATGATGACAGAAGGCATTAGACTTGTTAGAACCAACCACCACCACCACCACTCTTGGGTAATGATGACAGAAGGCATTAGACTTGTTAGAACCAACCACCACCACCACCACTCTTGGGTAATGATGACAGAAGGCATTAGACTTGTTAGAACCAACCACCACCACCACCACCACTCTTGGTAATGATGACAGAAGGCATTAGACTTGTTAGAAACCAACCACCACCACCACCACCACTCTTGGGTAATGATGACAGAAGGCATTAGACTTGTTAGAACCAACCACACCACCACCACCACCACTCTTGGGTAATGATGACAGAAGGCATTAGACTTGTTAGAACCAACCACCACCACCACCACTCTTGGGTAATGATGACAGAATGCATTAGACTTGTTAGAACCAACCACCACCACCACCACCACTCTTGGGTAATTATGACAGAAGGCATTAGACTTGTTAGAACCAACCACCACCACCACCACTCTTGGGTAATGATGACAGAAGGCATTAGACTTGTTAGAACCAACCACCACCACCACCACCACCACTCTTGGGTAATTATGACAGAAGGCATTAGACTTGTTAGAACCAACCACCACCACCACCACCCACTCTTGGGTAATGATGACAGAAGGCATTAGACTTGTTAGAACCAACCACCACCACCACCACCACTCTTGGGTAATGATGACAGAAGGCATTAGACTTGTTAGAACCAACCACCACCACCACCACCACTCTTGGGTATGATGACAGAAGCATTAGACTTGTTAGAACCAACCACCACCACCACCACCACTCTTGGGTAATGATGACAGAAGGCATTAGACTTGTTAGAACCAACCACCACCACCACCACCACCACTCTTGGGTAATGATGACAGAAGGCATTAGACTTGTTAGAACCAACCACCACCACCACCACTCTTGGGTAATGATGACAGAAGGCATTAGACTTGTTAGAACCAACCACCACCACCACTCTTGGGTAATGATGACAGAAGGCATTAGACTCGTTAGAATCAACCACCACCACCACCACCGGTCTTGGGTAATGATGACAGAAGGCATTAGACTTGTTAGAACCAACCACCACCACCACCACCGCTCTTGGGTAATGATTACAGAAGGCATTAGACTTGTTAGAACCAACCACCACCACCACCACCACTCTTGGGTAATGATGACAGAAGGCAGTAGACTTGTAGTAGAACCAACCACCACCACACCCACCGCTCTTGGGTACTGATGACAGAAGGCATTAGACGTGTTAGAACCAACCACCACACCACCACCGCTCTTGGTAATGATACAGAAGGCATTAGACTTGTTAGAACCAACCACCACCACCACCACCGCTCTTGGGTAATGATTACAGAAGGCATTAGACTGTTAGAACCAACCACCACCACCACCACACTCTTTGGGTAATGATGACAGAAGGCATTAGACTTTGTTAGAACCCAACACCACCACCACCACCGCTCTTGGGTAATGATGACAGAAGCATTAGACTTGTTAGAACCAACCACCACCACCACCACCGCTCTGGGTAATGATTACAGAAGGCATTAGACTTGTTAGAACCAACCACAACCACCACCACCACTCTTGGGTAATGATGACAGAAGGCATTAGACTTGTTAGAACCAACCACCACCACTACCACCGCTCTTGGGTAATGATGACAGAAGGCATTAGACTTGTTAGAACCAACCACAACCACCACCACCGCTCTTGGGTAATGATGACAGAAGGCATTAGACTTGTTAGAACCAACCACCACCACCACCACCACTCTTGGGTAATGATTACAGAAGGCATTAGACTTGTTAGAACCAACCACCACCACCACCACCACTCTTGGGTAATGATGACAGAAGGCATTAGACTTGTTAGAACCAACCACCACCACCACCACCACTCTTGGGTAATGATTACAGAAGGCATTAGACTTGTTAGAACCAACCACCACCACCACCACCACTCTTGGGTAATGATTACAGAAGGCATTAGACTTGTTAGAACCAACCACAACCACCACCACCACTCTTGGGTAATTATGACAGAAGGCATTAGACTTGTTAGAACCAACCACCACCACCACCACCACTCTTGGGTAATGATGACAGAAGGCTTTAGACTTGTTAGAACCAACCACCACCACCACCACCACCACCACTCTTGGGTAATGATGACAGAAGGCATTAGACTTGTTAGAACCAACCACCACCACCACCACTCTTGGGTAATGATGACAGAAGGCATTAGACTTGTTAGAACCAACCACCACCACCACCACTCTTGGGTAATGATGACAGAAGGCATTAGACTTGTTAGAACCAACCACCACCACCACCACCACTCTTGGGTAATGATTGACAGAAGGCATTAGACTTGTTAGAACCAACCACCACCACCACCACCACTCTTGGGTAATGATGACAGAAGGCATTAGACTTGTTAGAACCAACCACCACCACCACCACCACCACTCTTGGGTAATGATGACAGAAGGCATTAGACTTGTTAGAACCAACCACCACCACCACCACTCTTGGGTAATGATGACAGAATGCATTAGACTTGTTAGAACCAACCACCACCACCACAACCACCACTCTTGGGTAATTATGACAGAAGGCATTAGACTTGTTAGAACCAACCACCACCACCACCACTCTTGGGTAATGATGACAGAAGGCCTTAGACTTGTTAGAACCAACCACCACCACCACCACCACCACTCTTGGGTAATTATGACAGAAGCTTAGACTTGTTTAGAACAACCACCACCACCACCACCACTCGTGGGTAATGATGACAGAAGGCATTAGACGTGTTAGAACCAACCACCACCACCACCACCACTCTTGGTATGATGACAGAAGCATTAGACTTGTTAGAACCAACCACCACCACACCACCACTCTTGGGTAATGATGATAGAAGGCATTAGACTGTTAGAACCAACCACCACCCCACCACCACTCTTGGGTACTGATGACAGAAGGCATTAGACTTGTTAGAACCAACCACCACCACCACCACCGCTCTTGGGTAATGATTACAGAAGGCATTAGACTTGTTAGAACCAACCACCACCACCACCACCACTCTTGGGTAATGATGACAGAAGGCATTAGACTTGTTAGAACCAACCACCACCACCACCACTCTTGGGTAATGATGACAGAAGGCATTAGACTTGTTAGATCCAACCACCACCACCACCACCACTCTTGGGTAATGATGACAGAAGGCATTAGACTTGTTAGAACCAACCACCACCACCACCACCACTCTTGGGTAATGATGACAGAAGGCATTAGACTTGTTAGAACCAACCACTACCACCACTCTTGGGTAATGATGACAGAAGGCATTAGACTTGTTAGAACCAACCACCACCAACACCACCACTCTTGGGTAATGATGACAGAAGGCATTAGACTTGTTAGAACCAACCACCACCACCACCACTCTTGGTTATTATGACGGAAGGCATTAGACTTGTTAGAACCAACCACCACCACCACCACCACTCTTGGGTAATGATGACAGAAGGCATTAGACTTGTTAGAACCAACCACCACCACCACCACTACTCTTGGGTAATGATGACAGAAGGCATTAGACTTGTTAGAACCAACCACTACCACCACTCTTGGGTAATGATGACAGAAGGCATTAGACTTGTTAGAACCAACCACCACCACCACCACCACTCTTGGGTAATGATTACAGAAGGCATTAGACTTGTTAGAACCAACCACCACCACCACCACCACTCTTGGGTAATGATGACAGAAGGCATTAGACTTGTTAGAACCAACCACCACCACCACCACCGCTCTTGGGTAATGATTACGAAGGCATTAGACCTTGTTAGAACCAACCACCAGCACCACCACCACTCTTGGGTAATGATGACAGAAGGCATTAGACCTTGTTAGAACCAACCACCACCACCACCACTCTTGGGTAATGATGACAGAAGGCATTAGACTTGTTAGAACCAACCACCACCACCACCACCACTCTTGGGTAATGATGACAGAAGGCATTAGACTTGTTAGAACCAACCACCACCACCACCACTCTTGGGTAATGATGACAGAAGGCATTAGACTTGTTAGAACCAACCACCACCACCACCACCACTCTTGGGTAATGATGACAGAAGGCATTAGACTTGTTAGAACCAACCAGTGAGGTTAGCAGCAGCGTCAACAAGAACAGCAACAAACGGCAAGAGGGGGAATGAATGAGAATAATAATAATATTAATAATAATAATAATAATAATAATAATAATAATAATAATAATAATAATAATAATAATAATAAAATAGTAACAATAATAACAATCTTATTCCTATCTTTGTTTTTTGGGCGGGCTTGCTGGGGGTGGGGAGGGGGGGGGGGGGGAATTCAAAGGTATCTCGATCTGGTTATGTTCGTATTCATAATAGAGTGTGACAACAGATCTAATACAATCACAATGTATCTCAGTATACAATGAACATGTTCTGCAACATTTAGTAGATATGTTATTGTACACAATGAACAAGTTGGGTTACAAATAAATTGTAAGTAGCCCAAGATTATGGTCATCACCTATCAGGAAAGAAAAATACCACAATGCAATATGTGGTTATATGGTAATATTCTTAAACAAGTGAGTAGATACAACTATCTTGGAACAGTCATAACATCTGATGGGAGGTGACTTGAAGAATTACAAAAAGAATCTCAATGGCGACGGTACCTTGTTGCAATATGTAGAACATACTGATAAATAAATAGATGTCAATATGTAGAACATACTGATAAATAAATAGATGTCAATATGTAGAACATACTGATAAATAAATAGATGTCAATATGTAGAACATACTGATAAATAAATAGATGTCAATATGTAGAACATACTGATAAATAAATAGATGTCAATATGTAGAACATACTGATAAATAAATAGATGTCAATATGTAGAACATACTGATAAAATAAATAGATGTCAATATGTAGAACATACTGATAAATAAATAGATGTCAATATGTAGAACATACTGATAAATAATAGATGTCAATATGTAGAACATACTGATAAATAAATAGATGTCAATATGTAGAACATAGCTGATAAATAAATAGATGTCAATATGTAGAACATGCTCATAAATAAATAGATGTCAACTGCAAGCAGAACAAGAGAGGTGAAGTGCTACCTAGAACCTTTATTTCTCGATGATTGCGAAAATTAAACAATGTGAGAACACACTGGGTGAAAAATAAACCTCATCTAATTGCAGGGGAGATGTGGTTTCTGAGAAAAATGCACATAATATCATGGTTAAATAGAAAAACCTATTGAGCAGATGAAAGCGTTAACTTATTAGAAAAATCAAACCTGGACAGTCACCATTTTTGGGCAGATGAGAAGACTTAAACATGAGAAATTGTGGGACAATGGCTCAATTACGGGGAACAGAATAAAGGGAATGCAGAGAAGTAAATATATCATATATGGATGGGTTGGCCACGTGGCATGGTCGAGACAAGAACAGAGCTGATCCAGTACTCTGGTGATCGTGTAGGTTGGGGAAAGATGATCAGCATAGCACATGATGATGGTGATCTCAACATCACACATTGTGATGGTGAACTAATATCCTATATATTAATGTGTCGTTAATAATTTAATTATTTGGTCTACCTTTGTAATTTTTGCACGAATTGGCACACTCACTATGCCCGATGAATTCTTATGGAAACTACAAATGTGACATGTACGAATTAATTATGTCGTATCTATCTAGTTTAGCTAGAAGTTGCACATTATGACATATGAATTGATTTGGAAAATACATGTGTCATTTATATTTATATCATACAAATTATTTGTTGTCATTTTGCTCGAATTAGCACACAATGCCAAATAAATTCTTATCGAAACTACGCTTGTGTCATTTATACTTTAATCAAATCGGATATCTGTTTTAATTTAGCTAGATGTTGCAAATTATGTCAGATACATTAATTTTGGAAATGTTTGTACCATTTATAATTTAATAATGTCGACCATCTGTTTGTCGTTTCGTTCCAATGAAACACACGCTGGTATTATTTCACACGCATTCAGGTATACATATGTGTTTCTTCCTCTTTGTGGTTTGTCCGAAGTTTGCGATTGGGATGTAAATGGGTTATGCTTATTTACACAGAGCTGCGATATTTGTACCTTTCGGCGGGTATATCCAACTGTCACCGACCGTTTGGGTAATTGTATTCAAACAGACAGAAATACCCATCCAAGAGTTTGCCGACAGTCTCTAGAAATTATGGCTCGTTACAAGAATGTTTAAAGGGATGGTCCCGATAGAAGAGACTGGGATTCACATAGCAGACAAAGGCAGAAGGTGAAGAACACTCGTGTATGTAGGATTATAGACAACTCGGCACTAACAGGTCATGTTTATATCTGATGTGTCGTGTTGTGTACATGGTGCTATCCCCACATGTTGTATAGACAACTCGGCACTAACAGGTCATATTTATATCTGATGTGTCGTGTTGTGTACATGGTGCTAGACCCACATGTTGTATAGACAACTCGGCACTAACAGATCATGACTATATATGATGTGTGGTGTTGTGTACATGGTGCTAGACCCACATGTTGTATAGACAACTCGGCACTAACAGGTCATATTTATATCTGATGTGTCGTGTTGTGTAACTGGTGCTAGACCCACATGTTGTATAGACAACTCGGCACTAACAGGTCATGTTTATATCTGATGTGTGGTGTTGTGTACATGGTGCTAGACACACATGTTGTATAGACAACTCGGCACTAACAGGTCATGTTTATATCTGATGTGTGGTGTTGTGTACATGGTGATAGACCCACATGTTGTATAGACAACTCGGCACTAACAGGTCATGTTTATATCTGATGTGTCGTGTTGTGTACATGGTGCTAGACCCACATGTTGTATAGACAACTCGGCACTAACAGGTCATGTTTATATCTGATGTGTCGTGTTGTGTACATGGTGCTAGACCCACATGTTGTATAGACAACTCGGCACTAACAGGTCATGTTTATATCTGATGTGTCGTGTTGTGTACATGGTGCTAGACCCACATGTTGTATAGACAACTCGGCACTAACAGGTCATGTTTATATCTGATGTGTCGTGTTGTGTACATGGTGCTAGACCCACATGTTGTATAGACAACTCGGCACTAACAGGTCATGTTTATATCTGATGTGTGGTGTTGTGTACATGGTGCTAGACCCACATGTTGTATAGACAACTCGGCACTAACAGGTCATGTTTATATCTGATGTGTGGTGTTGTGTACATGGTGCTAGACCCACATGTTGTATAGACAAATCGGCACTAACAGGTCATGTTTATATCTGATGTGTCATGTTGTGTACATGGTACTAGACACACATGTTGTATAGACAACTCGGCACTAACAGGTCATGTTTTTATCTGATGTGTGGTGTTGTGTACATGGTGCTAGACCCACATGTTGTATAGACAACTCGGCACTAACAGGTCATGTTTATATCTGATGTGTCGTGTTCTGTCCATGATTCTAGACCCCACATGTTGTATAGACATCTTGGCACTATCACGTGATATCAGAATCACTCCGGCCGCCTTCACTTCCCGCACATGTTCTGGTAGCCATGTTGGACTGGGTTGGGCTCAGAACTCGGGTCAGTTAACTGTAAAACATGACTTGGCAGGGATTAGAACTCATGACTTCAGGCGGTCAGGCAAGCCTGCTAGAGGCCACATCACCGCTGTCTGGATTACATTACCACGTGTACAACAATATCACAGACAGACAGACAGACAGACAGACAGACAGACAGACAGATAGACAGACAGACAGACAGACAGACAGATAGACAGAACGAACGAACGGACTTTATTTTCAAAGGGTAATAAATTGGGCACGCAGGCCCGTCTTAGATTCGGCAATTCCAATCACTCATCTTTCTTTCATCAACAGTACATAGGAAAAAAACGTCACATGAATTGTGTAAACATAAATATTGCATATTACTATGTTATGAGACACCCACCCACACATCCCCCATTCACTCCTACTACCCCACCAACCACACACATAATCCACACACACATACATTTCCCCACCCATCCACCACATCCCTACACCTACACATCTCCCCACCCACACACACACCTCTCACCCACCACACATCCCATCCACACACACACCTGGCAGATATACATTACCCAACCCACACATCCCCCACCCTCACACATCCACCCACCTACACACATCCCCCACCTACTCACATATCCTCTACCCGTCATATTACCCACCAACAATCACTCACCCACATATCCTCCTCCACCCACACACCTCCAACCACCCAGCCAAACACACAATCCTCGGCCACACATCCCCCCACACACATACCTCTCTCCTATTCCTCCCTACTCCTACTCCTCCCTCATCTTCCCTCCTCCTCCTCTCTCCCCTATCTCTTCCTCCCTCCTCCTCCATCTTCCTCCTCCTCCCTCCTCCTCCTCCCTCCTCCTCCCCCTCCTCCTCTTCCCTCCTCCTCTTCCCTCCTCCTCCTCCCAATCCTTCTCCTCCCTCCTCCTTCTTCCTCCTCCTTCTCCCTCTTCCTCCTCCCTCTTCCTCCCTCTTCCTTCTCCCTCCGCCTCCTCCCTCCTCCTACTCTCTCCTCCTCCTCCCTCTCCCTCCTCCTCCCTCTCCCCTCCTCCTCCCTCTCCCCTCCTCCTCCCTCCTCCTCCTGCGTTCTCCTCCTCCTTCCTTCTTCCTCCTCCTCCCTCTTCCTCCTCCATCCTCCTCCCCCTCCTCCTCCACCCTACTCTTCCCTCCTCCTCCTAATCCCTCCTCCTCCCTCCTATTCCTCCCTACTCCTCCTGTCTCATCCTCCTCCCTCCCCCTCCCTCCTCTTCCCTCCTCCACCTCCCTCTTCATCTTCCCTCCTCCATTTACCCAAGACAGACAGACAGACAGACAGATAGTCGGGAACGGGATCTTATATGACTACTTATATGATTTAAATGAGATGCTCTCCACCATGGGCTGGGCCGGGTCAGACAGACAGACAGATAGATAGATCGACAGACAGACAGACAGACAGACAGACAGACAGACAGACAGTCGGGAACGGGAACGGGAGCTTATATGACTATTTATATGAATTAAATGAGATGCTCCCCACCAGGGACTGGGCGAAGCCGGGCCGGGTCTGCTAGTATATATATATATATATATATATATATATATATATATATATATATATATATATATATATATATATATATATATATATATATATATATAATTTCCTTGTCTCCCTAGTTTATTAAAATATCGATGTTATTTATGTCCCTTGACATCATGATTTCCTATTATACAGGATACTACACTTTCATCATAGAAACATTACAATGATCGAACCATTTCATGTTGGTCAGTGTTTATACATCCATCCATCATTGCCATGCCGATAAACGGTCATGTTTCGCCATCTCACGTATCATCAGATCCGTGGATTAGTTCCGTGTTTCTGTATCAACCATGTCACGTGGCCAAGCCATCCAGGTATTTACTTCTCGTCCTTCCCCTTGTTCTCCTCCCTCGATCTTGCCAGTTGTCACCAAGGTCTCCAATTCATTTCTTTTCAATAACCTCACCAAACAAGTTTGACTATCTGCGTCTAATCATTCTAATGTCTCATATCAGTTTATTATTTTCATTTTATTCTTGAAGGACTTTAAAAAAAAAAAAAAAAAAAATTTCTGTCTGTTTATGGTATAAGCAGTGGTTATATCTGCAGTGCGAACGTAGACCCACAGCGGTGGCAGATTTTCCGTTGAATTTTGGGTCACCGGGATAACGTCATTTTCTGTGGCATTTCAAAACTAAAGGCAGATCATGAGGAAACATTGCTTCCAACAAACAAATGGGAGGAGCTTTAGGTTGGGCTTGTCTTGTGTCTTTGATTCTTTGATTAAATTAACATTTTTGGCTGAAACATGTGCGTGAACTGAATTCACTGAAATCCCGGTACTGGGACCAAGAAGCTAAACTACCTTTCAGATGATTAATGACACACAACCTACACCTAACTAACCTTAGAGATTAACTCAAGTTTTAGAATAATAGAAAACACAGGGGAAAGTTTATTGAGAACCCTTCTCGAGAAGTTGTGCAATAGAAAGGTACGTGGTATCAGGATGAGACTTGCCCTGAGGGTTAATACGTCATCCATCCACTTGAAAAGCAGTCGAGGACCGTCTGCTGTATGTACAGAAGTAGGCTGTATGAGAGGACATCACCTGATTCTGTGAGCCACCGACTGGACACATTTGACTGTGTCCTGGGCTTCGTCTCTTTTCTGCCTCTCGGATTCCTTCCCTGTTCGGAACTCGGGCTCTCCGCTTAATGCTTCTTCGGAGTGAATTGCAATGATAGCCCAAAAGGGTCTTTGGCTGACTGGAGATTTGGACGCTTCTCTTCAGTCTTCACTAATAAAAGGGGTCCTTTAAAGTATGAAATAAACTTCCAACTGATTTTGAAACGATACCAACGAACTACGGCTGCATATCATTCTCCGGTTTCCCAGATAATGCTTGGACTACATCCTGAAAGTGGATTGCTTAGGTCGGATCCGGAAGTATTAGTACTCGATTACGGAAACTGCCGAAGGCCTTCCGAAACTGCATACACGATGTGCGAGCAGCTCATAATTCCTTAATTCCTTCTGAAGATATGACTTTCCATTACAATAGTTAATGCGCACATCCAGACAGTTGAGGTATGTTTCTCGGGACTAATAAATTTCACTAAACCCCCGACACATTAGATTGCGCGGTTGTCCAAGATAACATTTACACATTAGAATGCGCGGATGTCCAAGAGAACATTTACACATTAGAATGCGCGGATGTCCAAGAGAACATTTACACATTAGAATGCGCGGATGTCCAAGAGAACATTTACACATTAGAATGCGCGGATGTCCAAGAGAACATTTACACATTAGAATGCGCGGATGTCCAAGAGAACATTTACACATTAGAATGCGCGGATGTCCAAGAGAACATTTACACATTAGAATGCGCGGATGTCCAAGAGAACATTTACACATTAGAATGCGCGGATGTCCAAGAGAACATTTACACATTAGAATGCGCGGATGTCCAAGAGAGCTTCAACACATTAGAATAGGCGGATGTCCAGGAGAATATTTACACATTAGAATGCGCGGATGTCCAAGAGAACATTTACACATTAGAATGTGCGGTATGTCCAAGAGAACATGTACACATTAGAATGCGCAGATGTCCAAGAGAACGTTTACACATTAGAATGCGCGGATGTCCAAGAGAACTTTTACACATTAGAATGCGCGGATGTCCAAGAGAACATTTACACATTAGAATGCGCGGATGTCCAAGAGAACATTTACACATTAGAATGCGCGGATGTCAAAGAGAACATTTACACATTAGATTGCTCGGATGTCCAAGAGAACATTTACACATTAGAATGCGCGGATGTCCAAGAGAACATTTACACATTGGAATGCGCGGATGTCCAAGAGAACGTTTACACATTAGTATGCGCGGATGTCCAAGAGAACATTTACACATTAGAATGCGCGGATGTCCAAGAGAACATTTACACATTAGAATGCGATGATGTCCAAGAGAACATTTAAAAATTAGAATGCGCGGATGTCCAAGAGAACATTTACACATTAGAATGCGTGGATGTCCAAGAGAACATTTAAATATTAGAATGCGCGGATGTCCAAGAGAACATTTATACATTAGAATGCGCGGAGGTCTAAGAGAACATTTACACATTAGATTGCGCGGATGTCCAAGAGAACATGTACACATTAGATTGTGCGGATGTCCAAGAGAACATTTACACATTAGAATAGGCGGATGTCCAAGAGAGCATTTACACATTAGAATGCGCGGATGTCCAAGAGAACATTTACACATTAGATTGCGCGGATGTCCAAAGAGAACATTTACACATTAGAATGCGTGGATGTCCAAGAGAACATTTACACATTAGAATGCGCAGATGTCCAAGAGAACGATTACACATTAGAATGCGCGGATGTCAAAGAGAACATTTACACATTAGATTGCGCGGATGTCCAAGAGAACATTTACACATTAGAATGTGTGGATGTTCCTAGAGAACATTTACACATTAGAATGCGCGAATGTCCAAGAGAACATTTACACATTAGATTGCGCGGATGTAAAGAGAACATTTACACATTAGAATGTGCGGATGTCCAAGAGAACTTAGAACACATTAGAATAGGCGGATGTCCAAGACAACATTTACACATTAGAATTCGCGGATGTCCAAGAGAGCTTCAACACATTAGAATAGGCGGATGTCCAAGAGAACATTTACACATTAGAATGCGCGGATGTCCAAGAGAGCTTCAACACATTAGAATAGGCGGATGTCCAGGAGAACATTTACACATTAGAATGCGCGGATGTCCAAGAGAACATTTACACATTAGAATGCGCGGATGTCCAAGAGAACATTTACACATTAGAATGTGCGGATGTCCAAGAGAACATTTACATATCAGATTGCGCGGATGTCCAAGGGAACATTTACACATTAGAATGCGCGGATGTCCAAGAGAACATTTACACATTAGAATGCGCGGATGTCCAGGAGAACATTTACACATTAGAATGCGCGGATGTCCAAGAGAACATTTACACATTAGAATGCGCGGATGTCCAAGAGAACATTTACACATTAGAATGCGCGGATGTCCAAGAGAACATTTACACATTAGATTGCGCGGATGTCCAAGAGAACATTTACACATTAGAATGCGCGGATGTCCAAGAGAACATTTACACATTAGAATGCGCGGATGTCCAAGAGAACATTTACACATTAGAATGCGCGGATGTCCATGAGAATCATTTACACATTAGAATGCGCGGATGTCCAAGAGAACATTTACACATTAGAATGCGCGGATGTCCAAGAGAACATTTACACATTAGAATGCGCGGATGTCCAAGAGAACATTTACACATTAGAATGCGCGGATGTCCAAGAGAACATTTACACATTAGAATGCGCGGATGTCCAAGAGAACATTTACACATTAGAATGCGCGGATGTCCAAGAGAAGCATTTACACATTAGAATTGCGCGGATGTCCAAGGAGAACATTTACACATTAGAATGCGCGGATGTCCAAGAGAACATTTACACATTAGAATGCGCGGATGTCCAAGAGATCATTTACACATTAGAATGCGCGGATGTCCAAGAGAACATTTACACATTAGAATGTGCGGATGTCCAAGAGAACATTTACACATTAGAATGCGCGGATGTCCAAGAGAACATTTACACATTAGAATGCGCGGATGTCCAAGAGAGCTTCAACACATTAGAATAGGCGGATGTCCAGGAGAAAATTTACACATTAGAATGCGCGGATGTCCAAGAGAACTAGAACACATTAGAATAGGCGGATGTCCAAGACAACATTTACACATTAGAATTCGCGGATGTCCAAGAGAGCTTCAACACATTAGAATAGGCGGATGTCAAAGAGAACATTTACACATTAGAATGCAGCGGATGTCCAAGAGAGCTTCAACACATTAGAAAAGGCGGATGTCCAAAAGAACATTTACACATTAGAATGCGCGGATGTCCAGGAGAACATTTAAATAGTAGAATACGCGGATGTCCAAGAGAACATTTACACATTAGAATGCGCAGATGTCCAAGAGAACATTTATACATTAAAATGCACGGATGTCCAAGAGAACATTTACACATTAGAATGCGCGGATGTCCAAGAGAACATTTACACATTAGAATGCGCGGATGTCCAAGAGAGCTTCAACACATTAGATTAGGCGGATGTCAAGGAGAATATTTACACATTAGAATGTGCGGATGTCCAAGAGACCATTTACACATTAGAATGCACGGTATGTCCAAGAGAACATGTACACATTAGATTGCGCGGATGTCGAAGAGAACATTTACACATTAGATTGCTCGGATGTCCAAGAGAACATTTACACATTAGAATGCGCGGATGTCCAAGAGAACATTTACACATTGGAATGCGCGGATGTCCAAGAGAACATTTACACATTAGAATGCGCGGATGTCCAAGAGAACATTTACACATTAGAATGCGCGGATGTCCAAGAGAACATTTACACATTAGAATGCGCGGATGTCCAAGAGAACATTTACACATTAGAATGCGCGGATGTCCAAGAGAACATTTACACATTAGAATGCGCGGATGTCCAAGAGAACATTTACACATTAGAATGCGCGGATGTCCAAGAGAACATTTACACATTAGAATGCGCGGATGTCCAAGAGAACATTTACACATTAGAATTGCGCGGATGTCCAAGAGAACATTTACACATTAGAATGCGCGGATGTCCAAGAGAACATTTACACATTAGAATAGGCGGATGTCCAAGAGAAGCATTTACACATTAGAATGCGCGGATGTCCAAGAGAACATTTACACATTAGAATTGTGCGGATGTCCAAGAGAACATTTACACATTAGAATGCGCGGATGTCCAAGAGAACATTTACACATTAGAATGCACGGATGTCCAAGAGAACAATTACACATTAGAATGCGCAGGATGTCCAAGAGAACATTTACACATTAGATGCGCGGATGTCCAAGAGAACATTTACACATTAGAATGCGCGGATGTCCAAGAGAACATTTACACATTAGAATGCGCGAATGTCCAAGAGAACATTTACACATTAGAATTGCGCGGATGTCCAAGAGAACATTTACACATTAGAATGCGCGGATGTCCAAGAGAACTTAAACACATTAGAATAGGCGGATGTCCAAGACAACATTTACACATTAGAATGCGCGTATGTCCAAGAGAGCTTCAACACATTAGAATAGGCGGATGTCCAAGAGAACATTTACACATTAGAATGCGCGGATGTCCAAGAGAGCTTCAACACATTAGAATAGGCGGATGTCCAGGAGAACATTTACACATTAGAATGCGCGGATGTCCAAGAGAACATTTACACATTAGAATGCGCGGATGTCCAAGAGAACATTTACACATTAGAATGCGCGGATGTCCAAGAGAACATTTACACATTAGAATGCGCGGATGTCCAAGAGAACATTTACACATTAGAATGCGCGGATGTCCAAGAGAACATTTACACATTAGAATGCGCGGATGTCCAAGAGAACATTTACACATTAGAATGCGCGGATGTCCAAGAGAACATTTACACATTAGAATGCGCGGATGTCCAAGAGAACATTTACACATTAGAATGCGCGGATGTCCAAGAGAACATTTACACATTAGAATGCGCGGATGTCCAAGAGAACATTTACACATTAGAATGCGCGGATGTCCAAGAGAACATTTACACATTAGAATGCGCGGATGTCCAAGAGAACATTTACACATTAGAATGCGCGGATGTCCAAGAGAACATTTACACATTAGAATGCGCGGATGTCCAAGAGAACATTTACACATTAGAATGCGCGGATGTCCAAGAGAACATTTACACATTAGAATGCGCGGATGTCCAAGAGAACATTTACACATTAGAATGCGCGGATGTCCAAGAGAACATTTACACATTAGAATTGCGCGGATGTCCAAGAGAACATTTACACATTAGAATGCGTGGATGTCCCAGAGAACATTTACACATTAGAATGCGCGGATGTCCAAGAGAACATTTACACATTAGATTGCGCGGATGTCCAAGAGAACATTTACACATTAGAATGTGCGGATGTCCAAGAGAACTTAGAACACATTAGAATAGGCGGATGTCCAAGAGAACATTTACACATTAGAATGCGCGGATGTCCAAGAGAGCTTCAACACATTAGAATAGGCGGATGTCCAAGAGAACATTTACACATTAGAAATGCGCGGATGTCCAAGAGAGCTTCAACACATTAGAATAGGCGGATGTCCAGGAGAACATTTACACATTAGAATGCGCGGATGTCCAAGAGAACATTTACACATTAGAATGCGCGGATGTCCAAGAGAACATTTACACATTAGAATGCGCGGATGTCCAAGAGAACATTTACACATTAGAATTGCGCGGATGTCCAAGAGAACATTTACACATTAGAATGCGCGGATGTCCAAGAGAACATGTACACATTAGAATGCGCGGATGTCCAAGAGAACATTTACACATTAGAATGCGCGGATGTCCAAGAGAACATTTACACATTAGAATGCGCGGATGTCCAAGAGAACATTTACACATTAGAATGCGCGGATGTCCAAGAGAACATTTACACATTAGAATGCGCGGATGTCCAAGAGAACATTTACACATTAGAATGCGCGGATGTCCAAGAGAACATTTACACATTAGAATGCGCGGATGTCCAGAGAACATTTACACATTAGAATGCGCGGATGTCCAAGAGAACATTTACACATTAGAATGCGCGGATGTCCAAGAGAACATTTACACATTAGAATGCGCGGATGTCCAAGAGAACATTTACACATTAGATTGCGCGGATGTCCAAGAGAACATTTACACATTAGAATGCGCGGATGTCCAAGAGAGCTTTAACACATTAGAATAGGCGGATGTCCAAGAGAACATTTACACATTAGAATGCGCGGATGTCCATGACATCATTTACACATTAGAATGCGCGGATGTCCAAGAGAACATTTACACATTAGAATGCGCGGATGTCCAAGAGAACATTTACACATTAGAATGCGCGGATGTCCAAGAGAACATTTACACATTAGAATGCGCGGATGTCCAAGAGAACATTTACACATTAGAATGCGCGGATGTCCAAGAGAACATTTACACATTAGAATGCGCGGATGTCCAAGAGAGCATTTACACATTAGAATGCGCGGATGTCCAAGAGAACATTTACACATTAGAATGCGCGGATGTCCAAGAGAACATTTACACATTAGAATGCGCGGATGTCCAAGAGAATATTTACACATTAGAATGCGCGGATGTCCAAGAGAACATTTACACATTAGAATGCTGCGGATGTCCAAGAGAACATTTACACATTAGAATGCGCGGATGTCCAGGAGAACATTTACACATTAGAATGCGCGGATGTCCAAGAGAGCTTACACATTAGAATAGGCGGATGTCCAGGAGAACATTTACACATTAGAATGCGCGGATGTCCAAGAGAACATTAACACATTAGAATAGGCGGATGTCCAAGAGAACATTTACACATTAGAATGCGCGGATGTCCAAGAGAACATTTACACATTAGAATAGGCGGATGTCCAAGAGAACATTTACACATTAGAATGCGCGGATGTCCAAGAGAGCTTCAACACATTAGAATAGCGCGGATGTCCAAGAGAACATTTACACATTAGAATGCGCGGATGTCCAAGAGAACATTTACACATTAGAATGCGCGGATGTCCAAGAGAACATTTACACATTAGAATGCGCGGATGTCCAAGAGAACATTTACACATTAGAATGCGCGGATGTCCAAGAGAACATTTACACATTAGAATGCGCGGATGTCCAAGAGAACATTTACACATTAGAATGCGCGGATGTCCAAGAGAACATTTAACACATTAGAATAGGCGGATGTCCAAGAGAATATTTACACATTAGAATGTCGGATGTCCAAGAGAACATTTACACATTAGAATGCGCGGTATGTCCAAGAGAACATTTACACATTAGATTGCGCGGATGTCCAAGAGAACATTTACACATTAGAATTGCGCGGATGTCCAAGAGAACATTTACACATTAGAATGCGCGGATGTCCAAGAGAACATTTACACATTAGAATGCGCGGATGTCCAAGAGAACATTTACACATTAGTATGCGCGGATGTCCAAGAGAACATTTACACATTAGAATGCGCGGATGTCCAAGAGAACATTTACACATTAGAATGCGCGGATGTCCAAGAGAACATTTACACATTAGAATGCGCGGATGTCCAAGAGAACATTTACACATTAGAATGAGCGGATGTCCAAGAGAACATTTACACATTAGAATGCGCAGGATGTCCAAGAGAACATTTACACATTAGAATGCGCGGATGTCCAAGAGAACATTTACACATTAGAATGCGCGGATGTCCAAGAGAACATTTACACATTAGAATGCGCGGATGTCCAAGAGAACATTTACACATTAGAATGCGCGGATGTCCAAGAGAACATTTACACATTAGAATGCGCGGATGTCCAAGAGAACATTTACACATTAGAATTGCGCGGATGTCCAAGAGAACATTTACACATTAGAATGCGCGGATGTCCAAGAGAACATTTACACATTAGAATGCGCGGATGTCCAAGAGAACATTTACACATTAGAATGCGCGGATGTCCAAGAGAACATTTACACATTAGAATGCGCGGATGTCCAAGAGAACATTTACACATTAGAATGCGCGGATGTCCAAGAGAACATTTACACATTAGAATGCGCGGATGTCCAAGAGAACATTTACACATTAGAATGCGCGGATGTCCAAGAGAACATTTACACATTAGAATGCGCGGATGTCCAAGAGAACTTAAACACATTAGAATAGGCGGATGTCCAAGAGAACATTTACACATTAGAATTCGCGGATGTCCAAGAGAGCTTCAACACATTAGAATAGGCGGATGTCCAAGAGAACATTTACACATTAGAATGCGCGGATGTCCAAGAGAGCTTCAACACATTAGAATAGGCGGATGTCCAAGGAGAACATTTACACATTAGAATGTGCGGATGTCCAAGAGAACATTTACACATTAGAATGCGCGGATGTCCAAGAGAACATTTACACATTAGAATGCGCGGATGTCCAAGAGAACATTTACACATTAGAATTGAGCGGATGTCCAAGAGAACATTTACACATTAGAATGCGCGGATGTCCAAGAGAACATTTACACATTAGAATGCGCGGATGTCCAAGAGAACATTTACACATTAGAATGCGTGGATGTCCAATGAGAATCATTTACACATTAGAATGTGCGGATGTCCAAGAGAACATTTACACATTAGAATGCGCGGATGTCCAAGAGAAC
>JACEFZ010001992.1:462500-545000 GCA_014155875.1 Cepaea nemoralis
CGTCACACCTCGCTGCCTCATTCTTACCAGACTATGGTGATCCATTTGCTCCTCCGAGGTGTACACGTGCTCCCACAAGGCCGCAACCACGTCTGCCTTGTCATGCATCAATACTCCACCAAGTTTTGCAGAGCCAGCCAATCTGTCCGCCTGTTCATTCCCCAGCACACCAGCATGCCCCGGAGAAAAGATCCAAGTGGTGCTTGCTACCTGTGACATCCGAAGCGAAGCAAGCCACACTGCACGAAGCCTGCCTGTCCTCACCCTCCTCAGCATGCTTTCTGAGTCAGTTACAATCACAATGTGTGTATGTATCGTGTTCTCTATCCAGCGGAAAGCTGCATTGACCGCCTCCACCTCCATTCTTAAGCTAGATGTTGTGTCATCATACGCCAGGCTCTCCTGCACGAAACATCGATCATTAGCTTTTGCTAAAAATCCCCAGGCACTCCTACCTCTCAACACCGAACCATCCGTGTATATAATCACATCACCCGGGCGAGAATTATCCTAAATTAGGTGCTGAATTTCCACTTCCGTGGCACCTGCTGGCCACTCCCTGCACTCCCGGCTCAATGTGATTATAACTCTGCACAAATCTGACTGCTCGGCTGGCACTCTGACCCACTCCTCTCCTCGCCTGATGTTCTCAAGCGGCACACCTGTCTGATCGTATCCTCCGCCTGAGCCACCCATGATTTCCCTCTTATCAGTCTCCGACCCTTCACTACGTCCAGCGCCTCATGCAACGGGTGATCTGTGTCTGCAGCTACTCTGAGGTATGCCTTCGCCTGCATCACCTTGTGCCTACCAGCTAACAGTAGGCAGACCAAGGATGTAACGCATACACACTACTGGGGTGTCTCGGGTGCATCCTAGAATGACCCGCATAGCTTCGTTCTGTATGCGCTCTAATTTCACCAGCTGACTCTTTGAGACAGTGAGCAGTCCTAGTCCATAATCATTCACTGAGAGAATCATGTGCTGGTATAGTGTGATGAGCATTCTCTGCTCTGTGTCCATTGCAGCCATAGTTTTAAGTGCATTTAGTCCCTTTTGAGATCTTGTCACAACCGTCTCCACATGGTCCTTGAAGGACAGGCTCCTGTCAAATGTGATTCCCAGATACTTCAGTTTGTTCTCTCTGATGACGCTTCTACCATCTATCGTGAGGCTTGGGGCATCATCTCTCACAATCCTGTTGTCCAGAGAGCACCACAAAACAGCCGCCTTTTCCGGGTGGATGACAGCACTGATTTCAGTGCACCAGTCAATCACTCATTCTACTGTCGCCTGTAGCACCTGGGCTGTTTGATCCCTATTTCTTCCCTGCCTGTATGCAAGAATATCATCTGCAAATGTTAGTATCCTTCCAACCCCTTGTGCTTCTAGGTATACAATCTTGCTCGTATACACATTAAAGAGCACCGGTGAGATTGCGGATCCCTGTGGCAGTCCCGGGGTTAAAATATGTGGCTCTGAGGTCCACGAACCTAGACGGAGAGCAACCCGACGTGAATGCAGGACGGCTGCTATCCAGTTCACCAACCAGGGATTGACCCCCGTCTCCAAAAGTGCCGCATTCAAAATATCATAGCGAACTCTATTGTACGCATCTTCGAGATCAAGCGCTGCCGCCATCGTTTCCTGTCTACTCTGGAACCCCCCATAAACGTCAAATACGGGACAATATGGCAGTGTTTATGTTAGATAATTCACTGTGGGACAATATGACAGTGTATATATTAGATAGCTTATATGTTGGTTAATATGACAGTGTATATATTAGATAACTCACTTGTGGGAAAATATAAGTTTATATGTAACTAGCTGACCCGGCCCGGCTTCGCCCAGGCCCTGGCGGGGATCTATCTATCTATCTGTCTGTCTGTCTGTCTGCTTGTCTGTCTGTCTGTCTGACCCGGCCCGGCTTCGCCCAGCTCATGGTGGGGAGCATCTCATTTAATTCATTTAAGTAGTCATATAAGATCCGGTTCCCGACTAACTGTCTGTCTGTCTGTCTGTCAGTCTATCTGTCTGTCTGTCTGTCTGTCTGACCCGGCCCGGCTTCACCCAGTCCCTGGTGGGGAGCATCTCATTTAATTCATATAAATAGTCATATAAGCTCCCGTTCCCGATAGTCTGTCTGTCTGTCTGACCTGGCCCGGCTTCTCCCAGTCCCTGGCGGGGATCTGTCTATAGTCTGTCTGTCTGTCTGTCTGTCTGACCCGGCCCGCTTCACCCAGTCCCTTGTGGGGAGCATCTCATTTAATTCATATAAGTAGTCATATAAGTTCCCGACTGTCTGTCTGTCTGTCTGTCTGTCTGTCTGTCTGTCTGTCTGTCTGTCTGACCCGGCCCGGCTTTGCCCCGTCCCTGGCGGGGATCTGTCTGTCTGTCTCTGTCTGTCTGTCTGTAAGTCTATGTATGTATGTATGTATGTATGTATGTATGTATGTATGTATGTATGTATCTATCTATCTATCTATCTATCTATCTATCTATCTATCTATCTATCTATCTATAGCCAGGGGACTTAACTTAAGATATAACAATGCTACTAAAAGTTATGTCCCTTGTTTTATATTTTCTTATGTTCAGTCATGTAATTACAACATTAAATTTTAGTAAGTAAATAGCTGATAGTACAATAAAAGAACTATGACAGTCGGTTGCACTGGAATGAAAAGACGTGTAGAAAATTTCATCTCAATCGGATAGACCGTTCGCGAACGCATAAAGAACGGACGGACATAAATACATACATTTTTTTTTTCGTATCCTTTGCAGGACTTAGCTGTCAAAAGCAGCATCTTTTAGCTGTCTGTTGATCTCTTGGCAATATTACGCTCAGTAGTTTGCCATTGCTTTCTGAGCGGCCGGCTCTGTTATCCCGCAAGTCACCAGCGGGGGTCGAACCGCTGCCAGCTCTCGCCCGCGTACGAGACCCTGCGTGATAAACGGGATTACAGAGAAAGTATTGTAACCCCTCGGACAGAGAGACCGGCAAATACATGCATACATTGCATTTTATATATATATAGATATAATTCACTGTCGGACACAATGTATATGTATATATGTATATGTATATGTATATATATATATATATATATATATATATATATATATATATATATATATATATATATATATATATATATATATATATATATATATATATATATGTATGGCCGTACGAAATAGAGACTTCCAGTGTCGCCGTTTATATTTGAAAAAAACCTGACCATGACCTGAAAATCAATACGGATGTGATCAGTCGGTCCTTTTTGTTGTGTTGTCTTCAACCCACGTGCATTGTGATTATGAAAGCTGCTGGAATTGTGTTGCGATGTGGACATAGTTGATTTGTGGGTAGTCTTTGATGCAGTGAAGCCTAAGTTGGTAGTGGTTAGTTTATCATTTATGATTTCTAACTTCCAGCAGCGTGCGAAGGTAGTTGTTTAAAGCAATGTTTATGAAATGTGCCATGTTTCATTTATAGCAATGTCTGCAATCATCATGGTATCAGCACTCTCTCTACTCACTCAACTCGAAGCTCCCGATGCTGGATATCTGTTTCATATTATCCACAAACTTTTATTGAGTGCACCCAGCCTTACCAGAAAGCACGCTGGCAATACCTAGCATTGTTCTATACACAGCTGATTAAGATCCTAGTCGTTGATTGTCTGTCGGTGGTATCTCTAGCTGTGCCAGTCATGGCGCGTATTCCCTTGTCGGTTGTCTCGATACAACTAAACACCAGTGAGTCTCTGCTCAAGATATTGACAAAATACTGAAAAATGTTCCAACTTACAATAAGTATTCCTTTTAACAATTTAATTGTTGAGAGGTAGGAGAAGTGCCTGGGGATTCTTAGCACAAGTTAATGGTCGACGTTTGGTGCAGGAGAGCCTGGCGTATGATGACACAACATCTAGCTTAAGAATGGAGGTGGAGGCGGTCAATGCAGCTTTCCGCTGGATAGAGAATACGATACATAGATTGTAACTGACTCAGAAAGCATGCTGAGGAGGGTGAGTACAGTCAGGCTTCGTGCCGAGTGGCTTGCTTCGCTTCGGAGGTCACGGGTAGCAAGCATCACCTGGATCTTTTCTCCGGGGCATGCCGGTATGCTGGGCCACTATTTTCACAAGCATATAGAAGTGTGGATAATATAACTGCTTTTTAGACTCAGCTTTGTTTGCAGGCTTATTACGTTTCTGTCCCACACATTCTTGTACAGTCTGCCAAAGGCCGTGCTGGCCTTGGTGATTCTTGTATTCACTTCGTCATAAATTGTGGCAGCTTGTGACCCAGTGCTGCCAAGATAGGTGAATTTGTCCACAACACTTAGTCTATGACCATTCACTCTGATATTCGGCACGGTGTGATTAATCCCTGGAGCTGACTGGTACATAACTACAGTCTTCTCCAAGTTGGCATTGAGCCCAAAGTTGGCACAGGCATATGAGCAAGCTGAAACATTGGTTGCATGTCCGCCTCTGAGTTGGCATATAGAGCACACTCATCAGTAAATGGGAGCTGTCTGATGGTGTCGCTGTTACTTTTGTTTTTCGCTTTCAGCTTTCTGAGATTGAATAACTTTCCATCCATGCGGTAGTTGATGTCTATTCCAATGTCGTTGTTTTCGAAGGCATTCATCTGCATTGCTGAAAACATTAGGCTGAAAAGTGTTGGTGCCAGGACACATCCTTGTTTCACGCCATTGGTGACTGGAAAGGGCTCAGACAGTTTACATTTTCCTGTAATCTTACCTGCCGCATGACATAGCCGCACTATTTTTACAAACTTTCGTGGACAGCCATATTTCGCCATAATCTTCCACGGTCCTTCTCTGTTGACTCTATCAAAAGCCTTGGTAAGGTCAATAAAAGTGGAGAACACTTAGCAAAGACCTCCGTTTCATACCTCTGCGTCCTTCTGGCGACAGATACGTGCTACTGCAGGACGTCCATCGTTTCCAACGCACGCTCAGGTTGAAATATCACTTCAGTAATCAACCTAACAGGGACAACTCCTCGGATCCCACCGATCACTTCTCTCACCTTTCTAACCGCAGATCCACTTGGTTCCCCAATGCAGGAGCATCCAAAGCCCTAGATCTGTATATTGAAAAACACTTTTCGACATAGAGCAATTAAAATTCAAGCCACTGCACTCGAACCTTTCATCGGAGGAACAACAGGCGCTCACACAGTTGAACAAATGAACGAACGAACAGACTTTATTTTCAAAGGGTAACAAATTGGGCACGTAGGCCCGTCTTACATTCGGCCCTTCCAATCACTCATCTTTCTTTCATCAATAGTGCATAGGAAAAAGCATTGTCAAATGAATTTTGTAAACATAAACAATGCATATTACTATGATATGAGACACATCCACCATCCACCCACACATCCCCCATTCAGTCCAACTCCCCCACGCAACCACACACACAACCCAGACACACATACATCCTCCCACCCATCCACTACATCCCTACACATACACCTCTCCCCACCCACACACACCTCCCACCCACCACACATCCTATCCACCCACACCCCAAGCACACACACATTCCCCAACCCACACATCCCCCACCCACTCAAATCCACCCACCTACACACATCTCCGAACCTACTCACATATCCTCTACCCGCCCCATTACCCACCAACAATCACCCACTCACATATCCTCCTCCACCCACACACCTCCAACCACCCAGCCAAACACACATTCCTCAGCCACACATCCCCCACGCACACACACACACAATCTCCCCGCCAAATCACATATCCAGCACCTACCCACACACAAATTCCGCACCCACCCACATAATCTCCCATCTCCCTCAGCCCACTAACAGATCCCGAGCCCACCCACACACACATCCCCCACCATCTCCTAACATACACACACTCACCCACCCACATATCTTCTACCAACCCACACATCCTCTACCCACCCATCTCCCAACCAAACATCGCTTAACCACACACCCTTACCCATATACAATCACCCACCCACACATCCTATACCCAACCACACATCCTCCACCCATCCATCCCCCAGCCACACATCCCTTAAACACACACCCCTACCCATATACACACACATCCCCACCCACACACAATCTCCCCACCCATACACACATCCCTCACACACATCCCTACCCATCAACACATCCGCCATTCACAAACACACAGCTCCCATCCACGCACACACAACCCACACACACATTCCCCACCCATACATTCATCCCCTCATACATCCCTAGACACACGTACTTATCCCTCAACCACTAACACCCACACATCCCTCACCCACTCATCAACACATACATCTCTTATCTACCTACCCACACTCACATACCCCAACCACCCATCTAAACACACATCCCCCACCCTCACACACATCCTTCACCCACCCGCACACCCAACCACACCCCCACCCACCTACACACATCCTTTATCCACACCCATCTCCCCTCCCACACAACACCACACCCACACACATCCACAGACACATCCCTCACCCAGACACACATCTCCCCACACATCTCCTACCCATCCACACATCCCCCAACTACAATCACCCTCACTACCCACACATACATCCTCCATCCAGCCACACACACACACACCACCCACCCAGACATATCCCCAACCCACACACACATCCTCAAATCCATCACCTGCACCCATCATACACCCCTCCCCCAACCCACACACATCCCCCACACACATTCACCCACACATCTCGCACCACACACCACACACTCTCCCCACCCATCCACCAAAACATCCCACACCCATACACATCCCTCACCCACACACACATCCCCAAACCCACAACCACCCCCACCTACACACATCTCCACCCACCACATATCCCCCACACCCACATCTCCTCACCCACACATATATCCCCCACCATCCCAAAACCCACCAACAATCATCCACCCACATATCCTCCTCCACCCACTCACCCACAGCCACCTAGCCAAACACGCATCTCCACCCACACACACACACATCTCCCCGCCAACGCACACATCCCGCACCCATCCACATAATCCCACCCCACCCACCCACACATCCTGAGCCCACCCACACACATCACGAATCCACCCACACACACATCCCCCACCATCCCCCAACCTACTAATATGAACAAACTCCCACACTTTACACACACACATACAGTGACGATTGTCGTGAGCAATCTCGCAAAATTGTAAAGAAAATTGAGAAACATTGTACATATACATTTTGTAACTTAAAAATTAGTGATGCAATTCAACTCTCTCTCTCTCTCTCTCTCTCTCTCTCTCTCTCTCTCTCTCTCTCTCTCTCTCTCTCTCTCTCTCTCTCTCTCTCTCTCTCGCTATCTCTCTCTCTTCTTACACACACACACACCCACACACACACACACACACACACATATATATATATATATATATATATGTATATATATATATATATATATATATATATATATATATATATATATGTATAAACACACAGACACACAGACACACACACTCACACCCTCTTACTTACTCACACTCACTATTTCTCTCACTCACTCTACAGTAGTGTGCATGAGATTATATTATACATGATAAAATCACGTGGTTGAAACGTCGTGAGGACATTGTTATCAAGTCTGCCGACAAGGGAGGATCGTTAGTGGTTCGGAGGTAGGACTTGTATATATAGGAAGGCAAAAACAACTTGGGAATGCAACTTTCTACAGACCACGGTCGGAAGACGGGACGGTCAGTAACATCACCCAGGTCAAGAGTGTGACGAATGCCATCATCAGGCAAGGCCTCTTGCCCAGCTCTGCCACCTCACTGATTATCCACGATAGTTGCTTGGGTAAACCCACCTTGTACATGCTGTCTAAGACACACACGTTAGTGAACCCAGGCAGACCCATTGTCTCGGCCTGCTCTTGTCCTACTGAACGTATTTCAGAGTTCATTGACAGCATATTTCAACCGTTGGTTGCTAGTCTCCAATCATATATCAAATACACCAACCACGCTATCTCTATTTTCGATTCCATCAGCTTCACAACCCCTTCTGAGTACCACATCTTTACTTTAGATGTGACCTCACTCTATACATCTATTCCTCACTCTGACGGTCTTAAAGCCTTGGAATTTTTCTTAGACAAAAGGTACGGCCCCATATAGCCAAAGGACCATTGCTGCGTCTGGCAGAGTTAGTCCTTAACCTCAATTCATTTGTGTTCAATAGGGACTATTTTGAGCAGATTAGCGGGGTGGCCATGAGCACTAAGATGGGTCCGAGTTATGCCTGTCTGTTCATGGACTATCTGGAACACCAGGTATGGAGTAAATACACTGGTAGGCTCCCGGAGCTCTACAGGTGGTATATCGATAACTGTTTTGGTGTTTCAGACATGCCATTGTCTGATCTCCAGGACTTCATTGCCTTTTTCTTCAACTTTCATCCTAGCATCAGACACACCTCCACTATTTCCTCGTCGGTTGTTAATTTCTTAGACATAACAGTTTGCTTAGGTTCTTCATCCGGCACTTGTGCTATTTTATGAGGCAAACACGTGGTGGTCTGCATCCAAATCGCCAGCGTCGTTGTTTCGAGCTTGGCGTGCGGAATTGCCAACTGCATCCGTTACATCGCCACAGTGTCTCTGCAATGCCCTACCTATCCATATTTTTCCTTTTTGCTCTCGTGGGCGCACCCCCATCCCCACAGCGCGGGTTCCCTCACCGGTTTCGTTAGCCAATTCCCTAGCTTCTGGCTTTATTGATCGTTAGTCAGTTTACCCCGTTAACCATTACATTCAGTTTATTCCATCCACGGATAGCCGCTCAAGCAAGAACACAGATAAGTTAAATTAATACTTTCATGTAGTGTCTTTCGTGTAATTGTTAGTCTATTTTTGTTTGTTTGTTCTGTGCTGACGAAGACTTTGGCCGCAACGTCCATTTTGTTTCTTGTAGTCGTGCTCTAGTAAAGCTCACAATCTACTTCTCGTTTTTCGGTGATTCATCCAGAACATTTCGGAGTTGTGTTCCTGACATTTCTCGTGCAGCTGCCTTGCAGCCAAAGTCATGTCAACAGTTTCTCGTTCTTTTCTGAAGCCACACTGACCCTCAGGAAGAAAGCCTTGGTCGAGGTGGACTGAGAGTCGATTGAGAAGAATTCTGGCTAGTATCCTAACTGCAATTGAGAGTAAGGAGATGCCTCGATGGTTGTCACAGGAATGGCCGTTTCCTTTACGTTAGTAGAGGTGGACTATTGATGCTTCCTTGAAATCTAGTGGCATGGTCTCGTTCACCAATATGTTTGTAAAGACTGGGTAAAGCTGCTCTTGTATGTCGACCGCAGTATAGGGTACCCACCAACCGCAGCTAGCTGGTTAGGTAGTGATGGAGCAGACACTGTTTAGGGCACCTTTTCTAGCCCCTTCCTCATGCTATGGAGATGAGCAGTGCTTTCCTATAGAGGGCTCCTCAGTCGTTCAGTGTGCTGCCGAATCCCACTGCTGCTCCGGTCAGTAAAAGACGACTATATGGCCTGAGCCGTCTGTGTGCAGGTCTGCGACTACGACTGCCAGCGTACCCACGCCTGTCGCTTCGCCGCTCGCCCATCGCCACAGGGCTTGAAGGTGATATATGAAGTTGGATGAAGAATGACTTACGCGACCAATTGGATTAAAGTGACGAAGAGTTGCGCAATTCGTCGAACTCACTCTCTCGCCTGCGTCCATCTGAGTCCAGTAGCAAGACAAGTCAAGACGACTGGAGACGAATACAGATGAAGTGGATGACCAGGGCGCTCTAATTGCCGTGCCATGCTCATTACGTTCCACAACGCTTTGCAGGTAAACGTCGTCTTTCCCGTTGAATCAGCAATGATTTCTTCCGCGCTGTCTGCCGAATCCTGTCTTCACATGCTGAGTAGGCATGCCCTAATTCACCGATTGGTTATAAACCAAATCGGCCACCCAGGCCTGTTTTAGCCAGACTGTCGTAGCTGTTGCCCAGGGGGTAGCCGTTGTCGTATGCTGACAGCTACTTGGAGCCACAGGCGTGAACTGGATGTCAGGCTTTGACCAGTGGGGATGGGCCCTGTCTCTACTACAATACAATGATGTGTGTAAGTGAATCTTGATTGACACAGGCATTGATACTGCACACTGGGAGCAAGTCGCAGCTGATTTGTACTGCATAGAGTGTAATGATCAGACATGGCATACAAACAACAGAGAAAATGATTGTGCGAGACGTAAGATGGTGTGTGATGGTGGAAATGACCATAAGTTCCAATTTTGTTTGCTTTCACCCATCGAGTATGCCCTGTCCATCTTCACTTTCAGCCCAACACAGATTGGAAGACTTGAAAAGGTACGAAACGAAGCCATGCACATTATTTTGGGCTGCACGAGAGACACCAGCTGTGTAGCAATGAGATACCTCCTTGACTTCCCGACAATGGAACACAGGATCAAGATCTGGAGAGCTCGTGCATGACGCTATATTCAGAGAAAAGGGTGACATGTTAAAGAGGGGCAAATCATGGATGGGTGGGGCGGAAGGTGTCGTCAGATAGGTCCGCAGTCTTACCAGTATCAACCCCGGCAATGAATGGGTGCTGGTTCCTCCAGCTTTTAAGTGCACTGTCTCCTGCATTAACACATTCGACAGACGGTGCAGAGAGCAGAAACTTGCCGCTGTCAATGCAGAGGTCAACGCGCTCATCTATGAACACTCAGATAACCCCGAAGTGCTTATCTATACAGATGGATCTGTTGTAAAGCAGCAGAGAAATGCGTGGGCATTTACAGCCCGTTCAGAGGGCCGAACCGTTCAAGAATCCAGTGGTGTCCACTCCATGACCACGAGCAGCATGACGATGGAGGTGATGGCAGTTACACAGGCTTTCATATGGCTAGAATCACAGCATTATACCAACGTGTGTGTACTAAGTGATTCAATGAGCATGATTCAGAAGGTCGAAGCTGGATCTGTACGTAGACAGTGGACTGAGTCGCTGCAGAAGTCTGTTGTCCGTAAAGTCACCTTCATCTTTGTCCCGGGACATGCGGGAGTCGAGGGAAATGAACGAGCTGATAAACTGGCTGGCTCTGCACCCCCTGCAGATGGCCAGCCCATGGATCGTGCCGATGTTATTAACGCCCTTAAAGATATGTCGAGAACAGAGGACTTTGACGTCAGTGAATCCACATCGCTGTCCAGCATGAAAGACTTGGGAGTAAGAATTGACACAGCCAGACACGAGAGGTACATCGGGAAAACGAGGTGCCTCGTCAACCAAAAAAGAACTGGCTGACGCATATGCTGGGGGGAGTGATCTGAGCACCTATGGACCTGTCCGGAGTGCAATGAAGATACCGCAACTGATAACTGATATCTGACTGAACTGACCATAAGTTCACATGTATTCATTGTGGAAGAACATTTACTGTGCAAATTGGTCTGATCAGTCACACTGGCTACCGCCATAGGTTGTAGTTATTATGTCTGTTTGAAGCACACTGTAACACACTGTTGTCTGTCAAGATAGCAAGGTGCCGATGAATGAAATATATACAAAACTTCAATCATGTCAGGACACATGGTTTCATAACAAGCATGCTTGCATGCCATTAAATATTGTGTAATTGATACATGAGAAAATCCATTACAAGACATCGGTGTCAACATCAGCATCTTTCAGCTGATTGTTGATTTCTTGGCAAGATTACGCTCAGTAGTTTGCCATTTCTTTCTGAGCGACCGGCTCACATACCTCGTAAGTTACAGACGCGGAGAGAACCGCTACCGATTACGGCATTACGGAGAAAGTCGTGTAACACCTGGACCAGGGAGACCGGCTGAGAAGATTAAATACTTCAAAATACTAGTGAGTGGCGAAAAGCATGATTGTATATGTACCATTTAAATTATTTATGCAACAGTGGGTGTTTTACATGATTTGTCTGTGACAATAATATGACCATGGCTAAATAGACTTGTGGTTAAGCAATATGGATTATAGCAGGAGAACAAGAACTGAACTTTTACCCGGTGCTTAGAAGTGGGTATCCAGGCAACTAGGACAACCGAGATGAATCACTACACTGTTCTAAAATACTAAAAGACGTGCGAAACAGTATGGACGATTTTCATCAATTTAATAACAGAGTAAATAAATTCGTTTTTTGCGTTAATATAGGTCCGCTGACACACAATGACAGTAAATATGTTAGATAACTCACGTGGGGGACAATCTCAATATATATATATATATATATATATATATATATATATATATATATATATATATATATATATATATATATATATACAATAACACATTCATAGGACAATTACAATATATATTTATATATATAAAATATCACATAAATGCGACGATCACAATGTATATTTATACTTGTATATAAAATATCTCATGTACGGGACAACCACATTGTGTACTTATATATAAAATAACGCATGTGGGACAATCAAACTGTGTATGTATATATAAGATAACACATGCATGGGACAATAACAATATGTATTTTTATATAAAATAACACATTTATGGGACAATCACAATGTGTATTTATATCTAAAATAACTCATTCATGGCACATTTCGTTGATAGTGTCTTCATAGCGGTCGGGCTACGGTTTGATTATGTCTGAGATTCGCAGACTAAGAGGTAGAAAGAATGGCCACATATTCCTGCATGCAGTCAGCCTACAACATGAGTAGAAAGATTGGCCACATATTCCTGCATACATTCAGCCTACAACATGAGGTAGAAAGATTGGCCACATATTCCTGCATACATTCAGCCTACAACATGAGGTAGAAAGATTGACCACATATGCCTGCATGCATTCAGCTTACAACATGTGGTAGAAAGAATGTCCACATATTCCTGCATACATTCAGCCTACAACATGAGGTAGAAAGAGTGGTCACATATTCCTGCATACATTCAGCCTACAACATGAGGTTAAAGAATGGCCACATATTCCTGAATGCATTTAGCCTACAACATGTGGTAGAAAGAATGACCACATATTTCTGCATACATTCAGCCTACAATATTAGCTGGCGCTAACATCTCACTGACCCATAACGGGTACCTGCTTGTTGTTATTTGTTATATACCTAAGATAGCTCACCTATGGGACAAAATAGGCTTGTTGTTATTTGTTATATACCTAAGATAGCTCACCTATGGGACAAAATAGGCTTGTTGTTATTTGTTTTATACCTAAGATAACTCACCTGTGGGACATAACTGGCTTAGACTGACAAAGAAAAAATAAATAGTTGTGTCCCCACAATTCCCAGGAACACTGTATTCATTGAATCTTTTAAACCAGTTCCCTAAATCTTTCTCCAGGCACGAACAAATTAGGCTCCTGCTGTCGCTGATGTCAAGGTAGTTAACATTTACCAGAGATGCAAATGCCAACGGCACACGGGTCAGCTTCGAACCCTCAATGGTTAAAGTTGTTAAAAGCGGAACATTTTTAAAGGCAGAAAGAGATATCTGTGACACCGGGTTGTAGTTCATATTCAAGGATGTTAAACTGGAATTCTCTGGGAAACTAGTGTCAGTTATTTCTGTAATAAAATTATAATCTATGTCAATATAGCTGATCCACTGCGGTATTTCATCCCCGCTCATACCACGAATAATGTTGGAGGTTACATCTAGTCCCGTGACATATTTCAACTTCAAAATGACACTGGGAATTGAAGGAAGAGAGTTGTTGTCAAAACTTAACCCGGAAGTATTCAAAGGCAGTGAACCAGAATAGGGATCGTTTATTCGATTACCATTGAAATAGAATTGTTCCATTTTCTGCAGAAATGAAAAATCTGGGATAACAGTTAGTAGATTGCTAGTTATACCAAAGTAATTCAAACTATCAGCGTATCTACTGATTATTTGACTGAGTAAATTTGCGTCGGAAATTCGGTTGTTATCAAGTTCTAATGAACTCAACTTAGCCTCTAAAGGAAGCCATGTAATGTCTACTATTTTATTCTGGTTTAAATATAACGTCTCCAAAGCGACCAGCTTGGAAAGAGCCTTTGGAACGGCAGTAAGACTGTTGCCATATAATGTTAGAAATGTTAAACTGTTAGCCATACTGTCGAATGTATCATCTGGGATTGTTTCAATGGATGTACCTGTGATACTTAAAGAAGTTAGATGGGGAAAATACTGAATGCAGTCTGGCCATATTCGGAGACCGTTCTGGGTCAAATAAAATGTCTTCAGTGTTTGACCAATGTTCTTCATTGCGTTAATGTTCCAGTCTGTTATGTTTGATGTGTAAAATGTAAGATCCGTCAGTGCGTGCAAATGGAGAAAGGCATCTGGGATTCTAGTAAATAGAGCGCCTGAGAACCATAGTGTAGTTAAGGTCAAGGCTGAAGCGTCGAATGCAGTTTCATCTATGGTGGTAATAGGATTTTCATTCAAGGAGATTTCTGTCAGGTTGGCTGGTAAACTTCGAGCTGGTATTGTGGTAATCTGGTTCATCTGGAGACACGCAACGATATCATATTGTACACAGTCAATTTACAATTGGTTTTTCTGTGATTATGTAATTATTACAGCATCTTGCCAATATATCTACTGCATGGTAGAGGGGAAGGGACAACAATTACTACATGGTGCATCTGTCCCATATCTTGCTACAAAAGAAAAGAAGGCACCCACTCAAACATCAAACCATGGGCGTCTGTATCAGTGTTTGCGTGAAATGGTGATACAGTTAACGACCCAGTATCAAAACATATACACACATACACACAAACACATATACAAAACACATCACACATACAAACAAACACACACATATACACAACACATCACACACACTCACACACACACACACACTTATCGGTAAACTAATGATGAGTATATGAATAGAATGCTGCCTGAGGGACAGACTGACCATGACTGATAGATTTGGGAGGGATACATAATAGATAATCATATACACACTCAGGTAAATGGATGTACTAACGGAGAACCATGCAGATAGGTAGACATACTGATACACACAGATAGACATATAAATATGTGCAGACAGCAGACAGACAAACAGACGGACTGACAACACTCTCTATACATAGACTGACATAAAATCCTCCTTATATCTCTGCTCTCAAGACAGATAGATTGCAAGGCTGACAAAAGAGCAGGCAGACAAAAAGACGGGAAGGCAAAACACTGACAGGTGGACAGAGAGACAGATACACAGACGTAATAATGGTTGTAACAAATGTTTTAAGATACCAATGTCCTATTACTATTATAAAAACGCTACAGGAGTGCTTTCAATCTTGCCAACTCAGAATGTGAAATGGATACTTACATCCAAATTGAGAGATGTTAAATATGATGCTAAAATCCAAATTAAGAGATGCGAAATGTAATGCTTACATCCAAAATGTAAACAGTGATATTTGATACTTACATCCAAATTCAGAGATATGACATGTGATAATTGCATCTAAATTATTATATGTAAAATGTATTACTTACATCTAAACCAAGATATGTGAAATTTGATTGTTGTGTCCCACGTAAGGGTGGAAGAGAAGTCAACTGTTTATAACCGCATTCAATATCGACACCGAAGCAGTCACATTCCTGCAAACACGAATGCAACAGTCACATCGCTTTAAACACACACATATATATATATATATATATATATATATATATATATATATATATATATATATATATATATATATATATATATATATATATATATATATATGTCAACGTCTTATACACAAACAGGCATTCTTAGTTTCTTCACATGCATTCAAGAATACTTAACTTCACATATGGAATTTAACATTTATTTACAAACACTTCATTATCATCAAGCCGCGAACACAGGGCGGTTAATTCAACACATCTTCTGAATAACAGAACTGCTATCTAATAATCAGTCGTAGCAATCAAGCACTCACAAAACTCTGCACTCAATACTCGCTATCTCTAACATGGCAACGCTAGCTCGCACTCTCGCAAAGTCCATACACTCGCTTCCCGAAAGCACATGCGTCCTTCCCCTAAAAAGTCCAGTCCGAGTCTGAGTCTCTTCACGCTGGCCTGTTGGTCACGTGGTACCGGGCTCCGGGTGTCACGGGACAGTCGGGCTGTCTCAACAGTCACGTAGGACTGCTGTCCGTTCGTGTTGTGTCGGGTCCTTCAGTGCAGGCTGTCCTGTCAATCCGGGACGGAGTCCCGTAGGCTTGTGTCCCCTTGTATAGCTTTGTCTTGTCCTGTCTAAGTCCTGTCTATGACATCTCTGTGTCCCCGCCTATGTCCTGTCTCTGATATCTCTAGTGTCCTGTAGATGTCCTATCTATGACATCTCTGCGTCCCTCTCTATGTCCTGTCTCTTATATCACTGTTGTCCTGCAGATGTCCTGTTGATGACATCTCTGCATCCTTACCTATGTCCTGCCTCTAGTATCTCCTTTGCCCTGTATATGTCCTGTCTCTATTCCCAACACGCTAACAATATATATATATATATTTCTCGTGAATGTTTGTCGTTGAAAAATTGGAATTGGAATTGGAATATATACTTCTCAACCGATTCCGTGTCAAACAACATGTGGGTTTGGACCAAACATGGAACACTAGCAAATCAACAAGTATTAGAATGCTCAGTTCCATTCACTGGGCATTGGCATTGCGGGAGATGCCACGGAACAAAACGATTAACACGATGACACTTGTATGGCGAAATATCGTCCTTCTACCAACATTGGAGGTCACATTTAGCCATATGTTATCCTTCGGCACTGAACCAGTTAATATCCTGGTTCTTCTTCTTCTTCTTTTCGTTCATCCGGAGTGTTTTTTCAGATGTGATTGCGATGTGTCTGTTATGCGACCTTGGGCCGAAACCCGTAGGCCAACACATCGACTTTAGAGTGCTTTTTTGACCAGGTAGCATTCCTGGGAGACTCTCACTTTTGTGGTGCCATCTACAACCATGCTGGCCAAGTTAGAACGGTCGAAGACAACGGTCATCCCTCAAAGGAAGGCAGGGACAGTCCATAGCATTTTCCGCCATCCAAGGTTGCTTCCATAGTTGCAGGGCCGACACATAACGCCCTGGATCTGGGCTCACCGAGGGAAATCGTCACGTCCTGCTCATGGCTGCTTTAAATCCTCACTTCAATATATTGGTCATTTCGTTTGCCCCGGGCCATTCCCGCACAAACCAGACAGGTTTGCATACGGTATCCACTCAGCAAGTTTTCGGACATGTGCTTGTCGTTGTGCCCATCAGAGCTGTTCCAGGCACGACAGACATTCGGAAAACTACCTAGTCAGAGCTGTTTCGAACAAAAGCGGCATTCGGAAACTAGGTAGTCAGAGCTGTTCCTAGCACGAGAGACATTCGGACGAGACATTTCACTCGGACGTAATTGCGTAGTGTCAATTTTTAGTTTGCCACCCGTAGGACGACACTTCCGGCTTCCGGCGGGCATTTTTTGATGAGGTTAGCCTTCCTCGGGTTTCGAGACTCTTGTTTCGGCTTCCACACAGCAAGCTTTCGCTTCGGGCTGCCACGTAATGGATTCGCAAGACAGGCGTTCCTTTTCGTGTCAACAAGACAATTTTCCACCTTTGACTACACTCACTCCATGAGTGTGGTTACAGACTATCGGACGTCTGCGAGACATGCGACCGAGGTGTTTTTCCACCTTTTTGTACTCGCTCACGAGGTAGGCTACATGTGCTGCCGGCTCAGCACCTTACCTCCGTGCGTCTGTGGGTGAGTAACGGTCAGGCCCTTTCATCCGGGGATACCTCATATCCCCCAGCTAAGAGCCATCGAACGAATCTGCGCCGAGCATGTAGCGTTCTCAGCACATCATCACAATTGTGATGTAGGTTTGTGTCGGCCAGGCTCTCACTTCCGAGAGTTTATGGCTTAGAGACGTTCAGCCATACACCTCGGATGGGAGCCTTAGAGGTTATGTCCGGACTGAGATTTAGGGATCGTTTGCCTGATTTTGACTGCTATCCTCAGTCTTACCTGCAGAGCAGCAGGTTGTGTCTCTCTTAGTCTGGTCCCTATCCCACGAGCCGTCCGATATGTAGTTTTCACCCATCGGCAAGCACATGGGGTCGATGGGACACGCAAGCTCCCCCACCACGGCAAGGTGGAGACACATCGGGGGAGATATCCTGGTTCTAAGAACGAACAACATAGCACTACGGGCTTCCTAGATTATGCCATTATGTCAGTCGTATATCCGACACCCCCTCAGTTCTATATCCCACATCTTAACTAGCACTAGTCCATCCTGGTATATGTCAGATATAATATCTCCCTCAGTTGTATATCCCACATCTTACCTAGCACCAGGCATAATGACTACCTCAGTTGTATATCCCACATCTTACCTAGCACCAGGCATAATGTCTCCCTCAGTTGTATATCCCACATCTTACCTAGCACCAGGCATAATGTCTGCCTCAGTTGTATATCCCACATCTTACCTAGCACCAGGCATAATATCTCCCACAGTTGTATATCCCACATCTTACCTAGCACCAGGCATAATATCTCCCACAGTTGTATATCCCACATCTTACCTAGCACCAGGCATAATATCTCCCACAGTTGTATATCCCACCTCTTACCTACCACCAGGCATAATATCTCCCACAGTTGTATATCTCACATCTTACCTAGCACCAGGCATAATATCTCCCACAGTTGTATATCCCACATCTTACCTACCACCAGGCATAATATCTCCCTACAGTTGTATATCCCACATCTTACCTAGCACCAGGCATAATATCTCCTCAAGTTGTATATCCCACATCTTACCTACCACCAGGCATAATATCTCCCTCAGTTGTATATCTCACATCTTACCTACCACCAGGCATAATATCTCCCTCAGTTGTATATCCCACATCTTACCTACCACCAGGCATAATGTCTGTCTCAGTTGTATATCCCACATCTTACCTACCACCAGACATAATATCTCCCTCAGTTGTATATCCCACATCTTACCTACCACCAGGCATAATATCTCCCTCAGTTGTATATCCCACATCTTACCTACCACCAGGCATAATATCTCCCTCAGTTGTATATCCCACATCTTACCTAGCACCAGGCATAATATCTCCCTCAGTTGTATATCCCACATCTTACCTACCACCAGGCATAATATCTGCCTCAGTTGTATATCCCACATCTTACCTACCACCAGGCATAATATCTGCCCTCAGTTGTATATCCCACATCTTACCTAGCACCAGGCATAATAGTCTGCCCTCAGTTGTATATCCCACATCTTACCTACCACCAGGCATAATGTCTGCCTCAGTTGTATATCCCACATCTTACCTAGCACTAGGGCCCTACCAAGTTTACTCACTGTTAGTTACTTGCATATCGTTTACAAGACATAGCAGTCAATTCCATCATATTTGGCTGTTTGTGATTCCTGGACAAGTTTACGTTCAGTAGTTTGCCATTGCTTTCTGAACGACCGGCACTCATAACATTGTAGTGACACCAACGCAAGGCAGTCTGCTTCCAAATCGCCCACAGCTGTGCTTCGAACGCGGTATGCTGGTTTACTATTTGCATTCGTTACCCCTTCGCCACAGAGGCGGCTCACCGTTTATTTATAATCAGTTATCAATTCAACCGACTCTGTGACAAAGATGTCAGGAATGCAGTTCGTAATCCCGCATACCGCGTTCGAAGCACAGCTGCCGGCGATTGGGAAGCAACTGTTGGTAGTTCCCGTACAAAGGTATGAGTGCCGGTCGTTCATAAAGCTATGGCAAACTACTGAACTTAAAATTGCCAAGAAATCACAATCCGTCAAACAACGCTAGGGTTGACTGCCACGTCCTGTACAGGACACGCAATTAACTCTTATTAATTCAAACGTCACAAAATTTCAATATCTTAACCCCACAATCCGCAACACTGGCAGCTGGTAAAATGAAATCAAACGTAGCTGGCCATAGTATAGCAGAGGTTAATCAGTAGTCAGAACTCCATCAGCAACCACGTTACAGTGAAATCTTTGAGGTGTTGCATATTTCCTGTAGCAACATGTGGATGTGAGTCATGGGCAGAAAACTGAGAAAACTGAGGCTTGTGATTTCAAATGGCACAAACACGTTCTTAGTTCTTACAATGGTATGTCCCCTCAAAACTCTATGACGTTGCCATCTGCGGGTAGAGTCGACATATATAACTTCTTTCCCCTGCAGCCTTGCAGAGTCTGTCTCTTTAGACAAAGGCTAGTGGAAGCAACAATACACAAACCGGCAGAAGGCAAGGGGAAACCGCCGCTATATTTTTATAAGATTATCATGCTTTGAAATAATGACGTCGGAAATCGTAATTTTTGGAGAGGCATGATCGCTCACGATAGCCTGCAAGGCACTGGATGATGACGAGCTTTTCTCATCTCTGTCACAGAACTAGATGGACGTAAGAACCTATTAAATACAATGGCATTTCCCCTCATCACTGTCACATAAATACACGAAGTTATCACCTGGTAAATACAGTGATCATCCCCCAGCGAAGACAAGAAGAACCCAACGACCAGGAGCAGTGTCAGTTTGTCTGCTTGACCCATGTTAGAGACAGCAGTAAATCTGTCGATGAGAATTTGTATTCATCGTGTCAATGACATCAGCAACGTCTGCTGTTGTAATAATGTTGCTAATATATTCCTATAAGAATAAAGTTAGGTTCATGTCCTTTAGAGAACGTAGCAGTAAATCCCAGCATTGTCTGGCTGCTCGTGATTCCAGGGCAAGTTTATGTTTGGTAGTTTGCCACTGCTTTCTGAACGACCGGCACCCATACTATTTCATTAAATGCAACACATCTGTGCTTCAAACGTGAGTATGAGGGATTACGAACTGCGTCGGTAAACCTTTGCCACGGATTCGGCAATATATATATATATATATATATATATATATATATATATATATATATATATATATATATATATATATATATATATATATATATATATATATATATATATATATAAGAGACTGTATGTATGTCTGTTCTTTATGCGTTCGCGAACGGTCCATCCGATTGAGATGAAATTTTCTACACGTCTTCCTTTCATTCCCGTGCAGCCGACTGTTATAGTTTGTTAGTGTACAATCAGCTATTTACTTACTAAAATGTAATATTTTAATTTACATGATTATTTATATATAGCGAGGGGACTTAACTTAAGAAAAGTTATTTCAAGGGGCATAACTTTTAATAGCATTGCTATATATTTTATATATAGATTGTTGCATTGTTGTCAAAGATTTATAAACTCTTTGTCTACAGTTATTTACAGGCATATGAGTTATAATAAATAATGATATGATCTTTAAGGCATTTTCAAAGTTTTCATAAAGTTAATGCATCTATTTAAATAGAGCAAATTTTCTAACTCATCTTTTTATTTTTCTTCAACAGTACATATAATGTTTTTTTAAACATTCTCATATGTATGGCGTGTTACACCCACGTTGGTTATTTATGATGCCCATGTTAAACATTGCCTCAACGAGTTACTTTTCATGCGTTTTAATACTTATTGTTCTTTTGGTGTCAAAGAATTGCTTCATAAGAGATGTTGAATGAAAGCATGTATGAGAGAAAATAGGGAAGAAGGGCAGAATGTAGGACGGGCCTGCGTGCCCAATTCGTAACCCTTTGAAAATAAAGATTTTCGTTCGTTAAAAAAAAAAGTAATTTTTTTTGTGAGAGAAAGTTAGTTGCATATCCTTTGCAGTACTCTGCAGTCAACCCACCGTCCACCATTTATTGGCTGTTCGTGATATCTTGGTAAGTTTACTTTAGATAGATCTCTTCCAATCATATTTTCTACTATCAATCTATCTATTCTTCTATCTTATCTATATTTTTAACGGGAACGGGCCGAACACAGACAGAGAAACAGACAGACAGACAGACAGACAGACAGACAGACAGACAGACAGACAGACAGACAGATAGTCGGGAACGGAAGCTTATTTGACTACTTATACAAATTAAATGAGATGTCCCCACCAGAGGCTGGGCGAAGCCGGGCCGGGGTCAGACAGACAGACAGACAGACAGACAGACAGACAGACAGACAGACAGACAGATAGTCGGGAACGGGAGCTTATATGACTACTTATATGAATTAAATGAGATGCTCTTCACCAGAGACTGGGTGAAGCCGGACCGGGTCAGACACACAGACAGACAGATAGACAGGCAGACAGATAGTCTGGAACGGGAGCTTATATGACTACTTATATGCATTAAATGAGATGCTCCCCACCAGAGGATGGGCGAAGCCGGGCAGGGGACAGACAGACAGACAGACAGACAGACAGATAGTCGGGATCGGGAACGGGAGCTTATACGACCACTTATATGAATTAAATGAGATGCTCCCGACCAGGAGCTGGGCGAAGCCGGGTCAGACAGACAGACAGACAGACAGACAGACAGACAGACAGACAGACAAATCCCCGCCAGGTGACGGGCGAAGCTGGGCCGGGTCAGCTAATATATATATATATATATATATATATATATATATATATATATATATATATATATATATATATATATATATATATATATATATACCTATACCATGCTAGTAAAGCATAACACAAACTTACCCTGCAATTATCAGATTACACGACACACGAAACTGTCCTGTATTCAATCCCAGAGTGTAGTATTCACAAACTTGCAGTCAGGTATCGAAACATAAAGCCTATAATGACAACGATATGTGCTGTAGTCCGGCTGTAGTGTATAGATGCAATCAACTGAAAAAAAGTTTGTTTAGAAAAAAGGTCAGCAACTTATATTGCGATATATGTCATCTCTTATCAGCTCGTGAAGCAGACATGTGTTGTACATGAATTAAACAGTACAAATTAAACCACGCTTTAAGTCGCATGAGCCGTTGAAGGACTGTATAAAGTTTGAATAACGAAGACACAAACAATAGATTGCACGATTTATTGCCTGGCATATTTCGCTGCATCTCGTCAGGTACATACTGCAGAAATCACACAGCTTACGTGAATTAATTAGATAAGTCCTTCAAACTGAAATATACACATGTTCGCACAGTAATGTCGATTGTCTACCACGGTAATTTTAAACTGACTAACATGTCTTTCTGCTTACACAAGGACGGTTTACGAAGTTTGATTAGTATAGCTTCAGCAAACTTTAACAATCGACGACTTTGTGTGTTGAACAACACACGGAAGGCACTGTATAAAGCTCATGAACATAGTTCTGAGGTATATAGGTCGGATTTTTTGTTGTCAGTGCTTCTTCTCTTGTCCTCTGTCCCCTATGGTTATACAGGCCCTCAATCAACGAACACTTAGAACTCCTATCCTGAACATCCCATGCAGCACTGACCATGTTTGCCCAACTTCTTCTGCCCTGTGGATTCCAGACAAAGCTTTTTCTAGTTATTCTATTATCAGGTTTCTGTACAAGCTCCTCCAGCCGTCTGTATTCTAATTTTATCGCCATTCGTTCCCCCATCTTTGTTCCCGTTGCTACCCAGGCAGGTGTATGCCACCTCCTCTTACAGTGAGTTGTCTAGTAGCACGGGTTTTCACTAAATCATGGAGACGGGAATATAAACCAGGGTTTCGACGAGATTGCTGCACACAACACACACACACACACATCCACACCCACACAACACACACACACACACACACACACACACATACACACACACGTACACCGACAAACACAGACATAGGCGTGTTTGTTGGGAACTTGAACGTTGTGCAGCAGATAAAAATATAAGCACAACGGGCTTCATCAGACCAGGAACATTGGCTACCCCGCCACCAAGACAGTAAGGAAGCGATGAAGATTGCCATCAAAACTAATCTACTTTGTAAAGAGGTTAGGAGGCAGTACAAAATCACCACCCGCCTAACGAAATGCGACAAAGCACAACTGGAAGGCCAACTGAAGGACCTGAGATCAAAGTTTGCGAGCATGGAGTAGAAGAGAGACAAGACACAAGAGACGCAGATCACAGCCGTTTAGCGCATCCTGGATGAACTGAAGCAAGTACAGCATAAGATTGAGCAAGATGTCGAGACAGACCAAGACGGGGAAATAGATGGAATCTCAGGAAGGACGACAACTGGTGATATACTCCTTCAAGGAAAAAACACAATGAGACGGGACAGGAACACAACTACACCAGACGTAACAAGTGTGCTACTATGACCAGATATGTGAAACCACAACAAATATGAAAAGGACATAAAGACAACCACTCAGAATCCAGGAAGTGAAAATACACAACCCCCACGCAGCTGAAACAAATACACAATACAAGCTCCAATTAAAACCAATCGAAAATTTGACCGGTTAACGGGGCCGGATCATCTTTCTTCAAAACGAGTCAGCTATCAGGTTGTTAGATGGCGGGAAGGATGCGAACCACGTGATCGCCGATTTCTGCTTCCGACCTGAAGAAGAATATTACAATCATGTGTCGTAGCGGAGGTTAGCATGGCCGAATAGGAGCGTTCGTTTTAAACTTCCGGTTCGCTGATGCTGAGGAAGAGGGTTCAATCACTACACCTGTCAGAAGGTCACAAATGTTGACTTCTTGTCCTTCACTTTGGGGAAGTAAATTACAAATACCCCAGAAGTCGGAATGGGTTGGTCTGATGGCGAGGGACACTGGCTATAGGGAAAACTAATCCACAAGCAAAAATCAGTCCAGTGCACTAGAGGTTTAAGCACGTTTATGGACTACGCTTGAGTTTAAAGTAGCTAGGGGGAATATGCCATAGCGAAGATGTGATTCAATTTCTCCAGAATTTCAACTGGCTTCTTATAGCCCACGCGGGGTGGCTTTAGTGATCATGTCAGTCCAGAGCCTTCTGTCGCATCTACCACTGGTCATGTCTGGTTCCCATGTTTCTCCATACAATGATATCAAACAGTCCAACATCTTCTCTCTTAATCTCCCCCCCCCCCCCCCAGCCTCTCCTACTATATAACTATCCCATACCATTGCCACGATGTACTCCAGCTCTCCTCTTCTCATTCCATGCCCAAAGAAGGATGTTTGTCTCTCTCTCTCTCTCTCTCTCTCTCTCTATATATATATATATATATATATATATATATATATATATATATATATATATATATATATATATGTTTTTGTTTCATTAGTTCATTCCTATCCGACACAGCCTAATGTCTTGTTTCATTAGTTTTTCTTATAGGTAATATATTGTTCTTGTTTCATTAGTATTTTTTTAATAGATACATTTAATTTTCTTGTTTCATTACTCTTTCTTATAGATACATATAATGTTCTTGTTTTAATTGTCTTTCTATTAGATACATATACTTTTCTTGTGTCGTTAGTCTTTCTTATACATACATATAATTTTCTTCTTTTTTTTTTCCATTTCCCTTTCTTCTAGATACTTATAATTGTCTTGTTTTATTGGTCTTTCTAATAGATACCTATAATGTTCTTGTTTCATTGGTCTTTCTTATAGATACATATAACTTTCTTTCTTCATTAGTCTCTTGTATAGATACCTATAATGTTCTTGTTTCATTAGTCTTTCTTATAGATACCTACAGTTTTCTTGTTTTATTAGTGTCTTCGAAGCATTCGTTGTTAGTTACTCCAGCAGTCCAAGGAATTCTCAACTTTTGTCTCAGGAATCCCATCTCCGTTGCTTCTGGGCTCTTTTAATCTGTTCATTCACGTCCGATGAACGAGGGAGTTAGGAAGGGATACATGTCTGTGTGTATCCGGAAAACTCGATCATAAGAAAGATGTCCCTCATCCGATACATCCATCTAGAGATCATCTGCCATATCCTGCACACATCTTCTCTTTGACCTTCATCTTGCCCCTCTTCCCTGGGCATTTATCCCTCAATTATTGTTCTCACCAAACTATCATGACTTTTCAAGTGCCCGAAATATTCAAACTATATATATATATATATATATATATATATATATATATATATATATATATATATATATATATATATATATATATATATATATATATATATCACATTGGATTACATTGGCACCTTTCCGTCTTGACAGACGATAGTTTGGTACATTGTGCTTCAAAAAGGTTTAATAACTACGACCCATGGCGATGGGGAGTGTGGCTGATAAAGCCAATTCGTGCTGCAAATGTTTGTCCACAGTGGATGCATGTGAAAACATGGTCATTTCCACCATCATGCACTATCTTATGTCTCTCACGCTGTGTGTGTGCTTTATCTGCAATCAATTTTCTCTTTTGTCTTTATTCCATTTCTGATAGTTGCCCTCCATGCAACACGTTCAGCGGCGACTTGCTCCCAATGTGCATTATTAATGCCTGTATCAATCATGTCCCGCTTACACACATCTTTGTATCGTAGTAGAGGCCGACCCTGAGATCTCTTACCCATCTGTAATTCACCAATAAGATGCCCTTTGGTATTCTACCATCATCCTTCCTCCTAATGATTCCTATCCATCTAAGTCTTCAAAGACCGAGCATGGAACAAACTGTCACACAACCTAAACTTTCCAATACTTCAGTATTTGTGATTTTGTCTTGCCACTTAATATCAAGTATTCTACGCAGACACCGCTTATGAAAGCTGTTTAAACGTTTCTCATGGTGCTAGTAAGAAGTCCAGGCTTCATTGCCATAAAGAAGAGTACTAAAGAAACATGCTTGGTAGACAAGAACTTTTGTCTTGGCAGTAAGCTTCCTGTTCTTCCAGAATAATTTTGTTAACCTGTTCATTGTTGTTGCTGCATTACCAATCATGATGTTGATTTCCTGATCTAGGGATAATTTGCTATTTACCTCTGATCCTAGATATGTAAAATGGTCTTCTATCTCCAGTTCGGCGTCGTCAATAAAGATTGATTGTACCCCATGTGCACCTTGTGACATAATCTGTGTCTTCTTTTTGCTAATTGTTAAACCAAATTCAGAACAAGCATTGGATAATAAAGATAGTTGTTGTTGTTGTTTCTTCCACTTTTGCCGTTAGGCGTCGTGGGGGAGGGGTCATTGAAGTCCCGGCGCCTGTGACTTGCGCCTCTCCTCCAATTTCCTCCATGAATCTTGAGCAGAATTTTAGGATCAAGTAAATTCCCTACCGGTTTGCTAGACCAGTCGTAGGTTCCTTACCTACTAAACCATTATATATTTGCTACTACCACCATGTCACATCCACTGGTCGCCTGCTGACAAGCTTCGAGCTGTGCCAATATGACTGAACGACTGACAATGAAATTTGCCCTCCAAGTGTACTCAATTCATTTCAATTACGGGGTCTCGATAGAGTCCCGTAAGGAAAGCGTATGACTACTGGCAGGATCAACCAGATATCTATCTGACAGACGGACTATTCACGCACACGCAGGCCAAGAGTAGCATCGCTAAAGCGATGGTACACGCAAAACCACTGAGCGCCTATCGACGAGCTTTCAAGCTACGCCGGCAGGACTGATCGAAACGCTACAGTAGACGTTGTAATTCTTCCTCAGAGTGGGACGTAATTGCAGCATAATCCACAAAAAAGCAACTTTCTGATCAGTTCCCTCCTAATTTGTGTCTTGGTCTTCAAGCTCTGAGCTTTGTAGAGGCCGCATGCTGATCGTGAGTGAATGTATATACCAACATCTTGATCACGAAATTTCAGCATATTTCAGTAGAAGTAAAAAGTATATTCCAAAGAGGATCGGAGCTTTTACACAACCTTGCTTAACTCTACTCCTGATTTCACACTCTTCTGAAGTTTCGCCTATCAATCTTGATTATAGATGTCTGGAACGATTCCACAATGGACAGCAGAGTTGGTGAACAGCCAATATGTTTTAGTGCCTCGAACAGACCCTCACTGATGACCAAATAAAGTGCCTTTGTGAAGTCGATGAAGGCAGTAAACAGTCGTTGATTCCGTTCACACTGTGATTCGGGGTAGACTTGATGTCCCAGGACTTGAAGTCTGCGCAGAACAATTCTGGCAAATGCTTTCCCAACAATACACAGCAGTGAGATGCCTCTATAGGTGTTACAGTCGCTTCGATCGACCTTGTTCGTGTACTGCGTTATTATGCTTGAATCATTGAAATCCTGTGGGATTTGTCCTTCTCGCCACCATAGCTCTATTAGCTGGTGAATCTGTAGAGTGAGTCTTGCCCACTCTTGATAACCTCTATTGGAATCCCATCATTACCTGGAACCTTGCGAGATGCAAGTTCATTTATAGCACACTTAACTTCTGTTATGGTGGGAAGCGTGACCAGGTGGTCAAGAGTTGACAGGGTCTCTATGGCATTGGCGGCATCATCCGTTCCAATGGCTTTATTATAAGAGAATGAAAGAAATATTAACAGGTGTGGTAGAATTAAACAAAGCATTCATTTTCAATAAATTATGCACCATAGGTTGGTCAGAAGAAGTCGCAGTATGCATTCAGGCAACATCCCATTGCTTAGGTAGGCAGCGAATGCCGTGCGCAAAAAAAAAAAAAAAAAAGGAGTGTGGTTGCTCACTGAACCAAGTGTTTACCTCGTTCATTACGTCTGCATCTGTGTGAAATCGTTGGACCTTGAGAGCTTTAATTTCCGAGGTCCGAACAAATGAAAATTACATGGTGACAAATCAGAACTATAGGCTGGATGATGCATAATTTCCCACTGCTTCCTTGCTATTGCTTCCTGCACAATCTTTGCGATATGCGGACAAGCATTATCGTGCAACAAAATCACACCGCGAGAAAGCATTCCGGGTCGTTTATTCTTGATGGCTTTTTGCAGCTTGTCTAGTGTTTGCAAGTAGTGGGTAGAGTTGATATTGACAACAGGTTCTTTAAATTCGGCCAACAATAGCCCTTCATGGTAATAAAAAAAAATGCGCACAGCATAACCTTACCAGCTGAAACCTGTAACTTGAATGTTTTGGTCCTTGGTGATGTAGCATGCTCCCATTGCCAGCTCTCTTTTTTGCTGCTCGGCTCAAAGTGGTGACACCATGATTCATCGCCTACCACTATGCGGAAGAGAAATTCATCACCCTCCACTCTGTAACGCAGCAAGTGGTTCAAACACCATTCCATACATTCCTCTTGTTGGTGGGCGGTCAACATCCGTGGTACCCTCTGTGAACACACCTTCCAATCTTGCAGTTATTTACGAACGACTTTTTGAATGGTCCCAATTGAAACACTCAATCAATAACTACTAAGAAAGCACTTTACAACACAATCTTCCTACCAACTCTGTGCTACCAATGCCAAACCTGGACAATGACAGAAAAAGAGAAAAGAAAAATCACAACAACAGAAATGAGGTTCCTGAGAAGAATACTCAGCGTATCAAGAAGAGATAAGATCAGAAATGAAGAAATCAGGACTAAAGTGGGGGTTAAAGCTGCTCTAGATTTTATTAGAAAGCAGCAAGTCAAATTGTTTGGCCATGCAAGTAGGCTACCAGTCAACAGCATGCCACAACAAGCAATGCTGTACAGACCAGATGGAAACAGAGGAAGAGGCCGACCACGTAAAAGTTGGACGGAGGGAATAACAGAATCCATGGGAATGTCGATATACGAAGCCCATAACCGGGCACTCTCACGAAGTTTATACTTCACCTCGACACCGCAAGGTACAAGAGGAACATGATGAGATGAGATGAACTGAAACACCAAATTGTATGCATTATGTGCATACAAGGTAGGAAACCAAAACTGCAACCAATAATAAATGCATTCGCACTGTCCTCTGTATCTGAAATGTCCACCGTTTGGCAGCAGCTCCGCATGGAGCGCAGAAATCTCTGAAGGACATTCCGTGGAATGAAGTCCTATTCACGTGTAAGCGCAACTTCGAGCTGTTGCAGATTAGCTGCAGAACCTTGCCTGTAGACTCTGCGTCCAAGCTCGTCCCACAGATGTTCTATAGGCGACATGTCTGGAGATGGGGCAGGCCAGTCAATCGTCACAATGTTCTGCTGCTGTAGATATTGCTGTGTCAGTTATCAGTTATCAGTTATCAGTTGGGGTATCTTCGTTGCACTCCGGACATGTCCATAGGTGCTCAGATCCTTCCCCCAGCATATGCATCAGCGTCCGGTGGCTAATAGTGCCAGTTCTGTGTTGGTTGACGAGGCACTTTGTTTTCCCGATGTACCTCTCGCGTCTGGCTGTGCCGATTCTTACTCCCAGGTCTTTCATCCTGGACAGCGATGTGGAATCACTGACGTCAAAATCCTCTGTTCTCGCCAAATCTTTAAGGACGTTAATAACATCGGCACGATCCATGGGCTGGCCATCTACATGGGGTGCAGAGCCAGCCAGTTTGTCAGCTCGTTCATTTCCCTCGACTCTCGCATGTCCCGGGACGAAGATGAAGGTGACTTTACGGACAACAGACTTCCGCAGCGATTTAGTCCACTGTCTACGTACAGATCCAGCTTCGACCTTCTGAATCATGCTCATTGATTCACTTAGTACACACACGTTGGTATAATGCTGTGATTCCAGCCATATGAAAGCCTGTGTAACTGCCATCACCTCCATCGTCATGCTGCTCGTGGTCATAGAGTGGGCACCACTGGATTCTTGAACGGTTCGGATCGCTGAACGGGCTGTAAATGCCCACGCACTTCTCTGCTGCTTTACAACAGATCCATCTGTATAGATGAGCACTTCGGGACTATCTGAGTGTTCATAGATGAGCGCGTTAACCTCTGCATTGACAGCGGCAGGGTTCTGCTCTCTGCACCGTCTGTCGAGTGTGATAATGCAGGAGAACGTGCATTTAAAGGCTGGAGGCACCGGCACCCATTCCTTGCCGGGGTTGATACTGGTAAGACTGCAGACCTGTCTGACGACATCTTCCGCCCGACCCATCCATGATTTGCCCCTCTTTAGCCTGTCACCCTTTTCTCTGAACATAGCGTCATGCAGAGGGTGATGCTCATCTGCACTTATTTTTAAGTATGCACGAGCTCTCCAGATCTTAATCCTGTGTTCCATTGTCGGGAAGTCAAGGAGGTATCTCATTGCTACACAGCTGGTGTCTCTCGTGCAGCCCAAAATGATGCGCATGGCTTCGTTTCGTACCTTTTCGAGTCTTCCAATCTGTGTAGGGCTGACAGTGAGGATGGCCAGGGCATATTCGATGCGTGAAAGTACAAGTCCTTGGAACAGAAGTGTTAGCAGTCTTTGCTCGATATTGGCAGTCGCCATGACTCTCATTGCTGCCAAACCTTTTCGAGCCTTCGTTATGACATAATCGACATGATCTCTGAAGGACAGGCTACGATCAAGCCTCACGCCAAGATATGTCATTGACTGGGTTCTACTCAAACTGCTCCTATCCATTCTTACTGCCGGCAGGTCTGTTTTCACAATATGGTTGTTTAGTGAGAACCATGTAACCGTTGCCTTTGCAGGGGTGACAAGGGCATCGGCATCAGCACACCATGAGCAAATTCGATCTAGTTCGCCCTGCATATCATTGACAACCGCCTGTCTATCTCGACCCTGTCGATACACGAGGATGTCGTCAACGAATGACAGAGTCCTACCCCTTCCGTCCAACTGTTGTTCAGTGATCGGTACCGTATACACGTTGAATAGTACTGGTGACAGTGGTGAACCCTGCGGCAATCCTGGACATATCGTTATCGGCTCAGAAGACCAACTCCCGCATCTTAGCACCACCTTCCTTTGGAGCAGAACTGCAGCTATCCATCGTACAAGGTGAGTAATGTTGTGAGTATTGCTGTGTAATACATGTTGTGTGCGCACGTGAGTTATTCTGCTGGAGAAGCTGCAAGTCTGGATAATCTGAGAACGCAAGAGCAACCAATGCATCCAGAACCGCATCACGATATGTCACAACATTAACATTTCTACGGAAGACATGAACAGACAAGCCAGGCTGAAAACTGAACTGAACTCCCCCCCCCCCCCCCTTCTCAAATGTGAACACCGCTACCTCCAAACTAGTTGTGATGACGAACACAGAAATCTGCCAGGCGATCCCACATCGTCGCCAAATCCGCAAAGGAAAGGATATGCAACTAAAAAAAAAAAACTGTAGGAAAGTGTGACTTGAGAAGACCAGAGTGCGGGTCAGCACGTGGTTATTTGACCTCGTTAGACCTTGTGGCCTCTAAGAAGAACTCGCGCATAGGCTCCCGAGAGCTGTCAATCATTCAAGGGTACCCCTATTTACAACAGGAAGATAAGTTGCAGTCATTAAGACAACAGGACAGCGTAGAGGTGGCTTAAAGAAGTTCAATAATCACACAGTCGCATTCATCATGACAATTTACGTTTGTGTGACTCCTGTGAGAAAGTGGGAAATGATCTTCATAAAGAGTAACATTAGGGGGAACACAGAAGTCTAGGAAATGAACTCTCTTATCTTTACATAGAGCAACATTTGAAGAACACAGAAGAGCACTGGATAGCTAAAGATTGGAGGACTCTGAGTGAGTTTATCGAACATTTGAGGAACACAGAAGAGCACTGGACAGCTAAAGATTGGAGGACTCTGAGTGAGTTGATCGAACATTTGAGGAACACAGAAGTGCACTGGATAGCTAAAGATTGGAGGACTCTGAGTGAGTTGATCGAACATTTGAAGAACACAGAAGTGCACTGGATAGCTAAAGATTGGAGGACTCTGAGTGAGTTGATCGAACATATGAAGAACACAGAAGAGCACTGGATAGCTAAAGATTGGAGGACTCTGAGTGAGTTGATCGAACATTTGAAGAACACAGACGTCTATGAACTTTACACTGTCGTATCTTTATATAGAGGAACGTTTGGGTGATCACAAAGATCTCTTAACTCAACTGTCATAGTTATATGGAGAGTAACATTAGGGAAAGAAACAAAAAACCTGGCAATACTAAAAAAAAAATGTACATTTGCAAGGCAGACAAGAGTAAACAAAGTGGAAGAAAGTAAGACCAGACAGACAGACAGACAGAAAGACAGACAGACAGACAGACAGACAGAAGACAGACAGACAGACAGACAGACAGACAGACAGACAGACAGACAGACAGACAGACAGACAGACAGACAGACAGACAGACAGACAGACAGACAGACATTAAGGAAGAAAGAAAGAAAGAAAGAGCTACTCTGATAACAATAAAAGCATTCTTCGCATCCCATAATGCATGAGTTTCTGCCCACAGTTTTCCCCTTGTTGCCTTAAAGCTGTGTAAAATGTAGGATGCCTTCCTTTATAAATGAAAATAGAAGAAACGCGCTCGATGACATTCTTTGATAACAATATTAGTAAACACGCATTGGACACTTATGCTTAAAATTGAAAGCGGAAAACAACATATTGGACACTAATGCTAAAAATTTAAGGAGAAAAATAACACATCTTTAATCTCAAGTAATGTATTTATTTCATAGTGACTTTAGAACAGGTTTTATCTGTTAAGTTGAGAAGGTTCAGGGTCTCCGAGAAGTCATCACAGACTACACCTGTTAACCAGATTCCGCAAGCAGGAGCTGAAACACAATACGACTTATCAATACTTGACTTCAGCAGGTTCTAGGTCAGTCAGTAAAGGGTAGGCACTAGGTTTTAGTTTTGCCGTATTTTACCGGAGAATTTGTCTGCGGTAACTTTCGATTTCTTGTTTTTATGTCTTCAGATTTAAGGAGGTTTAGGGCACTCGTGACGTTAAATTCCCCGATTGTTTCGAGATCGCATTAAAACAGAAACCGATTACCGAGTATTGTAGTTCCCTCCATTGTCTAAGAATGTATACATCTTGGCTTCTCACATCTTTCTTTTTACGGAGACGAAGAGACTGTCTTTTTAAGACGAAAGTTCACTCATAAATTTCGTTTTATATAGACATTATGAATTGATCTAGTATGCATAAATCAAGTGAGCATCCATTTTTACGAGTACAGTGTAATTTTCGACTATTTAAGTCGGCAGTTACATCCCAAACTGAAATAATTAAGATCGCATGCTATGATGCCGTAATTTCAATGGCGGGAAAATGGCGATTTTCTGTTTCATAATCCAACGATGATCATTTCATATTCTTATGGATTATACAGAGCGACTGAAAAGATAATGAATGCATGATTGCATTCAACACCCATTTTAGTATATATATGTAAATTGTCATCACTCTACAAGGTCGGTTACATTTATTTTCGGGTAACTTTGTAAGACGAATTCTCTGGTCAAAATTGATATCCGCTTCACGGCCTCGTGTTGACAACCGCGCGAGCTGTCACGCGCAGCGGTCTGGCGTCATCACAGCATGCCGTGGAGATGAATATATATATGCGTATATATATATATATATATATATATATATATATATATATATATATATATATATATATATATATATATATATATATATATATATATATATATATATATACTGGCAGAGTTATCTTTTCTTGAAATAGACAGCGGCAGTGGTGATATCCCTTGGCGACAGTGTAACCGACAATTGTGTGAGTGTGTAGGTAGGGTCACAAATTGTGAAAGGTCAAAATCGTTTTTCTTCTAAATGTATATATAAAATGATAACCTAACACACAAACATACATATCTCCCCGTAGTAATGGCCTACAGACTTGAATAAAGTACCGTTAGATTTGTTTGTTCAAGATCTATCTAACTATGCAGATTATATAATTAAAAATGAATATAGAAAAAGTTACTAAAGTGGCTAGTAAAGGGCCGTTTTACAGACCTTAAGGCCCACTGGACACGAGGCCATTTCCATCATTGGCACCTTTCCGTCTTGACAGACGATAGTTTGGTACACTGTGCTTCAAAAAGGCTTAATAACTACGACCCTTGGCGCTGGCGAATGTGGCTGGTAAGGCCAATTTTTGCTGCAAATGTTTGCCCACAGTAGATGCATGTGAAAACATGGTCATTTCCACCATTTTGCACCATCTTACGTCTCTCACGCTCTGTGTGTGCTTTATCTGCAATCATTTTCTCCTTTCTCTGTATTCCATTTCTGATAGTTGCCCTCCATGCAACACGTTCAGCGGCGACTTGCTCCCAGTGTGCATTATCAATGCCTGTATCAATCATATCCCGCTTACACACATCTTTGTATCGTAGTAGAGGCCGACCCTGAGATCTCCTACCCGTCTGTAATTCACCAAAAAATATGTCCTTTGGTATTCTACCATCATCCATCCTCCTAACATGTCCTATCCATCTAAATCTACGAAGACTGAGCATGGGATACACCGTCACACAGCCTGATCTTTCCAATACTTCAGTATTTGTGATTTTCATAGCACAACGCCTGGGCTAAAATAAAGAAACCATGTGTTGCCCATGCAGCATGATCCCTCTCTCGGCCTGCTTAGCTCACTCCAGAGGAAAGTTGACACCTATACATCTGGAACAAGACAAGCTGCAGAAGCTGCCGGATCAGCAAAGCAATGCTCTAGCTGTCCACCTGTCGGAGCTTCGATCCTAGACCAGCTGCCAACCAAGGCTTAGGGCCTGGTCTGATCTGCCATGACTTATTTTGTCTTTGGGTTGCATTTCCTCGCACCAGGATAAGGCTTGTACCCTCCCAATTGCGCTCTTCCGCCCGAAGCCGTTGGCACAATGTGGGGTGTCGGGTTTGGTAAGCGCCGCCCAACATTCGGCTCTGACAGAAAGCAGGTAGTACCGTCTACTGTCATACGATAGCTTAGTCATATCTGACTAAGACCTGACACGTGGTGCTGTTTATGTTAAACATTGTCCTTACTCCCAGGCCCACCCGGCATAGAATGGGTACCAGGACATGTTTAGGGAAGGTAAAGCAGCCAGTGTGGTACTGGCCGAACCTCTCCAGGGCTGATTGGATCTACACTTGATGGGGCTAGTGCCATCTGCCGTGTATGCCTCAAGTCGTGTAACACAGGATTCGTGACTTGACTTGACATCATTTGACATTACGTTACTTTACATTACGTGACATTACTTGATTTGACTTGACTTGACATCATTTGACATTACGTTACTTTACTTTACGTGACATTACTTGACTTGATTTGACTTGACTTCACTTATATTTACGTTACTTTACTTTTCTTCAATGCTTTCTACTTACATCACTTTACTTTATTTGCTTCATTTTACTTTAATCACTTTAGCTTACTTTACATCACTTTACTTTACTTAGAATGTTTCTGCACAAAAAAAGATAAATTGCTATGGAGATAATGTAAACGATTAATGTATTATAAAATACGTCAAGTGAATTAATGCAACATAAATCACAATAAAGCATCACTACAAATTTAATATGATTCTAAACAATAGACACATGCTTAATACACATAATACATAAACAACCAAACAATATAAAACATATACACATTAGAAGTTATAATGCAATGAAATATCTAAACAGTACTAAATAAATGCACTTAGTAATTTAATTTGTCAGGCAGTCAGTTTGTTAGTTAGTTAAATAGTTAGTTAGTTAGTTAGTTAGTTAGTTTAGTTTAGTTAGTTAGTTAGTTAGTTAGGTAGTTAGTTAGTTCAGTTTAGTTAGTTAGTTAGTTAGTTAGTTAGTTTAGTTAGTTTAGTTTAGTTAGTTAGTTAGTTACTTAGTTACTTAGTAAGTTAGTTAGTTAGTTAGTTAGTTAGTTAGATAGTTAGTTAGTTAGTAAGTTACTTAGTTAGTTAGTTAGTTAGTTAGTTAGTTAGTTAGTTAGACATATAGTTAGTTAGTTAGATAGTTAGTTAGTTAGTTAGTTAGTTAGTTAGATTAGTTTAGTTAGTTAGTTAGTTAGTTAGCTAGTTAGTAAGTTACTTAGTTAGGTAGTTAGTTAGATAGTTAGTTAGTTAGTAAGTTACTTAGTTAGTTAGTTAGATATATAGTTAGTTAGTTAGTTAATTAGATAGTTAGTTAGTTAGTTAGTTAGTTAGTTAGTTAGTTACTTAGTTACTTAGTTAGTTAGTTAGTTAGTTAGTTAGTTAGTTAGTTTAGTTAATTAGTTAATTAGTTAGTTAGTTAGTTAGCTAGTTAGTTAGTTAGTTAGTTATTTAGTTAGGTACGGGTAGTCAGGCATACGCCCACACATGCACAAACAGCAGTCATCACCAGAAATGATCCAACATGTTTACTGCCAGGTGACACAAAGCAAAGAAATACACAAAATGCACCAACTCACATGTCTTTGTCTTGCACCCGCTCACAGATGAATCGATACTCTCTCGGGCAGGGCCCATTGTCCCATTCGTAGTCCATGCCTGCCTCCAACCAAAGGCATTGGGAGCCATCAACTGGTAAACAGTTAGCAAATGCAGTACACAAGACAGAGAATAAACTACACCATAGCATGAGATAAAACTGATGCAGCTGGACAAAAATATCAAACACTACAGTATAAGACAAACCTGATGTAATGGACAAATATACCACTGTAGAAAAAGACATAACTGATATAGCTGGACAAACATATCAAACACTACAGCATAAGACAAACCTGATAAAGCTGAACAAACATATCATACACTACAGAATGATAAAAAAAACTGATAAAAATGGACAAACATATCACACACAATAGCATGAGACAAAACTGTGTAAGTTAGACAAACATAAAAAAACAATATAGCATGAGACAAAACTGCTGTAGATGGACAAACATACCAGTGTAGCATGAGACAGAACCGATGTCGCTGGACAAACATATCAAACATTATAACATGAAACAAAACTGATGTAGATGGACAATCATACCACTGTAGCATGAGACAAACCTGATGAAGCTGACCAAACATATCAACGAATATAGCATGCGATAAATCTGATGTAGCTGGACAAACATATCAAACGCTATAGAATGAGACAAACCTGATGTCTTGGATAATGGACAAACAGAAAAACATATCAATGTAGCGTAGACAAAACTGATAAAGCTGGACAAACATATCAAACACTTTAGCATGAGACACATCTGATGTAGCTGGACAAACATATCAAACACTATAGCATGAGACAAACCTCATGCAGCAGGACAAACATACCCCTGTAGCATAAGACAAAACGGATTTAGCTGGACATACATGCCACTGTAGCATAGGACACAGCTAATATAGCTGGACAAACATATCAAATACTATAGCATGAGACAAAACTTATTTAGCTTGACAACAATATCAAACACTTTAGAATGAGACAAAACTGATTAAACTGGACAAACATATCACACGCTATAGCATGAGACAAAACGGTATAGGCTGGACAAACATATAAAACAATACAGCATGGGACAAAACTGTATAGGCTGGACACACATACCACTGTAGCATGAGACAAAACTGCTGTAGCTGGACACACATACCACTGTAGCATGAGACAAAACTGTATAGGCTGAACAAACATATAAAACAATACAGCATGGGACAAAACTGTATAGGCTGGACAAACATATAAAACAATACAGCATGGGACAAAACTGTATAGGCTGGACACACATACCACTGTAGCATGAGACAAAACTGCTGTAGCTGGACACACATACCACTGTAGCATGAGACAAAACTGCTGTAGCTGGACACACATACCACTGTAGCATGAGACAAAACGGATGTCGCTGGACACACATATTACTTGTAATATCATTGCAATACTTGTATTTGACATCCCCAAATCAAGCAAGAACATTCAACGCTTACGTATATCTGACTGGTGTACAGAGAGAATCCACTACCCCGCCATCAACGCATTGGAAGTTTGAGAGCAAGCGATATTATCCTTTCGGTCAGGTGATTTCCATTCTTTAACTATGGCAAATAGTGTTACTGATTTCATAAATCGTCACATTCAGCAGTTATATGAAATAAACACAAGCAGCAGGTTCTCGCGTATTACTTACTGTAGTTGGGTTCGCCGACATGCCATTTGGTGAAGTTAAATGGCTGGAGACTTGGTACCCATTCCCAAGTTGGTACATGATGCCTGCAACTGCCGCCAATCCAGGCAAAGTCGACTGTGGAAAGATGCTTGCGTTAAGACATCGTCGCCATTGAAATGAATACCATTAAAGCTGAAATAATCTGTTCTGTTTTACCACAGTGGTGTGATGAGTGTTTTGTGTTGAATAATATATTAGTTTCATCTTCGTTTTCTACATTGACACCAGTTTTGACAACAGTCTAAACACGTTTTCTACATTGACAACAGTTTTGACAACAGTCTACAATAGTTTTCTACATTGACAACAGTTTACAACAGTTTTCTACATTGACAACAGTTTACAACAGTTTTCTACATGACAACAGTTTACAACAGTTTTCTACATTGACAACATTTTACAACAGTTTTCTAGAAGTACAACAGTTTACAACAGTTTTATACAACTGACAACAGTTTACAACAATTTTATACAACTGACAACAGTTTACAACAATTTTCTACATGGACAACAGTTTACAACAATTTTCTACATGAACAACAGTTTACAACAGTTTTCTACATTGACAACTGTTAACAACGTTTTTCATTCATGGATAACACATTTGATAACAATTGTGACAACAGTCTACACAATTTTTCTAAACTGACAACAGTTTTAACAAGTCTACAACAGTTTTCTACATTGACAGCATTTTTGAAATCAGAACACAATGATTTTCAACATTCATATGGCTTTAAATTACTGCCTCAAACTGTAACGACGGTTAAATCACACAAACTACAGGACAAAATAGAGAACGTGCATCTTTACCAAGGGAACATAAGTATGTCAATAATGGACAATCTAAGAGTGATTCTGAAATCTCTGAAAGCCTGCTGCTATTTTCTAATTTAAATGTTGCAGAAGCATGTTACGAATGTTGTGGATTACGAAAAAAAAAATTGTACTTAATTCTACAAGATTGGAAAATGGAAAACCCCCAGCTCAAAAACAGCGTCCTGTCTCGTGAACAAAAATAGTTTTGTCATATGCAACTTCACGGTTTTCCTATAAACACATTGACGACACCTACAACAGATAGTAAAGACACCTACAACGGGTAGTGAAGACACGTACAACGGGTAGTTAAGACACCCACAACGGGTAGTTAAGACATCTACAACGGGTAGTAGAGACACCTATAAATGGTAGTAAAGACGCCTACAACGGGTAGTGAGGACACCTACAATGGATAGTAAGGACACCTACAACGGGTAGTAAAGACACCTAAATCGGGTAGTAAAGACACCTACACCGGGTAGTAGAGACACCTACTACGGGTAGTAGAGACACCTACAACGGGTAATAGAGACACCTGTAAAGGGTAGTAAAGATACCTACACATGTTAGTAAAGACACATACAACGGCTAGTAAGGACACCTACAATGGATAGTAAGGACACCTACAACGGGTATTAAAGATACATACAACGTCTAGTTAAGACACCTGCAACGGGTGGTAAAGACACCAACAAAATTTAGAAAAGACACCAACAACGGATAGTAAAGACGCCTACAGCGGGTTGTAAATACACCTACAACGGGTATTAAAGACACCTACAAAGTGTAGTAAAGACACCTATAGAGAGTCGTAAAGACACCAACAAATGTTAGTAAAGACACCTACAACGGGAAGTAAAGACAGCTATAAAGTGTAGTAAAGACACCTACAATGCGTAGTAAAGACACATACACAGATTAGTAAAGACACCTAAAATGGGTTGTAAAGAGCCCTATAAAGTGTAGTAAAGACACCTACGACAGTTAGTAAAGGCACCTACACAGGTTAGTAAAGACACCTACACAGGTTGGTAAAGACACCTACAAAGATTAGTAAAGACACATAAAACTTGTAGTCAAGACACCTGTAACGTGTAGTAAAGACATCTACACAGGTTAGCAAAGACAATTACAACGGGTAGTAGAAAATGTCCTAGAGTAAAGGCGCACGGCGTGGGTTCGACAACCTGGCTCATCGACTGTCTATGAGCTAGCAAGCACCATATACCCAATCACCACCAAAGCGGGTACCATATATCCATACGTAAACTTCCGGAGCGCTGATGCCAAGGACGTCTATTCCACCCCTACACCAGCTGAATGCAACCGTTGATTTCTCGTTCAGAAATCAATGGCAAACTGCTGAGCGTATAGTTGCCAAGAAAATTCACCTGGGGTTGATGACCGCAGTGTCCTGCATTAAATATATTGACGCCGCCTTACTTCCACAGGCTCAGATCCACCCTTCCTTCAGAGCAAGGTACTATAGGCAGTCATGACAGTTTGACGTCATCAATGAACAGTTTGGTATCTACTACACAATTATTTTTTACAATAACATTAGTTGCATGACCTTTGCACAACCTTCTGCATGGCGTTGCAGTAAACCCCAGCATTTTGTGGCTGTTGGTGAGTTACTAGGCAATTGCTGTTCAGTAGTATGTGGTATTCAGTTATAGCTTGTGAATTATTTTCTCTGTTGTTTGTAAGCATTTCATGTTGCACCTCTTCTACGTTCCTGATCAAGTGAAGCTTGTAATCGTAATCATGTGACATTTAGATGCACACAATCAAAGTCATGTGACATTTAAATATAAACAATAACACATAAGCTGTATATTATTTATATTTACACAATTAACATTTAAACAAAGTTTACTTTTTCGAGTTTTCATCTGATCGGCAAGAAAGTCATGTTTGGCTTGGCTATCGTCTTGCGCCAGTCTGCCACCGTAGCCATTGCACACGCCCTAAAGATCAAATGGAGATGAAACAATTACTGAAACCGGATTGTACGTACATGCTTCAATCTAATGGAGCAAAGATGATACTGAAAAACTGTCATCTACTGCCTATTGTACCCTCCGGTGTTGGACAGGGGGGTCATGAGTATGAGGAATTAAGGCCACCTGGCTTATGCAGTCGCGTCGAACTGTGCAGGTTAGGGTTTTCTTTTTGTCCCCGACAGAAACAAATCAACATCTTACCGAAGATTCGAACCCGGATCTGCCAGCCACCCACACCTACCCCCACATAATTATTGGTCCGTAAACGTCACCTATTTCCTCAAATAAACTTTCGAGACAATAATGTCATGAAAGGAATACACGATCAACTTAAAACATCAGTGAACCAAAGATTCTTTGCTGCTGAACAATTGGTCAGAAATAAAACCACCCCAATACCTATTCCTTCTGTGAAAGAGCCATTGTCTCCGTACACCAAACCGAATAACATTTATCAATTCCAGTGTCGAGCTAACTGAGGATATCCATCCATCATGTGCCATGCCGGTAAGCGTGGGCGGTCATGTTCTGCCATCTCACTCGATCAACAGAGTCGTGGATCAGTTCCGTGTTTCTGTCTCGACCATGCCACAAGGCCAAGCCATCCAGATACTTGTTTCTAGGTCTTCCCCTTGGTCTGTTCCCCTCGATCTTACCAGTTGTCACCAAGTTCTCCAAATCATTTCTTCTCATAACATGCCCAAAAAATTGTGACTGTCTACGTCTAATGTCTCTGATCAGTTTACGATCTTCATTTGTTTCTTGAAGGACTTGTTCATTGGTCTTTCTGGTTGTCCATGGTATTCTTTGCATTTTCCTCAGAAACCACATTTCTACAGCCATCAGATAATTTTCAGCCTGGCTGCTCATTGTCCAAGCTTCACATCCATATAAAAGTACAGGTTCTATGTAGCATCTCAACACTCTTTTTCTCGTTTCAATTGACATCTTTTTATTGGTCAGTATGTTTTTCATCTTGCTAAAGGCTACTTTTGCCATGGCGATCCTTGTTCTAATCTCTTCAAGGCATCTTCCATCAGATGTTATTACTGTTCCGAGATAATTGTACCTATTCACTTGTTGAAGAATATTCCCATTTACTTGTATATTACACTGTGGTATTTCGTTCTTCCTAGTGACGACCATAATCTGTGTCTTTTTACAATTTAATTCTAACCCTTGTTGTTCACTGTGTGTAACAACTGCATCTACTAAATTTTGCAGATCATGTTCATTGTCTGCAATCAAGACTGTATCATCTGCATATCTACTGTTATTGATGCATCGTCCCCCAATGTTGATTCCTTCCATATTTTCAATATTTCTGAAAATATTTTCACTGTACAGGGAAAACAGATCTGGAGACATTACACATCCCTGTCTCACACCTCTCTTAATAGGCTGATATTGGCTTACTTCATTATCAACTCTTATGGCAGCTTGTTGTTTCCAATATATGTTTTTTACAAGTCTAAGGTCTTTCCCATCAATTTGTAGATCTTCAAGCATCCTTATCATGTTGACATGTCTCACTTTATCAAAAGCCTTTGTGTAGTCAATAAAGCAAAGGTGTAGATCTTTGTTTACTTCTATAGAACGTTCGATTACGGTTCTCAGTATATACACAGCATTTACTGTACCCTTGCCTACTACAAACCCACATTGTTCTTCTCATATTTCAGGTTGTATTTTCCTGCTAACTCTTTGCATGATAATTTTTAGCAAAATCTTCGTGATGTGACTCATTATACTAATTGTTCGATGTTGATCACATTCCAAGGCTCCTGATTTCTTTGGGATTGCAATAAATACAGAATTACATAACTCATGAGGTATATTTCCAGTATCATATATTGTATTAAGCAGACTGGTAACTTTATCTATTCCATATTCTTCTAAAGCATTAATCATTTCTGTTGTGACGCTGTCTGGACCGGGGGTCTTGCCAGATTTCATATGATTAAGAGCATTCTGAACCTCCGTCTTCACAATTGCTGGCCCTTCGTTGTTATTTTGAACAATATATTGTTCGTCTCTGTCATCGTCATAAAGGTTTTTCACGTAATCTGACCATACATGTAAAATCTGATCTTTTTCTATTATGACTCTTCCATCTTTTGTCTTTAGGCAGCCTGCTGATGTACGTGTTCTTTGATTAGTAATCTCCTGAATTCTTTTGTGCATTAGTTTCGCATTTTTACTGTTGTGTTGTTTTTCAATTTCTCTGCAATTTTTCTCAAGCCATGTTTCTTTAGCCTCCTTACATAAGGTTCTGACTTTTCTGTGAATTTCTTCATATTTGAGGATATATCAGTGCGAAAAAGAGATTTAATCAGTCTTCATGAATCCCTGAGCTGTAGACAGGCAATAAAACGCACAACTCGGCAATTTCAAACTTCTCATAAACTATGGTTATCAAATTAATGAAGAAAACAAAGAATACTATATGAGACGAACAATGAACGATTGGTCAAAGTAAGAGGCCTGAACAATTAGGTGGTTTCTGCCAGTTTTGTGCAAACGGAAAGAGTTCGTTTTTAATTTGAAATTAGCCTGGGGATAACAAATGCCCCACATTGGAACAATATATGAGTCACGAGCCGAAGTGTGAGCTCTGGTCAGGGTTGGGTGTGCTTATCACCTGAAGTGAGAAGCACGCTTCGTCTGAGCCAGAGAGAGAAAGTCTCTGGAGAACGGACACTCTAGCTGAGACCGTGCTAGGACACGGACTGCTCAGAACGTGAGCTGGCTATGGCAAACATTTAGACTGCCGCTATATGTTTATAGTTTTAATAATTGTAAAGATATCATGTATTTTAATGTCATGTTCATTGTCAGAACTGTGACATCTAAAACCCGAAATAATGTAATCACTCTACTTGTTTCAGTATTATTCATTTTAACAGATCCTACACGTCTCGTCCGGATCAATTCTGTAACCTCAGAAGATGAGTGCTTTATCCCTGTTCTATTCTATTCATGGAGATAGTAGGACTTGCTCCAAGATTAAGTGTGTATTGAATATATAGTGCCATCGTCCGAGATGTAATGCCTACCACTGCTGGGCACGTGATGTGCTCAATATAAAAGCCGGCCGCCTTTACGTCCGTGAATGTTCCTGGTATATATTTTATTTTATGTGGACCTGCGAGTTCATGTCAGGTTTCTTCTTGAAATCAAAGACTGGAGAAGAATTCGAATATAGGACAAGCGGTACGGCAGGTAAACCACTGTACTACCACACTTACCAGAGCTCCATACCAACTAAAGGAGTCATCGCTGAAGGAGAAACAGGAATCACCGAACTCTGACCAGCCGAGAGGGCAAGCTCCCAGGGCTGGAAGAGAAAAGTACATATATTTGAAAGCTGATCTTTGTGGTTGTGTGTGTGTGTGTGTGTGTGTGTGTGTGTGTGTGTGTGTGTGTGTGTGTGTGTATGTGTTTGTTTATGTGTGTGTGCAAGAGAGAGAGAGAGAGAGAGGGGGGGGGGGGGGGGAGAGAGAGAGAGAGATAGAGAGAGAGAGAGAGAGAGAGAGAGAGTGTGAGTGTGTGTGTGGGTGGGTGGGTGTGTGTAATAGGTATGCTTGAGGCATTTTTACATTCAGGGGTGTGCCATTGCTTTCTGAACGACCGACGTACATCGATTGGTTGATTCATTCATTCATCAGGTAGCTTGCCGACTGACGTGGGCGATCATGTCCCTCCACATGCTGCGATCACCAACAGCTTGTATCATCTCGTGTGTGGACTCCTCGTGTGTCGACTCCCTTCCTGTGCCATGCAACAAAACTTGCAAGATGTTTCTCTCGCGGCCGTCATCTCTCTCGTTTCACAACTCTTTCCAGTTGTCACAACAAGTTCCAGTTATTTGACAATGTGGACAAACTAAAAGGTCAGGGGTCAACTTGCACTGGAACCCTTGTCCGACCATGTGCATGCCTATTTCAGCGGCAGTTCCTAACCGTTACACCAACACGCCCGCTATATTGTACATGGTAGAATGCAATGTCTGCTGTCGGGACAAATGATCAACATGAGAAATGGTATCAGTGACACATTACTTTATTTCGTGTGTGGTGTGTAGCTTCTGTTATATGTTGATAGTGCTCACAACATCCCATAATTTCAATTTGGATATATGACAAGGATGTTTGTTGTCACCGGATCTCTTCTCTTCTCTTCTCTTCTCTTCTCTTCTCTTCTCTTCTCTTCTCTTCTCTCATCCCCTACCTTCACCTCCCCTCTTCTCTTCTCTTCTCTTCTCTTCTCTTCTCTTCTCTTCTCTCATCCCCTACCTTCACCTCCCCTCTTCTTCTCTTCGCTTCTCTTCTCTTCTCTTCTCTTCTCTCGTCCCCTAACTTCCCCTCCCCTCTTCTCTTCTCTTCTCTTCTCTTTTCTTCTCTTCTCGTCTCTTCTCTTCTCTTCTCTTCTCTTCTCTTCTCTTCTCTTCTCTTCTCTTCTCTTCTCTTCTCGTCTCTCTCTCTCTCTCTCTCTCTCTCTCTCTCTCTCTCTCTCTCTCTCTCTCTCTCTCTCTCTCTCTCGATCGAGCGAGCGAGCGAAGTAACATTTTGCAAAATCAAAGAGAAGCGAGGAATACGAGTTGCAGGTTATAATATAAACAATGCAGATTATGAAGATGACACAGTATTGACAGCTTAATACGCGGGATATCTACAACTGCTCAACGCAATAGTAACAGAGATTGTAAACAAAGGCTCTCCTTGAAAAATCATGTAAACAGAATAAAAGGGGCACGGGAAAGACATAGGTAAACATCTGGATGTTTTTGGGCCATAACCCAGACGGGATCCAAGACTGGTGATTGTGTGAGACGGGATCCAAGACTGGTGATTGTGTGAGACGGGATCCAAGACTGGTGATTGTGTGAGACGGGATCCAAGACTGGTGATTGTGTGAGACGGGATCCAAGACTGGTGATTGTGTGAGACGGGATCCAAGACTGGTGATTGTGTGAGACGGGATCCAAGACTGGTGATTGTGTGAGACGGGATCCAAGACTGGTGATTGTGTGAGACGGGATCCAAGACTGGTGATTGTGTGAGACGGGATCCAAGACTGGTGATTGTGTGAGACGGGATCCAAGACTGGTGATTGTGTGAGACGGGATCCAAGACTGGTGATTGTGTGAGATGGCAAATCATGACCGCCCACGCTATTTCGACATGGCACATGATAATGTTGATTATAGCTGCTCAATCTGAAACTCCGAGATCTACATTGTAAAGATGGCTTGAAACTAAATATGTATTATTTATTTAGTTGTGATATAACAGATGAATGAAACTAAAACTGTCATACCACATTGGATTGTCAGCGCAATGAAGATACCAACTCGAATCTGTGGGGGAAAACAGTGAAATGCAATGAATAGTTCTGTGTATATTAGCATAAATAATACTTTCTCACTAGTTCATGTTTTCATAGTAAATTTGGTGTCATGGCTGGTAATAACATTTTGACGTTCATTCCTTCATATTTAATCATAACTGAAAACCCCAGCACATAACCACACACAGATTACACAACCCTACGCAGAAAACTTTGTTTTGGTGACAAACATTTTATACCTGATTGTGTATAAATGAGGCCTGCTAAATCCAAATATCACACTTATTTGTCTGTAGCAGTTCCAGTTTTTGAGATACATTTATTTTAAAAAATTAATTAATTAATTTTTTTTTTAAATTTAATTAATATTATTACATTATTTTCTGTATATTACTCTGGGGGAAAAAACAAACACGCAATACAAAAAAAACAAAAAAAACTATTGCTATCTAGTCCCTTACAACATTTCAACATTTAGAATTTCAATGGTTTGGAGAGAGCATAAGAGTCGCAATGATGTTTGGTATTTCTGTGTCGACAGTATTAAAAAAATTAATGCGGAAAAATGGAAATATCCATATTTAGATTCTGCACAAAGCGATCAAAGAGATAGCAAAATCGATCAAAGGATATAGGACTGTATCAGACAGAGTGCTACGGGTGAAACTGAGTGGAAGACCTTTTGATGTCAACGTCATACAAGTTTATGCACCAACAGCAGACAGCAGTGATGACAACATTGATGAATTTTATAATGACTTAGAGAAAGCCTTCAAGAAAAGAAAGCATTCTGAAGTAAATATCATAATGGGTGACTTGAATGCAAAAGTTGGAAATCAACAGGACGCAAAGTGTTAGGAAGAAAATACAACCCGAAATAGGAGAAGAACAATGTGGGTTTGTAGAAGGTAAGGTACAGTACATGCTATGTAAATACTGAGAACAGTAATTGAACTTTCTATAGAAGTAAACAGAGATCTACATCTTTGCTTTATTGATTACACAAAGGCTTTCTATAACATGAGACATGTCGACATGATAAGGGTGCTTGAAGATTTACAAATTGATGGAAAAGACCATAGACTTGTAAAGAACATATATTGGAAACAACAAGCTGCCATCAGAATTGAAAATGAAGTAGGTCAATATCAGCAATTAAAAGAGGTGTGTGACAGGGATGTGTAATGTAACCAGATCTTTTTTCCCTGTACAGTGAAAATATTTTCAGAAATATAGAAGATATGGAAGACTCAACATTGGGGGACGATACGTCAATAACATTAGATATGCAGATGATACAGTTTTGATTGTAGACAGTAAACATGATCTGCAACATTTAGTAGATGCGGTTGCTGCACACAGTGAACAACTAGGATTAGAATTTAATAGTTAGAAGACACAGACTATGGTAGTCACGGGGAAGAAGGAAATACTTCAATGTGATGGACGAGTAGATGGGCATATTCTTAAGCAGGTGAATCGATACTGTTATCTCGGCACAGACATAACATCCGATGGGATACCTTGAAGAGATTAGGACAATAATTTCCTTTGCAAAGGTAGCCTTTTGCAAGATGAAAAACATACTGACCAATAAAAAAATATCAAGTGAAACAAAACAAGAGTGTTGAAATGCTACATAGAACCTATACTTTTGTATTGATGTGAAGCGCGGACAATGAGCAGACAAGCTGAAAAACATCTGATGGCCGTGGAAATGTGGTTTCTAAGGAAAATGCAAAGAATACCATGGACAGACAGAAAAACTAATGAACAAGTCCAAGAAGTAAATGAAGATCGTAAACTGATTAGAGCCATTAGACGTAGACAGTCACAATTTTGTGGGGCATGTTATGAGAAGAAATTACTTGGAGAACTTGGTGACAACTGGCAAGATCGAAGTGAAGAGATCAACGGGAAGACCGAGAAGTAAATAGCTGGATGGCTTGGCCACGTGGCATTGTCGAGACAGGAACACGGAGCTGATCCACGACTCTGGTGATCGAGTGAGATAGCAGAACATGACAGCCCACGCTTATCGGCATGGCACATGATGTATGGATTGATCAACGATCACTAATCTCTCTGTTGGTTGCAACAACAACAAAATATTGTTGAGTATCCCTTACGGGACGTTGCAGTCAACACCAACATTTTTCAGCTGCTGTTGATGTACCAGGCAAGTGGTTACAAAATTCAATCACTGAATCAATCAATTTCCGTCTCCACAATACAGGTTGGCTGAAATGGATCTCCAACACGGTGGTACACAAATACAAAACACAAACATACCATTTTCTGTGAAGACTTGGACGGACCCGATCACGGTGTAGAACTATGGATGGCAGCTACAATACCCATGGTCTAAAGCTACAGCTCTTATACGTTTCCCATGACCACGTCGTCATCAGAAAATCTATTCATGTTGTTAGAAGCTGTCACCTGCAATGAAAAATAGGTAGCTTCCATCCATCGCTAAATTAATTCAACCGTTAAAGTCACCGGTATTGCTGGACGTGATTTACATCTCATCTCTGATGATAATCATGGACTAAATAATGCATAAAAATCATGCAGGCACAAGATCCTAAAATGTGCCTGCGTGTATAAGTTGTAACTTGTTAATTTTTGGCTGCACGTGTTGGTTCAATGTCCTTCTTCTATCGTGGGGGAATATTCACTCCCTATTGAGATTTCTACTTCAGCTACCATCATCAGTATCATCATGAAGTGTGTCAGCCCTAGAGTTGTTCGAGAAACGTCTTGTTCATAACTTTCGACAATTGTCTATCTTGTGTCGCTCTCTTCACTTCAGTGTAGTATCCATGTCTATGGAATCGATCATCGTCATCATCATCATAAGCAGAACCGAAAAGCGAGGCCGGTCAGGATCCGCCATCCAAATCAATCAGCAGAGTTTTGGATGAAATCTGTGTTCTGGTACCGATTATGTCGTGTACCCAGTTAAGTAATGTAGATCCATATCAGCTACTGCAGCTAGGATGCAAAGTGCTAGATCGTCACATATACTAGGTACAGAGCAGGCTGAGAATGTCGAAGGCATGCTTCAGTTGTAACATCAAAGAAAATGTCCGTCCGTTGGAACTTTCCCCCACGGAATTTTTGTAGTGTCTATCTGTCCCACCCCACAATTTATTCAGTTGTTTTCGACTTTGAAGAGCAATTGATAGTCGTCGTTTAATTTCTTTCATTGTGTCACGATTGTTGGTAATCAATGACCCAAGATATTCGAAATTATCCACCACCTTCAATCTTTCCTCACTAACATATATTTCTTTCTCCATAGTAGATTTATCTGTATTCATTATCTGTGCTTTTGTATGTAAAGACATAAGTTGTGATTTTCACTATTCAATTGGGTTGAGGTTTTTATGCGGTCTCCCTTGCCTAAGGGTTAACGTCATTCACAGTAATCCTGGGTATTCTCATGAGTAACGTACACTGCACGAGAATCAGTAGTTGTTCTCTCCGCATTCGTAACTTTCGGGGTATGTGAACTGGTCGATCAGAAGACAATGGCAAACTACTGAACGTAATCTTGCCAAGTACATTAAAAGCAGCTGAAAATTGCTGGTTTTGACTGCAATGTCCTGAAAAGGCTGTGGGAGAAAAAAATTTCTTACTTAGCAAGCGACGAGTGCAGGTGTGGAACCCTCTTCCGTACTCGCTGGGCCTAGTATAGAAACAATTAACTGTAATTGTAAGCCACTGAACGTAGCTTGAGGCTTGTGTCTGTGTCTAGTTTAGAAACAATTAACTGTAAATGTAAGCCACTGAACGTAACTAGAGGCTTGTGTGTCTGTGTCTAGTATAGAAACAATTAACTGTAATTGTAAGGCACTGAACATAGCTTGAGACTTGTGTATCTGTGTCTAGTTTAGAAACAAATAACTGTAATTGTAAGGCACTGAACGTAGCTTGAGGTTTGTGTGTCTGTGTCTTGTATAGAAACAATTAACTGTAAGTGTAAGATACTGAACGTAGCTTGAGGCTTGTGTCTGTGTCTAGTATAGAAACAAATAACTGTAATTGTAAGGCACTGAACGTAGCTTGAGGCTTGTGTCAGTGTCTAGTACAGAAACAATTACATTTACATTGGCACATTGCCGTCTTGACAGACGATAGTTTGTGCTTTAAAAACGCATAATAACTTTTACCTATGGCGGTAGCGAGTGTGACTGATAAGGCCAATTTGCGCTGTAAATGTCCGTTCACAGTGGGTGCATGTGAACACATGGTCATTTCCACCATCATGCACCATCTTACGTCTCAAACGCTCGGTGTGCGCCTTATCTGCAATAATTTTCTCCTTTGTCTTTATTCCATTTCCGATGTTTGCCCTCCATGCAACACGTTCAGCGGCGACTTGCTCCCAATGTGCATTATCAATGCCTGTATCAATCATGTCCCGCTTACACACATCTTTGTATCGTAGTAGAGGCCGACCCTGAGATCTCTTACCCATCTGTAATTCACCAAAAAGATATCCTTTGGTATTCTACCATCATCCATCCTCCTAAGATGTCCTATCCATCTAAGTCTACGAAGACTGAGCATGGAATAAACTGCCACACAACCTGATCTTTCCAATACTTCAGTATTTGTGATTTTGTCTTGCCAATTAATACCAAGAATTCTTCGCAGACACCGAATATGAAAGCTGTTTAAATTGTTCTCTTGGTGTGAGTAAGTTGTCCAGGTTTCACTGCCATAGAGAAGAGTACTAAGGACACAGGCTTGATAGACAAGGACTTTTGTTTTTGCAGTAAGCTTCCTGTTCTCCCAGATTCTTATTCTTAACCTGTTCATTGTTGTTGCTGCCTTACCAATCCGGATGTTGATTTCCTGATCTAGGGATAATTTGCTATTTACCACTGATCCTAGATATGTAAAATGGTCTACTATCTCTAGTTCGGCGTCTTCAATAAAGATTGATGGTACCCCATGTGCACCTTGTGACATAATCTGTGTCTTCTTTTTGTTAACTGTTAAACCAAATTCAGAACAAGCATTGGAGAATGCAGATAGTAGACATTGCAATTCTTCCTCAGAGTGGGTCGTAACTGCAGCATCATCTGCAAAAAGCAACTCTCTGATCAGTACCCTCCTAATTTTGGTCTTAGCCTTCAATCTCTGAGCATTGAAAAGGCCGCCATCTGAGCGTGAGTGAATGTATATACCACCATCCTGATCACGAGAAGCATATTTCAGTAGAAGTGAAAAGTATATTCCAAAGAGGGTGGGAGCTAGTCCACAACCTTGCTTAACTCCACTCTTGATTTCAAATTCTTCAGAAGTTAAACCATCAAACTTGATTATACCCTTCATGCCTGTGTGGAACGATTCCACAATGGACAGAATAGTTGGTGGGCAGCCAATCTTCTTTAGTGCCTTGAACAGACCCTCACGACTGACCAAATCAAATGCCTTTGTGAGGTCGATGAAGGCAATAAACAGTGGTTGATTCTGTTCACGGCATTTTTCTTGCATTTGTCGCAATGAGAATATCATATCAGTGGTAGACCAGGTTCTGTCGAAAGCCACACCGTGATTCGGGGTAGACTTGATCTCCTAGGACTTGAAGTCTGCGCAGAACAATTCTGGCAAATACTTTTCCAACAATACACAGAAGTGAGATACCCCTATAGTTGTTGCAGTCGCTCCAATCGCCCTTGTTCTTGTACAGTGTTATGATGCTTGAATCTTCGAAATCCTGTGGGACTTGTCCTTCTCGCCAGCATAGCTCTATTAGCTGGTGGATCTGTATAGTGAGTGTGTCTTGCCCACTCCTGATAACCTCGATTGGAATCCCATCCTTACCTGGAGCCTTGCCAGATGCAAGTTCATTTATAGCACACTTAACTTCTGTTATGGTGGGAAGTGTGTCCAGGTGGTCAAGAGTTGGTAGAGCCTCTATGGCGTTGAGGGCATCATCCGCTAGTTTGGTCTCACTTGAGTAAAGCTCCAAATAGTGCTCTACCCATCTGTCCATCTGATGTTTCTTATCAGTGATGATTTCTCCATTCAAGGTTTTCAATGGTGTACTTCTTTTGATCACTGGACCACAGGCTTTCTTTACTTCCTTCATACATGCTTCTTATGTTTCCCTTATCACTTGCAGATTTGAATGGACTCACATAACTTGATCCAATAATCATTTGCACACTGCCTGGCAGCCTTTTGCACATCCTTCCTAGCTTGCCTTAGCTCACTCAAAGTGTTACGCGTTGGTCTTTCCTTGTTTCTTAAGAGAGCTTTCTTCTTCTTATCAATCAAGGGCTGCAGAGTCTCGCTGTTTGCCGCAAACCAGTCCTGCCTCTTATGATCCACAGTGCCGTAAACCCCTACGGCAGTTTTATCAAGAGTTTCCTTAATTTGACCCCACTTTTCATTTACTGTACAATTTTCTGGTGTATCAGTGAAAGCGTCTTCAAGTTGCTGTTGAAACTGAAAGCACTTTTCAGGATCGTGAATTTTAATAATATTAATCCTGGGACTAGATTTTTGTTTATCTGTGTAGATTCTCTTTGGTCTCAGTCTAACCCTTGCAACAACCAAAGAATGATCTGTATCACAGTCAGCACTGTGGTAACTTCGAGTCAATGATATATGGTTCAGATGTTGTCTCCGTGTGATGATGAAGTCCAGCTGGTGCCAATGGCAGGATCTTGGATGTCTCCATGTGACCTTATGCATCTCTTTTGTTTTAAAAAAGGAGTTTGTAATACATAGGTCATTACTGGTGCAATGCTCCAGCAGCCTTTGTCCATTTTCATTCATGCGACCGATGTTGTATTTTCCAAGGCACACTGGCCATGAACTCGAGTCCTTGCCCACACGAGCATTGAAATCACCGAGCATATAAATGTAGTCAGATTTTGGAACTGCCTTGATCACGGAGTCTAACTCCTCATAGAACGAATCCTTCACATCATCAGAGGAATCGAGTGTCGGTGCATATGCAGTAATCATCATCATCATCATCTTCCACTTCTGCCGTCAAGCGTCGTGGGGAGGAATAATTTGCGTTCCAGCGCCCGGTGGACGGCACTGGATAGTGTCATTCCGTGTGGTTGTACAATGTCTCTGATGTCGTCAATCCATTTTCTTCTTGGACGTCCTCGTGGTCTCGTCGCAGATGATCTTTGATGTAAGGCCAGTGATGGTAGTTGCTGATGTTGCATTCTAACAACATGGCCAAACCACTTGATCTTCTGTCTTTCAATAAATGTGGCACAAGGTGTTGATCCCACAGTCTGTCTGATAGTAACATTTCTTACTCGGTCTCGGATTGTTAAGTTGGCAGCTCTCCTCAGGCATCTCATTTCGCAGGTGTTGATTTTGCGAAGGTGTAATTTGGATAAATATGCAGTAATAATGGTGGCAAACCCACAAGAGGTTGCCAAGCGCAGGGATAATAGTCTTTCATTTCCTCCTGCTGGAATGTCAATCATTCCCAGTAGCGAATTCTTCACTGCAAAGCCCACACCGTGTTGGCTTTTTTCTGCCTGCCCTCTACCCTTCCAGAAAAAGGTGTAATTCTTTTCCCTGAGTGACCCTTCCTCAGCGAGGCGAGTCTCCTGCAGGCCAGCAATATCAATGTTAAGACGATTGAGTTCGGCATCAATCACAGCCGTTTTTCTCACATCGTCAATATTGGTCAAGTCAGTGGAAAATCCTGGACACATGGTTCTCACGTTCCAGGTTGCAAGCCGTAGCTTGAGGTTTCTATATTTATTTATGTTTGTACCTGGTACATTGGGTTTACAGCCTGTGATTCAGATTTTGTCCTAGCCCCAAGCACCCATTGAAGCAGGCAGGCTGTGGCGGATCAGCACCCAATTGGCCGGAGGCTGCCCAGCTTGAGGCGGGCGGTAGCTGATCAGTGACACCTATAGGTGTCTCCCACCGTCAGAGGCAACGCGTGGCGCCCCATGTCTACGCCAACTGACAAGGACTTATAACCCGTAACAGTTGCCTCTCGCTTTGATTACGAGACCAGTTAAGACCAGGGATGTAGTTATTACCTCTCCATAGCACAAAGCCTGGGCTAAAATATAGAGATCATGTGTTGCCCATGCAGCATGATCCCTCTCTCGGCCTGCCTAGTTCACTCCAGAGGAAAGGCAAAACCCCTACATCTGGAACAATACAAGCTGCAGAAGCTGCCGGATCAGCAAAGCAATGCTCTAACTGTCCGCCTGTTGGAGCTTCGATCCTAGACCAGCCGCCAACCAAGGCTTAGGGCCTGGTCTGCCCTGCCATGACATTTTGTCTTTAGCTTGCATTTCCTCGCACCAGGGTAACGCTTGTACCCTCCCAATTGCGCTCTCCCGCCCGAAGCCGCTGGCACAATGTGGGGTGTCGGGTTTGGTAAGCGCCGCCATCGTTCGGCGCTAACAGAAACCAGGTAGTACCGTCTACTGTTATACGGTAACTAAGTCATATCTGACTAAGACTTGACTGACAGAAACAATTAACTGTAATTGTAAGGCACTGCACGTAGCTTGAGGCATGTGTATCTGTGTCTTGTATAGAAACAATTAACTGTAAATGTAAGCCACTGAACGTAACTAGAGGCTTGTGTGTATGTGTCTTGTATAGAAACAATTAACTGTAATTGTAAGGCACTGAACGTAGCTTGAGGCTTGTGTATCTGTGTCTAGTTAGAAACAATTAACTGTAATTGTAAGGCACTGAACGTAGCTTGAGGCGTGTGTGTCTGTGTCTTGTATAGAAACAATTAACTGTAAATGTAAGCTACTGAACGTAACTAGACGATTGTGTGTCTGTGTCTTGTATAGAAATAATTAACTGTAATTGTAAGGCACTGAAGGTAGCTTGAGGCTTGTGTATCTGTGTCTAGTTTAGAAACAATTAACTGTAATTGTAAGGCACTGAACGTAGCTTGAGGCTTGTGTGTCTGTGTCTTGTATAGAAACAATTAACTGTAATTGTAAGGCACTGAACGAAGCTTGAGGCTTGTGTGTCTGTGCCTAGTATAGAAACAATTAACTGTAATTGTAAGGCACTGAACGAAGCTTGAGGCTTGTGTGTCTTTGTCTTGTATAAAAACAATTAACTGTAATTGTAAGGCACTTAACGTAGCTTAAGGCTTGCGTGTCTGTCTAGAATAGAAACAATTAACTGTAATTGTCAGGCACTGAACGAAGCTTGAGGCTTGTGTGTCTAGTGTAGAAACAATTAACTGTAATTGTAAGGCACTGAACGAAGCTTGAGGCATGTGTGTCTGTGTCTAGTATAGAAACAATTAAGTGTAATTGTAAGCCACTGATCGTAGCTTGAGGCTTGTGTGTCTGTTTATTGTATAGAAACAATTAACTGTAATTGTAAGCCACTGAACTGGGTGGGTGGGTGGGTAGAGGATGTGTGGGTGGGGAATGGGTGTGTGGGTTAGGATGTGTATGTGGGTCGACGCGGGATGTGTGGGTTGGTGGGGGATGTTTGTGTGTGTGGTGAGTGTGTGTGGGTTGGGGAACCGGTGAGGGCAGTGTGTGTGGGTTGGGGGATGTGTTGGACGGGGTGGGTCGGTTGGTGGGGTATGTATGTGTCCCTGGGTGTGTGTGTGTGTCTGTAGGTGGATGTGTGTGTGTGTGGGTGGGGTGATGTGTTGGTGGGATGATGTGTGGGTAGGTGGGAGATGTGCCTCATAACATAGCAATTTGCATTGTTTATGTTTTCAAAATTCATTTTACAATGTTTTTTGTTTTCCTTCCTATGTGAATGTATAATGCACTTGAAGAACGAAAAATGAGTGGAAGGGCCGAATGTAAGATCGGCTTGCGTGCCCAATTTTTTATCCTATTAACATAAACTTGATTTGATTTGACTTGATGTGAAAGAGGTAGGTTGTCTGATCTTCCATAGAATAAAGGCTTAAAAGTCGCTTAAATGTCGACCGGGTCGAATTCATTGCACATGGTTTTATCCCATGTGACTCGGTCTCTTTCCTCAGCGCCGAAAGCGTCGCATAAAGCACGAACTCCGTAGCTCTAGCGCCGACCCACAGGAGTCTCCGAAAAATTTCACTCGTGAACCGAAGGACGTGGCCCGGAATCGAACTCACAACCTTCGGAGCCCTAGTCAAACGGCTTGACCACTTCGCCACAGACTCCCAAGAGTAGAATAGCACTGCCTAAAACCAGCCTGCTGTGGCACAAGGATGTTTTCATTTTCAATGTACCACTGCAGTCTGTGATTATTGCTCTCAATTGTTTTGCAGAGGCAGCTGGTGATGGTAATTGGTCTGTAGCTGGAGGCAATGGAACTATCTTTCCCTGATTTTAGGAGGGGTATCATGATTGCTTCTCTCCAGGCTTGTTGAACGCTGCCTAAGGTCCATCTGTGATTGAAGATCTGCAACAGCGTTGCTTTGGCCTCTGTTCCTGGGTTCTTGATCATTTCATTGGAGATACCATCAGTTAATGGTGACTTCTCATTTTTAGTTTTGATATGGCTAGCTCCATTTCGCTGATTGTCATAGGTGCCTCCAGAACCTCATGAACTATTTAATTCTGCCATTTATGTTGCAGTTTCTCTCACATCTTTTGTTGTTTCTCTGGACTAATTTCGATAGTGTTATCTTGTGCGAATGAGTCCGCTTGCTTTCCTGTTAAGATGTTTCCGCCTTTAAGTAGTGCAATTTTTGAATTTGTCCTTGTGTCCTCATTATTAAGTTGTTTTATTAGTTTCCACAACTTCCTTGTGTCTCTGTCTGTTTTCTCCGGCTAGCTTTTCCGTCTAGCCTGCAGTTTGGCCCTTTGAAATGTGGCTTTTGTATGCTGGTATTTATTATGATGCTCTTGGCTAGGTTTGGTCTCTGCTTGCTTTCTACACACTTCAACATCATTATGCAACTGTTCCAGTTCACTACTCCAATAGGGTTACAATGTTTACGGGCTCCTCTTGGTACTGTTTCTCTTGCTGCCTGTAGTATGCATTTCCCAAACTGTTCAACTACTTTATTTATGTCTTTATCGGTGTTCAGGTTTCTAACCAGTATGCTGGTGCGATGCTTGTACATTGTCCAGTCTGCTTTCTTGTAGTTCCACCTCGAGAGGGTGCTGCTTTCACATACAAGCTCATTTTCTACAGTTAGAAAGACTGGCCGATGGTCACTGCCACCAAGTTGTTTCCCAACAATTTGTGTAATGTTCCACTCCAGGTCAAGTGTAGTTGTAGGTGTGCCATGATCTAGAGTAGAAAGTATGTGGTTCAGACGGCTGGTTAATCAATGTGAATTATTCTCATTCTGCCATTCTTCCAGTATCTCTTCTCTCTGGTCCATGTGATCATAGCCCCAGCTCTGCGAGTGGCTGTTGAAATCGCTACACACATTCACTTCTTCTTTCTTTGAATGGTAGTGTGCCCAGAGCTTGTGGGCGGTAACTTGGACAGAGTAATTGATCAGATGTAGGTCTTTATTGCCTGTCGTAAGGTTAAGATGTCTGATACTCAGCCCCTTCCATGCAAACTTCAGTTTGGGAAGCAGTAATGTTATTTTTTACAAGAGTCAGTATCCCACCCTTTCGCCTGCCCTTTTGGTCAGATCGGCAACACTGGTAGCTTCTGATTTTGAAGGCTATATTTTCGTTGATGTGAGTTTCTTTCAAGCAACATACGCTTACTTTTTCTTGGTCCAAGATGTTTTCTAGGTCTATTGTTTTTTTGTTTTTTTTTCATTTTTGTTGCTGACTCCCTCAGCATTCCAGTGCATTATTTTTAGTCTTTATTTGGTATGGTCAGACGCTCTATTCTCAGGTCCCCTGGTTCCATAGGACATCTGAGAAGGACATCCACTAATTGTGGTTGGACCCTTTCGAGGCATAGGTCCCGACACTGCACCTGTCTGGGGGTCCAAGGCCAGGCGAGCACCATAACATTTAGCAGTAGTCTTCATATATCATGGTGTAATTGCGTGGCATTCTGATTCTCTTCTGTAGTATATCCTTGTTTAGTATATCCTTGTTTAGTATATCCTTGTTTAGCATAATTTTGTGTAGTATAACGTCGTGTAGTATAATCTTGTGTAGTATAATCTTGTGTAGTATAATCTTGTGTAGTATAATCGTGCGTAGTAAAATCTTGTGTAGTATAATCTTGTGTAGTATAATCTTGTGTAGTATACTCTTATGTAGTATAATCTTGTGTAGTATGATCTTGTGTAGTATCGTTTGTGTAATATAATCTTGTGTAGTATAATCTTGTGTAGTATAATCTTGTGTAGTATAATTTTGGGTAATATACTCTTGTGTAGAATAATCTAGTGTAGTATAATCTTGTGTAGTATAATCTAGTGTAGTGTAACCTCGTGTAGTATAATCTTGTGTAGTATACTCTTGTGTAGCATAATTTGGTGTACTATAATATTGTGTAGTATAATCTTATGTAGTATAATCTTATTTAGTATGATCTAGTGTAGGATACCCTTGTTTAGTATACCCCTGTGTAGTATACATCTGTGTAGTTTACTTTTGTGTAGTATACCCTAGTGTAGTATACTCTTGTGTAGTATACCCTAGTGTAGTATACTCTTGTGTAGTATACCTAGCTCGACGCTCAGAGGAAAGGCGAGACGGACATATAATCAGATTGCTACTGGAACTATTAGTGATGGAACTCTTCGCTGGCTGCTGAGGATGGGGCGGAGCGCTTATGGGAATGTCCCGAATGCTGTGATGTCGGCTCCTAAATCAATCAATCAATCAAAAACCCTAGTGTAGTATACTCTTGTGTGGTATACCCGTGTGTAGTATACCCTAGTGTAGTATATCCTTGTGTATTATACCCTAGTGTAGTATACCCTTGTGTAGTATACTCTTGTGTAGTATACCTTTGTGTAGTATACCCTTGCGTAGTATACATTTGTGTAGTATACCCTTGTGTAGTATACCATAGTGTAGTATACCCTTGTGTAGTATATCCTTTTGTAGTATACCATAGTACAGTATACCCTAGTGTAGTATATTCTTGTGTAGTATACCCTACTGTAGTATACCTGTGTGTAGTATACCCTTGTGCAGTATACCCTTGAGTAGTATACCCTAGTGTAGTATAATCTTGTGTAGTATACCGTAGTGTAGTATACCCTTGCATAGCATACCCTAGTGTAGTATACCATAGTGTAGTATACCCTTGTGTAGTACACCCTAGTGTAGTGTACCCTAGTGTATTATATCCTTGTGTAGTATACCCTTGTGTAATATACCGTAGTGTAGTATACCCTTGTGTAGCATGCCCTAGTGTAGAATACCTTAGTGTAGTATACCCTAGTGTAGTATACCCATGTGTAGTATACCCTTGAGTAGTGTACTCTTGTGTAGTATACCCTAAATGTAGTATACCCTAGTGTAGTATACCCATGTGTAGTATACCCTTGAGTAGTGTACTCTTGTGTAGTATACCCTAATGTAGTATACCCTAGTGTAGTATACCCTAGTGTAGTATACCCTAGTGTAGTATACCCATGTGTAGTATACCCATGTGTAGTATACTCTTATGTAGTATACCCTAGTGTAGTATACCCTAGTGTAGTATACCCTAGTGTAGTATACCCTAGTGTAGTATACCCTAGTGTAGTATACCCTAGTGTAGTATACCCTTGTGTAGTATACTCTTATGTAGTATACCCTAGTGTAGTATACCCTAGTGTAGTATACCCATGTGTAGTATACCCTTGAGTAGTATACTCTTGTGTAGTATACCCTAGTGTAGTATACCCTTGAGTAGTATACTCTTATGTAGTATACCCTAGTGTAGTATACCCTAGTGTAGTATACCCATGTGTAGTATACCCTTGAGTAGTATACCCTTGTGTAGTATACCTTAGTGTAGTATACCTTAGTGTAGTATACCCTAGTTTAGTATACCCTAGTGTAGTATACCCATGTGTAGTATGCCCATGTGTAGTATACCCTTGAGTAGTATACCCTTGTGTAGTATACTTTAGTGTAGTATACCTTAGTGTAGTATACCTTAGTGTATTATACCCTAGTGTAGTATACCTTAGTGTAGTATACCCTTGAGTAGTATACCCTTGTGTAGTATACCTTAGTGTAGTATACCCTAGTTTAGTATACCCATGTGTAGTATATAATAGTGTAGTATACCCTAGTGTAGTATACCCTTGTGTAGTATACTTTAGTGTAGTATACCTTAGTGTAGTATACCCTAGTGTAGTATACCCTAGTGTATTATACCCATGTGTATTATACCCTAGTGTAGTATACCCTAGTGTAGTATACCCATGTGTAGTATACCCGTGTGTAGTATACCCTTGTGTAGTATATCCATATGTAGTATACCCTAGTGTAGTATACCCATGTGTAGTATACCCATGTGTAGTATACCCTTGAGTAGTATACCCTTGTGTAGTATACCTTAGTGTAGTATACCTTAGCGTAGTATACCCTAGTTTAGTATACCCTAGTGTAGTATACCCATGTGTAGTATACCCTAGTGTAGTATACCCATGTGTAGTATACCCTTGTGTAGTATACCCTTATGTAGTATACCCTAGTGTAGTATACCCTAGTGTAGTATACCCATGTGTAGTATACCCGTGTGTAGTATACCCTTGTGTAGTATACCCTAGTGTAGTATACCCTAGTGTAGTATACCCATGTGTAGTATACCCATGTGTAGTATACCCGTGTGTAGTATACCCGTGTGTAGTATACCCGTGTGTAGTATACCCTAGTGTAGTATACCCATGTGTAGTATACCCGTGTGTAGTATACCCTAGTGTAGTATACCTTAGTGTAGTATACCTTAGTGTAGTATGCCCTTGTGTAGTATACCCTTGTGTAATATACCATTGTGTAGTATACCCTTGTTTAGTATACCTTTGTAGAGTCTGCCCTTGTGGATTATTCCTGTGTGTAGTATACTAAAGTTAGAATCTATCAACAGGGTGTTTGTAAAGTCTCACTACACTTTGTATGTAGAACAAATGCTTTCTTCAGTTGATAACACTATTCTAGTAGGAGTGCAAAGAATTACTCCAGCAGACGACAGGCATTCTATGCATCCTGCTTTGTGATGGACTGTGAAGAAAGTTTTTTGATGACATCATGTACTTGATGTTTTAGATTTGTTCTGAATAAAAATTGTAGTGAGTCTTTACAAACTCCCGATATTTGATTATGGGTCTGGCCTCATCTCTGTAGTTAAAGTTGTTTTGGCTAAAGGCAAGAGGCAGTCATTGACTTGGCTGTATTTTCACAACATTCCTGAATCATTGCGTTTGTTTTCTCTCTATATATTCAATGCAGGATGGATACCTATATTTCCGATTTGATTATTTCTAAGTGTGCGAAGCCTCGAGTGAAGCTGGTAGTTATTCTCAAGCACTTCTTGTGACATGTAATGAGTTTGTTCCCTTGTGATTGAGGCTACTATCATAAACGAAGTTTGAGAACAAATGAATCAAACAGAGAGTATTATACTTGACAACAACAAGAAAGACACAGGCAACAGTTATATAACAGAGTGATTGTTGTCGGTGGGGAGAGCAAGTTGACAGTGAATATTATCAGCACTTTGGATGGTTAGACGCAGACATTGTGAAAGACTTCGGTGATGGCCTTGCTCCTACAGGAGTGTAAAGTAAAATTATAGACAAATTTCACCCACTTGCATACAGTAATGGCCGGTCTCTCTGGCTGTGGGGTTACAACACTTTCTCTCTGTAATCCCGTTTATCACGCAGAGTCTCGTGGCGGAGCGAGAACTGAGGCGGTTCGACCCCCGCTCGTGACTTGCGGGATACTGAGCCGGCCGATCAGAAAGCAATGGCAAACTACTGAGCGTAATCTTGCCAAGAGATCAACATACAGCTGAAAGATGCTGGTGTTGACAGCTAAGTCCTGTAAAAAGGATATGCTTAAAACAAATTTAAAAAAAAAAAAACATACAGTAATATAATGACAACTGTGACTAATACACTAAATAAAGCGCAAACCCATGTTTATTTTTTATGTTTATTGCTGTAATAACTCCGATGATACACCATATCAAACAAAAGATTATGTTTAACAATGTAACACCACAAACTGTTTCAATATAACAAACAAACGAACATGTATTATTTACAGAATGTTACTAGGAGAAATGAGCAGGCTGACAAGCTTGCAGGTACGACTATTGAGGAGGACAGAGGAGCAATGGATCAGTCTGATATACTGCATGCTGACCTAGACTGAATGCTCTACGAGAAGTAATTCGGTTGTGAGAACCAAGTTTTGACTGTGAACCTGCATCCATTATCAGTCTGCAAGAACAGCAAATTAAAAGAGGTGTTTCCAAACAAGAACACTACGCAGGAAGCCAAAGAAGATGAATAAATCGACACAGAACTGGTGTCGTTAACTGCTACAAGCTGTGGGATTTACTGAGGAGGGGATCCGAGCACGTATACACTGAATAGTTGGATGAGCGATGAGGATGATCTGTTGACTAACTAACTCAGAGAAAGAAACATGACATTGAAAACAACAGAAAGCCCTCAGAAGACAGACCAAAGTGTAAATCCACGACTACTTAACCTTGTTTTATCAATATACATTCTCCATCGAACCATTCAGTTGGAGTCTGTTGACAACGAAATACCTAAAATGCATGGAGGATTCCAGCCTAACCCCAGCCAGTCCCTGTGTGCTGTGCTAAACCATGGCGGAGACACGACCAGCTTAACCCCAGCCAGTCCGTGTGTGCTGTACTAAACCATGACCTGGGTATTTTTAAATATCCTTATCCGCATTTGTGGAGCTCCAGTATCGGTCTTACACGCAACTAGTTTCTGGACAAGGAGAGGGTAAGGAGGGCACTACAACACAAGTACCGTGGAAATAATACACTGGTACCGGGCTGGGAGACAAGTCTACACCACACTCACTTTAAGAAACATGTTCAAGAAAACGCTATAATCCAAACCCAAAAAAAACAAAAAGAAGAAGAAGATAAGCATCAGCCATTATTGCGTTATTTACCATTGCTTTAAAGTGCAGGTTATGCTGGCCTCTAGAATAAAGGCAGCCTAATAAAAATTAGTTGCATGGCCTTTATGGGACGTTTTAGTCAACCCCAGCATTTAAGAAAAATCTCTAATCTACTTTCATATAGTATTTATGTAATGAACTGAAAGGGGAGACTAAATTAATTTCACATTGTATTTCTGTACTGGACTGGAAGAACAATCTCTAAACTAACTTCACATAGTTTTTCTGTACCGAGCTGGAAGAAAAGTTTCTAAACTAATTTCACATAGTATTTCTGTACTGAACTGGAAGGAAGAAAAGTCTCTAAACTAACTTCACATAGTAATTCTGTACTGGACGGGAAGAAAAGTCTCTAAACAAACTTCACAAAGTATTTCTATACTGGTCTGGAAGAAAAGTCTCTAAACTAACTTCACAAAGTATTTCTGTACTGGACTGGAAGAAAAGTCTTCAAACTAACTTCACATAGTAATTCTGGACTTGGACTGGAAGAAAAGTCTCTAAACTAACTTCACAAAGTATTTCTGTACTGGACTGGAAGAAAAGTCTCTAAACTAACTTCACATAGTAATTCTGTACTGGACGGGAAGAAAAGTCTCTAAACAAACTTCACAAAGTATTTCTATACTGGTCTGGAAGAAAAGTCTCTAAACTAACTTCACAAAGTATTTCTGTACTGGACTGGAAGAAAAGTCTCCAAACTAACTTCACATAGTATTTCTGTACTGGACTGGAAGAAAAGTCTCTAAACTAACTTCACATAGTATTTCTGTACTGGACTGGAAGAAAAGTCTCTAAACTAACTTCACATAGTATTTCTGTACTGGACTGGAAGAAAAGTCTCTAAACTAACTTCACATAGTATTTCTGTACTGGACTGGAAGAAAAGTCTCCAAACTAACTTCGCATAATATTTCTGTACACGACTGGAAGAAAAGTCTCTAAACTAACTTCACATAGTATTTCTGTACTGGAGTGGAAGAAAAGTCTCCAAACTAACTTCACTTCCGCAGATGCAAGCCTATACCACGTGACCACCAATACGCAGACTACACAAATTAAAAGTTTCTAATTAAAAGTGTCTGCCACAGGATTCACAAACAAACAAAGCTAAAACCACTGTACACTTGACAACCAGAATGTTCTAGACAATCCTAGTTACTATAAATAACTCGTCTGTGAATGCTGTTTCTTCTGAGCCTGCTCAAAAATCCTGCGATTGTTAGTCTCCCTGCAGGCCTTTGGTCAAGGAGTTTCAATTGCAACTCTCTGAAGGATTGAGAAAGATCAAATAAACATAAATACATCTCTGCGAGAATCGACAAACTTCACATAAATATATTTACATGTATGAGGATTGACTACTACTACTACTACTACTATTACTACTACTACTACTACTACTACTACTACTACTACTACTACTACTACTACTACTACTACTACTACTACTACTACTACTACTACTACTACGACTACTACTACTACTACGACTACTACTACTACTACTACTACTACTACTACTACTACTACTACTACGACTACTACTACTACTACTACTACTACTACTACTACTACTACTACTACTACTACTACTACTACTACTACTACTACTACTACTACTACTACTACTACTACTACTACTACTACTACTACTACTACTACTACTACTACTACTACTACGACTACTACGACTACTACTACCTACCGACTACGACTGACTACTACTTCTACTACGACTACTACGACTACTACGACTACTAAGACTACTACGACTACTACGACTTCTACGACTTCTACGACTTCTACGACTACTACGACTACTACTACTACGACTACTATGACTACTACTACTACTACGACTACTACGACTACTACGACTACTACTACTACTACTACTACTACTACTACTACTACTACTACTACTACTACTACTACTACTACTACTACTACTACTACTACTACTACTACTACTACTACTACTACGACGACTACTACTACTACTACTACTACTACTACTACTACTACTACTACTACTACTACTACTACTACTACTACTACTACTACTACTACTACTACTACTACTACTACTACTACTACTACTACTACTACTACTACTACTGTCTTTCATTCGCTATGTCTTTCACTGCTATTACTTTTCTTCTCAAGCAGTTCAAGAGACTAAATTCGCTTACACCCATCATGCGGAAAGATCACAATGCAATGTCCAGACATCCGATCATGCAATGTCCACACACCACAACCCGTAATGTCCACACATCCCACCATGCAATGTCCACACATCCCATCATGCAATGTCCACATATCCCATCATCCAATGTCCACACATCCCGTCATCCAATGTTCAAACACTCCATCATAATTGTATGCATACTAACTGATCATTTGAGCTGATAAAGCCAACATGGTTCTGTCACTCGCGATGAAAGATAATAGATCGTGCACGAATACAATTAATTGTCACCGGGTGGAAACATTGACTGAACACAAATATTACATTCGTGTATCATTCTTTCCAATGTAAATAGTTAACCTTCCTTCAGTGGCAGGGTTGGGCTCATGTTTATCTAGGTTGAATTTTCCCAATAAACAATGTGAATTGAACAGCAGAACTTGTAAAATGGTCATGAACAACGCCGACAAGTTGTTGAAGTAGGCCACATTTCGAGTCTGTATTAATATTAGAGGTCACAACTGTACTTTATACAATATGCAGAGAACTCCACATGAACTCTCTATCTCGCATTACATTGTATCTCTTTTCCAGTCCCTCATTAATCAGCACAAAATTAAATTCAAGCATGTCGTGTGCCCTATCCCATATATCTACAGAGTTCCACATTCACATAAACATTATTAACTAATTTACTCACAGCACCGAACATTGGGTATTATTTGTTGTGTGACCTTTCTGTGATCATTCGACTTGGATACCGGCCCATCGAATCCTATTTCATCCTTCTGCTTTTGATCTGTGTTCCGTGCCTAATCGCTTTCAGTTCTCAATATATCTTCGATTCTTCCGTCATGTTAAATCGTTTTCTCAGTTCGCTTCTCAAGATCGTGCCATGATGATATCTCCGTGCCGCTCCTTCCTTCATGTCTGTTGTCCTCCGTTTGTTTCTCTCTGACATCTCGTTTCCACGTTTACCCGTGTGCGTTCACTTGTCCGCGCCGCACTTATTGCTGTTTATAACTTTCCCATCTTTGTTGTTCGTGTGCACCGCATGACACTGGTATCAGAGCAAGCAGCAATATGAATGTCAAGTCTAAAGACATATATAAAATCTCATGGATGTCGAGTTTATGTCCAGAAGTTGTCACATTTTTTATCATGCAGCACCAGAATGACCTTATGGCAAGCACGTCTCGCAAGTGGAACGGGGGTGTTCAGAGGTGTCATCAATAATGTGGGTGATTTCATCAAATGTGATTATTTTATAAGTCTTACCATGTATCACTAACATCTGAATGTGTGAATATTGTTGAATGGGATTAAATGTGAAATTTTGTACACTTCAAAGCATCGCTATAAAATTGTAGACATATTGTTGTCATGAAACTGACCGCAGGAAACTGTTTCATACTATTACAAATCCCGAGAGAAGAACAGTGCATGCGTTGGGTTTGAATACAAGTTCATTTCGTCGATGGATGCGAATTTTTTCTGGAATGAAACAACCACTCAATAAGCAAACGACAGGTAGAAAGGCAACTGTAGACAGCTTTGACAAGCATGACATAAGGCGAGCTATTGTAAAAGTGTTGGATGCCAAAGAAACGGTGACTGTAAGAAAACTTAGGGTTTGGTTGAGAAAGAACAATGACATAAAGCTATCCAAAACAACTTTGTGGAAAATTATAAGGACATTAGGCTTCACGTTTAGAAAGTACAAGGGAGGTAGAAATATCATTTGCGAGCAACCACATTTAGGAGCCTGCCAGTGTGTTTCCGGGGCCCATACGGGGTGGCAAAGAATAGTAACACTGTTGCCTACCATGCACGTCGTAAGAGGCGACTAAGGAGGCTATGGTTCCGTCGCCCTGCTACTGAGTGAGTGCGTGGTGTGACACTGTGAGCTGTGAAATTCGCGTGGAATGCTTTTACATCTGTTCGCAGTTTGAAGCGTGAACTGCATGTTCGGAACGATGGCAGCCGGCTGTTGCTGGATTGACTGGTTTGCTTTTTCGGTTCACGAGTGCATTTTTCAGGAGACACCTTTAAGTCGTCGCTGGAGCTACGGAGTTCCTGCTTTGGGCGGCACTTTCGGCGGATCGTTCTGCGTAAAGAGGCCGAGCCATATGGGATACAACCCGGGCCAATGAAGTCTTTCTGGTGACTGCCGTTTCCATCGACAATGAACTGTATTTCTCGTGGAGGACTTTTGTGTTGGCATTCTGGTGGCGGCATTATGCACAGTGTACCTGTGCGGGCTGTTGGTTTGCCGATACTCCTGTCTATTCCATTGTTCACACAGGGCAGTGAGGAGCATTTTGTGTGATATTAACTGGCACAGGAACGGAGCATAATGGGGATGACTCGTTGCCGTGAAGTTAGAACCACATCTAACCGACTAACTAACTAGCATTTAGGATCCATGAGAAGCAGATTCCTACGTGAATAAGGGAAATGCGCAAAGAAAATTATGACACAGTGTATAGCTACAGTGGGAGAATACTAAATTATTTATTAAAACAAACAAAGAAATACAAAGCCGCACATGTGTGAACAGCTTACATGTTTACCCCCCATTAAAATGTTGCTGGAACTAGAAATACCTATGATCCTTAAACCGACGAACGGGCCAGCATGGCGAATAGGCAAGCGGGCCGGTCAGATTTTATGAAGTGAATGTCTCCAGGCATGGTTTCTAATGCTTTTTCCCCGCGTTTTAGGGCTTGTAGGACCCGGTTCTACCGTCCAGCTGTAGAGTGTGCAACACTGTGAGCTGTATGCATTTATTTTCGAAAAGCTTTTTCGTGTGTGTGTGTGCGCGTGCGTGCGTGCGTGTGTGTGTGTGTGTGTGTGTGTGTGTGTGTGTGTGTGTGTGTGTGTGTGTGTGTGTGATATCCACGGTGGCTGTGTTGTGAAGTGCAGATTCAAACAATGTTGGACGGCTAGCTGTCGAATTTCCGGCGGCTGCCTTATGCCATATTGCGTGTACGAGCCGACGGTGTTTTGTCGGAATCCGTCCTCTTCGACAATTGACTGCATACTCAAGTGAAGCCTGTTGTCGGTGATCTTAGTGTTTTGGACTTGTCGAAGCTATTGTTTTCTTCTCGAGTTCACATGAGGCAATGATCAGCATTTCGTGTGGTTGTCAATGGAGAGGAATGGATTAATTATGTAGCCTACATGATTCTAATCGATACTTTGTCACAAAGATGATCTTCTGTACTCAGACTTTGGATGTCCATGCCTGCTATTTGTTCAGTAGTCTTCATCTTTGCCCCGGTACATGCGGGAATTGAGGAAAATAAACGAGCTAATACACTTGCTGGCACTGCATCCATTGCAAAACGTCAAAATATTGATCGTGCCGATATTATTAACGCCCTTACAGAGATGCGGAAATCTGGGTACTCCACAGAGATAATCCATGGCACCGTGTATGTGATCCCACCCATTGAAGTCAGGTACCGGGTTGTCATTTGCTGGTCTTGTTTTCCGCGTAATTCCCTGGTTACATTTATATCTTATTGTTACAACCCCCTGTCTAGTGTGAGTAACATATTTTACACCTGGTTTCGTGTGTGCGACAGAAAGACAACATGGTCTGTCAAGTTATCGCCATCAAGATGCTCTGTCGGAGTCCATTGAATTCTGTTTCTGTAGTTATTGTTGTCTTCATGACTCAGTCTAGTCAGTGAGAAAAATACTTAGTGACAACAGGCACACGTGCTGCACTACTTTTATTATTTCAGGCGTTTAAAACAACGTAAACCTTTGGTGAATGTATTCATAACAACGTATTCCTTTGGTGAATGTAATCATACCAACGTATTCCTTTGTTGAATGTAATCATAATAATGTATTCCTTTGGAGAGTGTAATCATAACAACGTATTCCTTTGGTGAATGTTGTCATAATCTCCCCATTAGTTCTACCGCGTCGTCGTTAACGACGTCTGGCGAGTATGGCCAGAGGTCCACCTGTGAGCGACACTAACCACACTGTGGCAGGAATAGCCAGTCGGTGAATGCGTGGATCATGCAGTCCACGCAGGGACGCAACTCCGACTAGCGAGACTCACAGTGGGTTACGGGCCAGACGGCTTGGGAGTGTTGGACGAGACAGACGGGAATGAATGGTGCTCGTATACTTGGGTGTATGAACGCAATAGAGAGAACGCCTGTGAGAAGATAGAAGACTGTGCGCCTGTGAGTTGTGTATATTGTATTGATATATCTATTGAATGTATTATTGCATCGTCATTGTAATTGTACGATGCATATAATTGTTGTGATGAGTGAGTTGTGTGAATAACGTGTTTGCATTGTAAGTGTAGTGCGTCACGTCAAGTCATTCTGTGACTGTGTTTTGTATCATACTTGTTGTTGATTACGAGCCTGTGTTATTACTAAATGCAAGACTCTGACAAGTGTGAAGGTGGGTGCATCGTCCTTCGTGGATTATTTGATACATAAGTGTAAACGTGTATCATCCATCTTGGAATTAGTTGTAAAATAGGATTGAAAGTGTGTGTAAGCGGAAAGTTTTGGAAAGAAAGCAACATGGAAAGCAAGTTGTTGAATGTGTTGAACGGACGACATTACGAATAACAAACATACTTTACAGCACACAAACCTACAAAACTTAGTTGATAACGCATACACCACATAAACATACATGTCCTAATATTTTCTTTTCCGAAAAGCAACAGGTTTTTGTGTCATCCGAAACCATTAAGAAGTGAAGTCAATTTTCCGGGTAGTAACGTTCATGCAGCCATTATCTGGTACAGTTCTCCATCGTTCTCCAGAGCTCCAAAGTCACTTAAGTATTATCTTTTTTTCACATATACTTTTGTGTGTAGGCTTAGGCACAAGCTGTATTCGATAAATCCTGTACAAATTATTTACTAACACCTTAATTAACTTTTTGTATACATTCATTGTAGGTGAAATATTTCATCATGTCTACATTGAATAATTTGATCGAATCTGGTTTGAAATTAAAGTCAACTGGTGATGAGTTGACAAAATGGAGTGAGGCAAAGTATGCAGAGTATGTTGCCTTGCAAAGAGAAAGCTGGAGAGCGTGAAGACAGAGCGGCTGAAAGAGATTTGAAAAAGGCAGAATTAGATGCCAAAACTAAACAGGCAGAAACAGATGCAGAATTCAGAAAAGCTGAGATCTCTGCCGAAAGCAAGAGGGAAGAGCTTGACATTAATGCAAGAAAGAAGAAGGAAGAACTTGAAATGTATGCAAGAACGAAGAGGGAAGAACTTGAAATGCAACTGAAAATTAAACAGTTGGAAGCTGATACATCAGCAGAGAAAGATTCGCGAAAGACAGAAAGACTAGAAAAAGAGAATCAGTACAAAAAGTACCAAGGGATCGTCAAACATTTCACCACTGGTGACTGCATTGCAGCATTTACCCAGTACTTTGAAACGATAATGGAGCATTATTAGATCCCAGAGACTGAATGGAATATTATATATATGAGAAGTCTTTCTGGGAAACCTCTGAAAGTGATAGAGACCATTCCTAAAGATCTTAGGAAAGATTACCAATATATTAAATCCAAAATCATGTCACATTTCCTGTTAGATGAAGCAGGCTACAGAGAACAGTGTAACAAATTAGCTCCTAAACCAACGCAAACTTTCTCTGACTACATCTCAGTAGTATAGGATGTATTTAGCAAATGGCTTTCAGCAGCCAAAGTAAACAGCTTTGATAAATTGAAAGATCTCATTCTTATAGATAAGATTATCTCATCTTTACCACCACCATTTTATAAGTTTCTGAAAGAATGTGAGTGCGAGAGTGTGCAACATATAGAGAAACGAGGTTCGGCTTATTTCACAGCCAACAAACATTGTTTTACTAGTTGATTGACTGACACAGACTTTGTAGCAGCCGCTACCTATGACAGAACGAAGTCAGGTCCCTATAGTAACAAGAAAGCCTTTAAACAATCTGCTGAAAAATATTACCAATGCAGATATTGTCATCTTCCACATAACGAAAATGATATGTGTGACAAACACCCTGGGTGCCTTATATACTTGCAAAACTATATAGATAAGCAAGATAAGGAGAGAGAGAGAGCTACAAACGACTAACCAAATGCTTCATTTGTAAAGCGTATGGCCACTGGCGTCATGCTTGTAAAGGCAAACAAATGATCAGAAAGGCTAATGCAGCCATGTTTGAAAACTCTTCCTCAGATGGAGAAACATGTGAAAATCATCCTGTTAATTCAGCACAGGCCATTGATGTATTTCATCTTAACAAATGTACCATCTGTGATCGTTTTCATGAAGATGACCTATTAACATGCTGCCATGCAATACCTATTACCAATGAAGAAGCCAATTTGGTAATAAACTCCAGAGGTAAACTTAACATCAACCACGGATTTGTAAATGACAAATCTGCCACCGTTTTACGTGATAGTGGATGTACTATTATTGGTTTAAAGAGAGACTTTATTTTACCTTCAGATTATACTGGAAAACATGTTACATGCAGAACTTTCTCAGGTAACATCGAGAAATACCCACTTGCATGGGCATATATTGACACCCCATTTCTCACAGGAAAGGTTAAATGCGCAGCATTATCCAACCCATGTTGCGACATAATCGTTGGTGACCTTCCTGAGGTAAATGACATGCCGCATGACAGTATAACATCGTCTGTCCAATGTATTGTTGATAATGCAGTATCATCTTCAACTGAAAATGTTGTTGAAAATGTATTATCACCTGTAAATGAATGTATGTTTGCCAATTCATTAACGTCATCACATGAATGTATGGATATGAATGAAAAATTACCATGTCATGTTATTGAAATTACAAATGCAGTAACTAGATCTGCTGCCAAAGTGCAAGATCAAATTGATCAGACTGAGGCGTTGGAATTGTTAAGCCCAGTGATATTACCTCCTAAAACCATGAGGGAGAACTTCATAACAGCCCAAAAGGCCGATTTTTCTGTGCACAAGTATTTTAATCTTATAGGCCAAAAGCCAAGACTAACAAAGAATGCTAGATGGCATTTTGCACTGAAAGGTGGTATCCTTACACGGTACTACACCAAAGGTACCAGCACCACAGAGCAAACGGTGTTACCAACCGAACACTGCAAGCAAGTAGTACATCTAGCACATGACATACCCTTTGCAGGGCATATGGCTTATTCAAAAACTAGATCGAGATTACTTAATCAGTTCTACTGGCCCAAATTCTGCAGTGATACCAAGCAATATTGCAGAACTTGTGACATCTGCCAGAATCTTGTTAAAAAGGGTAAACACCCGCAAGCTGAACTACAAATAACAGATCTAGCAAATAGACCTTTTGAAAAGATCTCTGTTGGTATTGTAGGTCCTCTTAACGACGTAACATCAAGAGGAAATAAGTTCATAATAACGATAATTGACCTCTGCAGTAGATGCCTGAGGCAATTGCCACTTAAGAACATAACTGCCAAGGATGTTATGAAAGTTTTCTTCCATATTGTTTCTAGAGTAGGGTTTCCTGATCCCATTCTCTCAGATCATGGGAGTCAGTTCATAGCTGCAGCCACTCAAGCCTTTACTAAAATGTTATGGGTAAAGCAGTGCTTTAACTGCCCATACCTCCCTCATTCGACTGGAATTGTAGAAAAAATGAATGGGGATCTCAAGCATATGTCATCAAAACTTACCCAGGAACAACCTGACGACTTGGATACTTATTTACCTGCCATACTATTTGCATATCGCAAAGTACCTCATTCCAGTACAGGTTTCTCACCATTTGAACTTGTATATGGAGCCAAACCACGCGGCCCATTATCTATGTACCTTTCTATGTTAACTGAAAGTATAACTATTCATAAACCAGTATCATCATATGAACATGTAACATCATTGCGTGATAGAATAATGAAATCTTTTGTGTTAGTTAAAGAAGGACTGAAACAATCTGGTGCTATTTACAGATAGTATGCCAACAGAGGAAATAGGACAATAACACTGACACCTGGACATGACGTATTACTTCTTCTGCCAAGCGACAGACATCTTTTGACAGACTCATGGCAAGGACCGTATAAAGTACTGAGACAAATCTCGACTGTTTACTATGAGACAGCAGTGAAAGACAAACATGAAATATTTCACATTAACATGTTAAAACCGTACTACAACAGAGAGAAAGACCTAGACGAGACAGCAATAAGCACAACGATAGTAGACCACACAGACGATGACGACACCGACGAAATACCGACCCCATCACTTGACACGACAAACAATCTGCACGACAGCAAAATAAACCCTAATCTGACTGAGACAGAGACTGACAGCTGCAGACAACTTTTACAAGACGACAGCAGCAGTTCCTCCAACCATCCAAGTCAACCGGAAACCATCACATTATCCTGACATATGTGTACATACAAAGACTATGACAGACCATGTGACAACATTAGAACAGACATTTGACCGCATCAGACAGCATGAACTGACAGTCAAACCATCGAAGGTTGACATTGCCTACCAAGAAATTTCATTTTTGGATTATAAAATTTATAATGGCTTTGTCATGACTGACGATAACATCATGTCAAGAATTCTTAAATTGTCGCTTCATACGACAAGGAATGTAAAAGTGTCCTAGGTCTGTTAAACGATTACAGACACTTTGTACCAAAATTTTGCAATATTCACGGAATGTTTCACTAACCTACTAACATAATTGTAAACAGCAAATGCCTAAGATCTGCATTTACAAAAGTGTTGTCTTATTTTTCTAGTAACCCCATTCTTAAATTACCAAAATTTGCATATTATTTTCAGATTAACAATGGACACGAGCTCCGTAGCGATTGGGGCAGTACTTTTGCAACAGCACGACCAAATTCTCCACCCAGTGTACTCTGTGAGAAAATTATCCAGAATTATAGTAATACGTGTGATGAATACTTGTGTTGTATGTGTTCGAAAGGTAACATTATTTTAATTATATATAAACATTGTAATAAACAGTGCTTCGTGATTTCAAGACTTACTTCACTTGAACTTTGCAAATATCCATAGTACCTGCCACGCAGAGAGTTTCGACGTATTTTAACCAGTGCGAGAAAGACTGTGACAGCTGGTTTCTACAGAACAGCAGATATTCCATATTGTGAAAGAAAGAGTTAATCCAGCAGCTGTGCTTACGAACTGTATTCTCCGTTCCTTTGTGTAACATCCAGACGGAAGAACATTGTGTTATCTACAACTTAACACACCAGCTGTGTATTTCCGGTGTTTATGTTTTATTTGAAAAGTAGCAGACTATAGTGTCATCCTCACAAAGAATTGACGATTTATATAAAGTTTATGAGCTTACATTTTACTTATATAAATTGTATGTAAGGATTTTGATAGATGTGATCTGAGAATCATAACTTGATTAACTTGTTCAGAATAGTGACATTTGGTTCGCTATTGTCAATAAGTATCAAACTATGACGCTTTGAAATTGATTTTCTAATGTAATTTATTTTCTTTGACAGCATGTTGAAATTATCCCCCATTGATTTTGTATTGTTTCAAGGGAAACAATTGAAATGAGTAGTAATGGGTAACATGTATCGAAGCCATTCTCAGGTTGCCAGGTTGGTGACACATCAAAATGTGCACTTGTGCATGGTATTAATTACCGAAGTTGTAGACCTTCATGAGACTTTCCAACCAAATGAGGTTGAGGTCAAATGTTGGAGTCATCTTATAGGAAGACGGCTCGCAGTCAGACATGTCGTGTTTGCAATTTTTCTTTATCTGTCGGGAAGGTAGTTGCGTGTTCGCTGAATAGCTACCGGACTGGCTGTGTCATATTACAACTAAAGTAAGAACCCATCGAGTGGATTGTACTTGATTACTGTTGCTTCTTAGCAGCATTAAAGAATGAGTGTATATAACTTACAATTACTTGCATATTTCAAATATAAACCAAAGTGTCAGGTCAGATGACAAATAATGGGTCGATTCTGACAGATGTATTACATAAACCCATTTGTATATAGAGTACATGAAAGCTTTCCCCTTCCATGAAAAGGAGAGCGGGAGAATGTCATAATCTCCCCATTAGTTCTACAGCGTCGTCGTTAACGACGCCTGGCGAGTATGGCCAGGGTTCCACCTGTGAGCGACACTAACCACACTGTGGCAGGGATAGCCAGTCGGTGAATGCGTGGATCATGCAGTCCACGCAGGGACGCAACCCCGACTAGCGAGACTCACAGTGGGTTAGCTGCCAGACGGCTTGGGAGTGTTGGACGAGAAAGACGGGAATGAATGCTGCTCGTATACTTGGGTGTATGAACGCAATAGAGAGAACGCCTGTGAGAAGATAGAAGACTGTGCGCCTGTGAGTTGCGTATATTGTATTGATATATCTATTGAATTTATTATTGCATCGTCATTGTAAGTTGTACGATGCATATAGTTGTTGTGATGAGTAAGTTGTGTGAATAAAGTGTTTGCATTGTAAGTGTAGTGCGTCACGTCAAGTCATTCTGTGACCGTGTTTTGTATCACACTTGTTGGTGATTACGAGCCTGTGTTATTGCTGAATGCAAGACTCTGACAAGTGTAATCATAGCATCGTCGGCCGTTCAGAAAGCGATAGCGATATATATATATATATATATATATATATATATATATATATATATATATATATATATATATATATATATATATATATATATATATATATATATATATATATATATATATATATATATACATATATCTATAAAACAAAGTGTATGTATATATGTATGTAAATATGTATGTCCTTTATTTGTTCGCGAACGGCCCATCCGATTGAGATGAAATTTTCTACACGCCTTCCTTTCATTCCAGAGCTGTCAACTGTCATAGTTTTTTTTCTTCTTCCTCCTCCTCCCTCCTCCCCCTCCCAAAATACGTACGTAAATATATGATGATGATGATGAAAGAATCCCCGAACCAAAACGCTAGGGAAAGGGAAGAAAATGACGTCACTACACAGAATCGTCACACGGCAATCATCATCATCAAGTGCCGTGCCGGCTGGCGTAGGCGTTCATGGCTCTCCGTAGATCTCAGTCTTTGGTTTTTTGGATCAACTCTGCTGCTGATATTCCTCCATGCCACGGCAATATCAATAACAATTCATCTTTTTATGTGTAAGGAAGTTATCTACAGTCGTGTAGAAGGGAAGAACTAGACGAGTATGAATTCGGAATGGCGAACTCTCTCCTCCTCTCTTCTCCTCCCTCCTCCTCCCTCTACCTCCTCCCTCCACCCTCCTCCTCTTCCTCCTCCCTCTCATCCCTCTCCCTCCTCCCTCCTCCTTCTCCCTCTTCCTTCTCCCTCTTCCTCTCCCCACCTCCTCCATCCTACTCCCTCCTACTCCCTCCTACTCCCTCCGCCTCCTCCCTCATCTTCCCTCCTTCTCCCTCTCCCTCCTCATCCCTCCTCCTCCTCCTGCCTCCCTCCTCCTCCTGCCTCCTTCTCCCTCATCATCCTCCCTCCTCCTTCTCCCTTTTCCCTCTTCCTCCTCCTCCTACCTCCTCCCTCCTCCTCCCTCTACCTCCTCCTCCTCCCTCCACCCTCCTCCTCCCTTCTCCTCCTCTTCCTCCTCCCTTTCCTTCCTCCTCCTCCTCCCTCTACCTCCTCCTCCCCCTACCTCTTTCCTCCTCCCTCCTCCTCCTCTTCCACCTCCCTTTCCTTCCTCCCCTCCTCATTCTCCCTCCTTCCTCTCCCTCCTTCCTCCTCCTCCTTCCTTCTTCTCCCTCTGCCTCCTCCCTCTTTCTCTCCCCTCCTCCTCCTCCTCCTCCTCCTTCTCCTCCTTCCTCCTTCTCCCTTCTTCTCCTCCTCTCCCCTCCTCCTCCTACCCTCTTCCTCTTCCCCTCCTCCCTCTCCCTCCTCCATCCTCCTCCTCCCTCTTCCTCCTCCTCCCTCTTCCTCCTCCTCCCTCTTCCTCCCTCTCCCTCCTCCATCCTCCTCCTCCCTCTTCCTCCTCCTTCTTCCTCCTCCTTCCTTCTCCTCCCTCCTCCTCCCTCTTCCTCCTCCTCCTACCTCCTCCCTCCTCCTCCCTCCTCTCTTTTCCTCCCTCCTCCTCCTCCCTCTAGCTCCTCCCTCCTCCTCTCCACTCTTCCTCCTACCCTCTTCCTCTTCCCCTCCCCCTCCTCCCTATCCCTCCTCCTCCCTTCACATTCCTCCTCCTCCCTCTTCCTCCTCCTCCCTCCTCCTCCTCATCCCTCCTTCTCCCTCCTCCTCCTTCCTCCTCCTCCTCCTCCTCCCTCCTCCCCCTCCTCCTTCCTCCTCCTCCCTCTCCTCCTCCTCCCTCCTCCTCCTCCCTCTACCTCCTCCCTCCTCCTCCCTTCACATTCTTCCTCCTCCCTCTTCCTCCTCCTCCCTCCTCCTGCCTTCTCCTCCTCCCTCCTCCTCCTCCCTTCACATTCCTCCTCCTCCCTCTTCCTCCTCCTCCCTCCTCCTCCTCATCCCTCCTTCTCCCTCCTCCTTCTTCTTCCTCCTCCTCCTCCTCCTCCCTCCTCCCCTCCTCCTTCCTCCTCCTCACTCCTCCTCCTCCCTCCTCCTCCTCCCTCTACCTCCTCCCTCCTCCTCCCTTCACATTCCTCCTCCTCCCTCTTCCTCCTCCTCCCTCCTCCTCATCCCTCCTCCTCCTCCCTCCTCCTCCTCCCTGCTCCTCATCACTCCTCCTCCCTCCTCCTCCTTCTTCCTCCCTCCTCCTCCTCCCTCCTCCCCTCCTCCTTCCTCCTCCTCCCTCTCCGCCTCCTCCCTCCTCCTCCCTCTACCTCCTCCTCCTCCCTCTACCTCCTCCTCCTCCCTCCTCCTCATCACTCCTCCCCCTCCTCCTCCTTCTTCCTCCCTCCTCCTCCTCCCTCCTCCCCCTCCTCCTTCCTCCTCCTCCCTCTCCGCCTCCTCCCTCCTCCTCCCTCTACCTCCTCCTCCTCCCTCAACCTCCTCCCTCCTCCTCCCTTCACATTCCTCCTCCTCCCTCTTCCTCCTCCTCCCTCCTCCTCCTCTCTCCGCCTCCCTCCTCCTCCTCCCTCTACCTCCTCCCTCCTCCTCCTCCCTTCACATTCCTCCTCCTCCCTCCTCCTCCTCCTCCTCCTCCTCCTCCTCCTCCTCCCCTCCTTCTCCTCCTTCTCCCTCCTCCTTCTCCCTCTTCCTCCTCCCTCCTCCTCGCCTCCTCCTCCACCCTACTCCTCCCTCCTCCTCCTAATCCCTCCTCCTCCCTCCTATTCCTCCCTACTCCTCCTGTCTCCTCCCTCCTCCTCCCTCCTCTTTCCTCCTCCACCTCCCTCTTCCTCCTCCCTCCTCCATTTACCCAAGACAGACAGACAGTCAGACAGATAGTCGGGAATGGGATCTTATATGACTACTTATATAATTTAAATGAGATGCTCTCCACCATGGGCTGGGCCGGGTCAGACAGACAGACAGATAGATAGATAGATAGATAGACAGACAGACAGACAGACAGACAGACAGACAGACAGACAGACAGACAGACAGACAGACAGTCGGGAACGGGAACTTATATGACTACTTATATGAATTAAATGAGATGCTCCCCACCAGGAGTTGGGCGATGCCGGGCCGGGTCAGACAGACAGACAGATAGATAGTCGGAACGGGAACTTATATGACTACTTATATGAATTAAATGAGATGCTCCCCATCAGGGTCTGGGCGAAGACGGGCCGGGTCAGACAGACAGACAGACAGACAGACAGATAGACAGACAGACAGACAGACAGACAGATAGTCGGTAACGGGAACGAGAACTTATATGACTACTTATATGAATTAAATGAGATGCTCCCCACCAGGGTCTGGGCGAAGCCGGGCCGGGTCAGCTAGTATATATATATATATATATATATATATATATATATATATATATATATATATATATATATATATATATATATATATATATATATATATAAAACAAAGTGTATGTGTGTAAATATATATGTAAATATATATGTATGTCCTTTATTTGTTCGCGAACGGCCCATCCGATTGAGATGAAATTTTCTACACGCCTTCCTTTCATTCCAGAGCTGTCAACTGTCATAGTTTTTTTTTCTTCTTCCTCCTCCTCCCTCCTCCCCCTCCCAAAATACGTACGTAAATATATGATGATGATGATGAAAGAATCCTCGAACCAAAACGCTAGGGAAAGGGAAGAAAATGACGTGACTACACAGAATCGTCACACGGCAATCATCATCATCAAGTGCCGTGCCGGCTGGCGTAGGCGTTCATGGCTCTCTGTAGATCTCAGTCTTTGGTTTTTTGGATCAACTCTGCTGCTGATATTCCTCCATGCCACGGCAATATCAATAACAATTCATCTTTTTATGTGTAAGGAAGTTATCTACAGTCGTGTAGAAGGGAAGAACTAGACGAGTATGAATTCGGAATGGCGAACTCTCTCCTCCTCTCTTCTCCTCCCTCTACCTCCTCCCTCCACTCTTCTCCTCCCTCCTCCTCTTCCTCTCCCCTCCTCCTCCATCCTCCTCCCTCCTACTCCTCCCTCATCTTCCCTCCTCCTCCCTCTCCATCCTCCTCCTCTTGCCTCCCTCCTCCTCCTCCTGCCTCCTTCTCCCTCATCATCCTCCCTCCTCCTTCTCCCTTCTTCTCCCTCTTCCTCCTCCTATCTCCTCCTCCTACCTCCACCCTCCTCCTCCCTTCTCCTCCTCCCTTTCCTTCCTCCTCCTCCTCCCTCTACCTCCTCCTCCCCCTACCTCTTTCCTCCTCCCTACTCCTCCTCTTCCACCTCCCTTTCCTTCCTCCCCTCCTCATTCTCCCTCCTTCCTCCTCCTCCTTCCTTCTTCTCCCTCTGACTCCTCCTCTCCCCTCCTCCTCCCTCCTTCTCCTCCTCCTCCTACCCTCTTCCTCTTCCCCTCCTCCCTCTCCCTCCTCCATCCTCCTCCCTCTTCCTCCTCCTTCCTTCTCCTCCCTCTTCCTCCTACCTCCTCCTCCTCCCTTTTCCTCCCTCCTCCTCTCCACTCTTCCTCCTACCCTCTTCCTCTTCCCCTCCCCCTCCTCCCTATCCCTACTCCTCCATTCACATTCCTCCTCCTCCCTCCTTCTCCCTCCCTCCTCCTCCTCCTCCCTCTCCTCCTCCTCACTCCTCCTCCTCCTCCTCTACCTCCCTTCACAATTCCCCGCCTCCCTCCTCCTAATCCCTCCTCCTTCCTCTACCTCCTCCTCCCTTCACATTCCTCCTCCTCCCTCTTCCTCCTCCTCCTCATCCTTCCTCTCCTCCTCCTCCCTCCTCCTCCCTTCACATCCTCCTCCTCCCTCTTCCTCCTCCTCACTCCTACTTTCACATTCCTCCTCCTCCCTCTTCCTCCCTCCTCCTCCCTCCTCCTCATCACTCCTCCTCCCTCCTCCTCCTTCTTCCTCCCCCTCCTCCTTCCTCCTCCTCTGCCTCCTCCTCCCTCTACCTCCTCCTCCTCCCTCTACCTCCTCCCCCCTCCTCCCTTCACATTCCTCCTCCTCCCTCTTCCTCCTCCTCCTCTCTCCGCCTCCCTCTACCTCCTCCCTTCACATTCCTCCTCCTCCCCTTCTCCTTCTCCCTCTTCCTCCTCCCTCCTCCTACTCTCTCCTCCTCCTCCCTCTCCCTCCTCCTCCCGCTCCCTTCTCCTCCTGCGTTCTCCTCCTCCCTCCTTCTCCCTCTTCCTCCTCCTCCACCCTACTCCTCCCTCCTCCTCCTAATCCCTCCTCCTCCCTCCTATTCCTCCCTACTCCTCCTGTCTCCTCCCTCCTCTTCCCTCCTCCACCTCCCTCTTCCTCCTCCCTCCTACATTTACCCAAGACAGACAGACAGTCAGACAGATAGTCGGGAACGGGATCTTATATGACTACTTATATAATTGAAATGAGATGCTCTCCACCA